>VWZP01007855.1:651547-840773 GCA_013396995.1 Dicaeum eximium | reverse complement strand
AAAAAACCACCACAACCCCCCCCCACCCAGAAAACAAAAAAAAAAACCCAAAGAAAGTAACCACAGCCTGCAAGTACCCAGCACTGGAGTTAGCACATGGAATCAGCTTTATTCCTCTTTTATTCTTCTCTCCTTTGCTCATCCTCCCTGCTATTTGATATATCATTAGTCCATCCTGGAAGGGAGAAAGTGAAGCTGCACACAGCTGACCAAAGAATATGAAACTGCATTTCATGAGAAAAGAAACAGCCAGAAGAAATGGTGGGAAGCCCTTGCTCAAGCAGCCTATACCGTGTCCAAGTAATGTAATGGGTGTCCCTTAAAATTAAAATTAAAAGTAGTGGTTGACCCAAGAACCAGAAAATGCATTTCCAAGTGGCAGCCACTTCTGCATGTGCATGCTTTGGTGCAAGCATTTCAGAGCATAGTGTTTCAGCTCTCCTGGGTGCTCTTGCACTGTCTCTTTTGTGCTGGATTTATTTATTTTATTTTTTATTTTATTTTATTTTATTTTATTTTATTTTGTTTTGTTTTATTTTGTTTTAATGGCTGCAGGGACAAAGACTGAGGAAGCAGGACTAAGAGAAATAACATCCCCATGGGCACTGGGAATGGGACTGTAGCTATGATGATCTCCAGACTGAAGCAAAGCAAAGTTAGGGAGAGGTAATATGTGGAAAAAATTTCTATATTTTTTCAAATAGTCTTTTAAAAACCAGCTGAGCTTTGAGAAGACAAACCTTTCCTTGTAACCTGTATGTGTGATTATGTGCTTTGTCATCTAAATGTGCAAACACCATAATGCTTTTCAATTTTACCAAAATAATTCTAAGTCTTATCTGAGGCGACTGCATTTGAAAGCAGTGAAAATGTTAAAGCTAACAACATTTTTTTTTTTGTTCTCTAAATTCCTATCCCTAATTTAATATAATACACTGCTGTTTTAAAGGGATATTAATATTCTTTTCAAAGTGTTTGGGACTTTTACATAATTTAAAAAATATTTGCAGCTGTTTTGAATGTATCTGCAAGTACTGATAGACAAAAGGCATGGATATCCATAAGAACATTGTCATAATACATTCCATATTAACGTAAGCAAAAAAGAATGTTTGCTCAGGAATACCAAAAAAGGTGATTGGAAGACCCACTTCTGTGGCCTTAACATCTTCCTGCTAAACAAGTTACACTCCTTTTTTTTTTTTTTTTTTCTGCATTCTTAATTGGTTACTTGCATCTGCCTTTTAGAATTAGCAGCTTTTTTGCATTTGGATTGTCCACAGAGCTGAGCTTGGGCCATTTGTTTTAGATTTCCAGAAATGATTTATTTGTACTGTAATGGGATGGAATCATAGAGTGTTTCCCATTTGTTTTCAGCCTTAGTTCAGAGTGTAGCTTAAGCTCTCATAGCATATCTGAGAGTGCTGATCCCACTCTCATGTCCAAGGACCACAAATCTTTTCTTCCACACTGTTTGCACTTTTCTCTCACTGCATAAAAATCGAGGTCCCAGGGTCAATATTACATTAGGGGGAAAAGATTATCTCGGAGGCTGAATAATTTTGCTCCTAGCTAAATCACTAAAGGATGGGGTGTGAATGTGTGTTGTGGTAATGAACAAGAAAAAAAAAATCTTCTCAAATAAATTTCTTTTTCCCTCCATGCCCTGCATTATATTAGGACTCCTGACAAGGGATGGGCTCTTCCTCAGGCTGTGTGCTGGGCATTGGCACAGCAGCAGAACCTCTTTGGAAGGGGATATCCACTAAAGTGACTTTATTTTCCTTCTTTTCGAGTCATTGGGGTGCTCCATAGCTGTAGAAGATAGCAGCCTTTCCTTGTAATAACTGACAATTGTGGAAACCTAGAAAAAGAGGGTAGATGAGACCTCATGGAGCTGCCTTGTCAACCCCTCTTCCCACAGTAGGATTGGCTATAAAAAGAGACTTCTGTTGCTTTTTTATCTTCTTTTTTTTACGCCTTAAAAAAAAAAAAACAACCCACAGCAGCAGACGAACAACGAATAAAAGAGGGGAAAAAGGGAAGGAACAATTTTTATGACATACTCAGAGTTGCTTATGGCTGTGTTTGAGGGCACTTCTGCATCCACAGTGCTTTATGGCCAGTTTTGATCAGTTATTGCACAGATCTGGGCTTGTAATGAATGGACTGTCCCTCTCACTGTGATAATGGAACATGAGAGTATAAAAACTTTGAAGTACAGGAGGCAGCTGAAAAGAAAACAATAAACTATGTATATGAGACTGGCTTGTTGCTTGGTGATTAAGAGATGAGGACCCCGTAGGTCAGCTCCCTATAGGTACAAACAGATGTTTGCACTGTTTCACAGCTGCTAAATATGATATAAATCCAAAGAATTTCTCATGTTTTTATAAAGTTAAAAAAAAAATACCCAGACAGCAAATTTTTGGTCATTCAGATACTCTTACCAAATGACATCTGGTTTCTGTACTGCTTATTTAAGCAATCCTTAAAAAAATGTTTGCCAAGGGGAATAACTCAAACCTTTTAGTTCTTCACCATATATAACTGTACAGTTTAGATTACAATGTAGCATGCAGAGTTTATTATAAGCAATGCAGTTCTTCATTTCTTAGCTAGCGAGTATTACTTTAAAGAAAATAGGATAAATATTATGTAATTAGTTCAGGGAAATTCATGTATAGTTACATTTCAGAGTACCCGAGTTTCAGATCCAAACGATGACAAAGAAAATGAATTGTTTCCATATGTTAGGAGATAGCCCCAGTTATGAGCAGAGAGCTGAGGCACAGAAATGCAACGGGGCTCCCATGAGATGGAAGGGCACAACTGCAGTGAGTGGAGAATTGGGATGTGAAGGTGCTCTGAAGGCACCACAGCTGCTGTTGGGACCAAAGGAGAAGGAGAAATGGGTGGTCTCAACAGCAGGAGAGCCTCAAGTCCTGTGCTCGGACTCGCTGCTGCCTCATGAGAAGTGAATTCTTCCACACATCCCATTTTGAAGATTCCTGAGGTCTCTCTGGGTTCTCTGAGGTCTCAGGAAGGGTGGTGTCAGCACTGATGCCATTCCCTCAAGGCACTTGTCAATGAGTCTGCCACTCCTACCTGGCCACCTATGGGCACAAAGCCTGTGGGAATTTAATGCCCTCAGCACCTCGATGCCTCTGCCAAAATTGGTTGAAATTGGCTTAATGGGCTCCAAAGTTATTTTCTTTGGGGCTGAGAGGGGACAGACGGACTCGCTCTTGAGAGAACATAATTGCCTGCATCTCATATCTGTTGGAAGCCAAGCTAAAAATCTTGTTATTAAGCTTATCATATAAATTATATATGCATGTATTTTACAGGGGAAGATTTATGGCCTTCAATATCTAAGCATTTTATGCTTTTGAAGCAATGCATACTTTGATCCAACAAATTCTTACACTTTCAAGTTGCCCAGTGTACTGAGGGTTCAATAATGCTGCTTATTTTGAGAAAGATAAATCCCAAAGAGCTGAAGGACCATAGCTAGGCTGTGATCTATGTGTTTTCTTTGTGGTCTTCTCTGCCATTTACTGTTCCAAAGGATTAAGGCTAGAAAGGGTGTATTGCTCATTAGGACCTCTGAGTGCTGCACATTGACTCAGTGACTCCCACCCTTTTTGGATTGGTGGATGTGCAACTTTCCCCAGTTATTTTGAATCTAACGAGCATGTTTTTCTTCATTTCTTTTCACAGGGCCTGTCTGTTAGTCTTCAGACAGAAATTTGCACGTCCACAGTGTCTATAACATTAAATTTATCTGTATCTGTGGTATTTCTTGAGGTGCCTGGCAATCAACAGCTTTCTTCCCTCTCTTTGTCGGGCAATTCCAATGTCACAAGTATCATGAATCATCCATTTTGTATATATCTCAATGACTGGTTGGGTTTATTTTCACATGAGCACACACATCCCATAGTACTGCTTGGTAGCTAGAAGCAAAATGTGGTCATGTGTTCTGCTGTAATGACATGACTACATTTTTGTCTGTACTTTTTTGCTTCTTGATTTGGTCTGTCGCCACCATTGTGAGATGCACTGGACTAATTGCCCATCAGATGACAGGGAAACGTGCAAGTCCTTGAAAGTGGGAGCTGGTTTATATGGACAAGAATGGAACCAGTAGTGAGTTTATTCTCCTTTTTAAGCTCCTGCAAAAGAACGTGCTATATTAGAAACCTTCTTCTGGGGCTCAGGGCTATTAATTTTGTTCCACATTTGAGCAACACACTGAGATCCTGCTCCAGGGCAGGAAAGCCAAACACTGCTGCAGTGCAAGTAGTGCTGCAGTTGTAATTAGTGGTAATAACAACTATTGTGGGAGCAGTCCTAAAAAATATTAATAGCAGGACTGGTTTAGTTACAATGGTCCTCATGCCTGTGGTGGCTTCACTCTTCCCTTTTCTGAAGTTCAGCTTTCATTTTATTGCCAGTCTTATCAAACTGGATATTGACCAAACTGGTACATTTGAAGGGTATTTTCCTGTCAAATAAAACAAATCCCAGTGGTTAATTTGTATTATTCCTCTCCACTCTTTCTCCAGCCAAAACACAGATTTTCTCCTCCTGCCACAGTCCCACAACTTCCTGTTTAGTAGGAAACTTGATTGACTTGTTGGCTCCATCAATCTTGAAGGTCTTGCTTTTATTAGGAAGAAAATTGTTTGTTCTGCTTGCACAAGATTTCGCTGGGAACGATTGTTCACAGTCAGGTGCTTCAGGCACAGCTTTTAACTGGAGTTAACTGAGAGCAAACCATCACAGGGGCAGCTCCTGGTGAAGACACCGTGCTTCAACACAGCCTGAGGTGTTACCAAACTGAGACAAACCTAGTTTTTAAAAAGGTTTGAGCATGTTGCAATATGTGACTATTGAGAGATTTTTTTAAGTTGGTTTTTTTTGGTGGTGTTTCCTTTTTTTTTCTTTTTTTTTCTTTTTTTCTTTTTTTTTTTTTTGGTTTAGTTTGGTTTGGGTTTTTTTAAAAAAAAATTTAAATAAACACACTAATTCTTGCAGGTGGGGAGAAATCAATCTTACAGTTGTGACTTGGCCTCTGCTGACCCTGTGAAGCTCTAGCCAAGGGCCCAGAGAGGTTGACAAGTTTGTTTTCCCTCCTGGTTTCCTTTCCTGCTTGGTGTGTAGAGATGTGCTCTGGCAAGGGACTGGGGGTACTGACAGTGTTTGGCACAGAGGAGGAAATCAATAGCTTCACACTTGTTGAGAGCAGGTCTGGTTCCCCAGGCTTCAAAGCAGAGACCTGCATGTGATGGAGGAGCTATTTCTAAGTTTTGTAGGTCTTGAGAACATTTTACCTTAGAGTCACATTGTCATCATATAAGAAAAAGCTGGTTTTTGAAGAATTCTTGGAAGGTTCTGCTTAATTTCTTTTTTAGTCTTTTGATGTTGAGGTGTGCTAGAGAAAAATGCTACAGAAAAAAACCCCAAAAGTGGGAAAAAGGACTTTTCAGGTCAGGATTATGTCCATCTGTAGTAATATACCCAGTAAGAGCATCATAAATCTTTAAAATATTGTTCTTCCTGTGAGAAATACAGTGTATTTGTGATGATATAAAATGCTACTGTTCATTCAACGCCCATAGCCTTTGTAACTCCTGGGCATCTGTAGGTAAATATCATTTCTGTGTACACTACAGGAGGGTCTAAAGCCTTTAAAATAAAACCAGGCAGAGGTATTATTTTGGCAGAAAGCTTTTACACTGATTTCCTGATGTTTGCAAATATTTCTGTGAGGATAAACATCTCTGGAGAAGTCAGCTCTGAATAAATAAATGTTGCAGCAAAGGAGGAATACCCTGAGTGGGTGTACTGCAGCTGTGGGGGTTCACTGGATGAAATGTGTTACACATCTTCCCAGAGCTAAGCGATGACAGGCGCTAACTAGAAATGCTCCTTTCCTAATCATCCTCACAGTAGCCTGAGAAGGTGGAGAGGGGAACATCCCAGGCTCTTCTGGGTTTAAACCCAAATTAGCATGAACATCAGCAAGGCTGGTTGAGAAACGTGCTCTGTGGCCAGGCTGCTGTGTGGTGTAGACGTGGGATGTGATGCAGTGTCTGCTGCTCCAGACTGAGTTTGACATTTTCGCTTAATTCACCATGGCCATGTGAGTGGAGCGCACGCTTCAGACAAATCCCTCTCTTGTTATTGCTCTGCACTGCTGCAGAGGCAGCACTTCTAATTAGAGACTATCTCCACGTTTGGCTTGGCAGCCAAAATAAACTTCTAGGAGTCGCATGCTGGATGGCTTTTATCTCCACGGTGGTGGTGGGCTCTTTCCAGCAAGAACAATTGCAAACACACTTGGGGACCAAAGGCATAAACATTTTGGGGGGAAGTTCAGTTCAAGTTCCTCAGCACTGCATTGGAAAGCCCCATCCAGCAAGGTTTCCTTTCCATATGACACTCCAGTAATACTGAGAGGGAAAAGGTTTCAGCTGGAGGAAAGGTCGAGAGCTGGGGTGTGTAAGAGCATGAGGAAAAGGAGGATATTGGTGAAAAGCTGTGGAGGAGTGACATATGGGAGTCTTGTGTGTAGATCTTGGAGGCCTGTGTCCCAAAGCAACTTGCTCCAGGACATGTCATTCTCACCTGGATCAAAGTGACACTCAACAGAGGTGGGGGGATGCCCACATTGCTGGGCACAGCAAATGCCACCTGTCTTCAGCCAAAGGTGGTTTCTGTACCGTGGCCTGCAGGGGACAGCTCCCTTTGGGATGGGTTTTCAGGAGTGCCTTAAAGGGGACTCGAATGAAATCAAGTAGCAGAGTTCATCCTCTACATCTGCCTTGGTTTTTGGTAGTGCATTGAGTTAGACATCAAGGGCAACACAAGTTTTCAAAATCTCGCATGGAAGGAGAGCAAATGTAGCTTTGGACGATAAAACCCAAGACCAAGAAGGTTCCTGGGCCTCCTGACTCCTGTCAGAGAAACAAAACCTCAGAGCAGCCCAGCACAGGTCGAAATGTGCTGCTTTATGTGGGGTTTCATGATTTCTCTGTCCCCAGACCCGGCTGCAGTGACACCTCTGGAGCTGGGCAGACCTCACCCCACGCCGAATTCCTTTCCGCTGAGGCATGCCAGCAGCCCACCCCGCACTCCAGATGTTGCTGCTCCCTGAGAAACAAGAGCTTAATAAGCCAGGCTCACCCTTCCTCCTGGGGTGAGCCCAAAGACAGTCAGAGATGGAAAATTGCTGCTCAGTACCATGAACAATGTGCTTGGTCAAAGAGCAGTGCCAGCACTTTGTCCTAATGGAAGAGAAAGCCGAGACGCACAGTGCAAAAATCTGAGCTGGCAGCAGGCAGCGGCTTTAACATACATTGAAAACTATCCATGAAAGAGCACACTTAAACCAAGAGAAAAAGCCCCAGGGTATATTTAGACAAACTGAAAAAGAGCAAGAACTGGGGTGAAAAAAAGATTCTGTGTGGCTTCCATAGGTTATGTTTTTCCCAGTCTGTATTCCACTCGGGTTTCTTTTATTGACTTATCATGAGCACATGCCCCACAAAGACACACACGTGCACAGGACTGCAAAATTAAATCTCCTGTTTTGCACACACAGCACCCGGGTTTGCCATTGCCCAGAGGTGTTGGAGCTCTGCTCCTATAGGATTTGGACAGACCCTGGATATTTTTATGCTCAACCCTGTGTGTTCACATGGTCGTTGCTTTTGCTGAGCTGCGTGGCTCTACTGCTGGCTGGTTTGTTGTCTTGTTCCCTGCTTTGTTTACCTGGCCTTTTCCTCCAACCCTTCTCAAATAGGAGACTTTTTTCCTTACGAGCGCCTGAAGTGTCAGGAAATACAACATCGCCCCTTTGCTGGGGTAAGGCAGCTCAGAACTGATGCTGTAACCTACCAAAAACCACATTGGGAAGGTGTCTAAACCAAGATGTTCACCTGGGATCTCCTGTCCTGCTCTTGCACAACCATCTTCCCAACATTCTGAGCCCTTTCTCCACTGGGATCCACTCGGCTCAGTCCCACTCAGGTCCCAGCAGAGCTCGAGGCACTAAAAGGCTGCTGTTGGCCAGGCTGGCAAGTGCTCCTGGAACACTTTGCTGCAGGGAAGTCATCTGACGTTGGAATAAATGGGCTGCTCAGCGCTGGGATGGTGACCAAGACCGGAAGGGAGCGCGGGGAACATCGGGCCGGATCCAGGCATTGTGTCCTTGGGTGAGACACCCTGCAGACACCGAGTGACAGCATTTCTCCATGGAGAGTCTCATCAGCTACCAGGGCTGGGTTTTCGGTGAGCTGTTACTCAGTGGAAGGCGCTGGAATCTGGCCCAGAACAACCTCCCTCCAATTTCTCCCTCTCTGGAGCTGCAGGAGCCTTTCTGCACCCCCATTCTGCAGGGCCAAGCCCAGGTCCCACGAGACCAGTCCTGTGCACATCTCAAGCTCAGCACCAGCCCATAAATCTTGCTGCTGGATCCAGGCAGTGAAATATGAACAAAGGAAACCACCATGCAGTGCGGGGGTAGGGTGGGGAATCGCTCTGGCACCCTCCTCGCTCGGAAAGAAGTGAGAAAACATGGCTTTGTGTTGCTGTTGTTGTAGTTGTTGTTTTATGGTTTCTGCAGATGCTTCCAATAAAAGAATTATGAAACTATTCCCATCGGTGGCCTGTCCTCTACCCGCAGCAGTGACGGAGAAGTTTGCTGGATTTCCGTCAGCAGAACAATTTGAGTGTGGACTCTACTGCTGCAAATTTAGCAAAGCTCTCCATTTGCTGCCTGCCAAGGAAACAGGTGATTTTCTATTTATTGTTTTTGGACGCTGGCAGGTGATGATGACGATCAATTCAAATGTGCATGTCTTAATACTTCTGTTATTACGATTTTTCCTTCCTGGTCTATGATTTGCTGATTATGTTTAATAATCAGTGTTAATAATTAGTGTTCTGGGGCTTCAACCATGGTCTCTGTCTGCACTAGTATTTGCAGCCTCCTGGTGTGCTCCAGGGAAAGGGATGACAGCATGGCAGAGCAGTCACTGGGGAAGGTGTTGAGCATGGATGCTGAGGAGCTGCGTGTTGAGACTTTCTCAGGAATGAAGCAAAAGTGCTGTGGTTTGAAGACAGATCCTCATCCAGAGTGAAGGGATTACATTTTATTTAGGAATAACTTCTTAAGCAAAATGGACAACCAGCTAGCAAATGCTGGATGATACATTTAATCCATAAAATGCCATTCCTGCACATGACTCTTAGGAAACCAGTCCTGAGTTTGCTGTTTTCAAATGGAGTTTGGGCTTGTGAAACCAACATTTGGGCATGCACTAGCTTTTCTGAGAAACATGACATTTTTCCCAGTATTTTCTGCTCTAAATGCACTCTTTTATAAGTGAAATGATGTTTGCCTTCTCTGCTCCCCCTGCCCATGCCTGGCTCTGAGGCTTCCAGTCCTCAATTACGCTGCTGCAGCTTCTTTAATGAGGTTGCAGAGATGTCACTGGTACGGCAATGTCTTGGGTGGTGTGGAGCTCTGGAAGAGCTTGGGCAGCAAGGACTGTGTCTGCAGAGGAGGGAAAACATCCTGGAAACATCCCAGCTCTGGCTCTGGGGCTGGACTGTTGCATGCAGAGCCAGAAATGAGACCTGATCTGTGCTCACCAGGAGAGAAGCAAACATGTGGTGCTTGGGGTTTGTCCCTCCCCGTGAGTGCACGTGTGGTCTCCCACCCTGGCTCAGCAGACACGTGGCATCTGCTCAGCTCTTCGAAGGGCTGAGTCCCAAAATATTAAATGAGGAGGTAAATAATGAAAAGAAAACAAAATTGTAAGAAAAGGAAGGGAAGAAGAAAGTCTGGTTGCGGCAGGATCTGAGAGGCTCATGCTGGAGTAGACATTTAGCAAATGGCTGTTCTTTACATCACAGGGCAGAAATATGAAAAATATGAAATATGTAGCAGGGCTGGATAAAAAGGAAAATGTAATAAGAGTAGGACAAAGAATGCCACATGCTCCAACCGCATCTGAACTTGGCAGCAGCAGCCCAGGGAAGCCCATGTAAATCCTAGGAGCATGTTAGAAGCATTTTCACCCCACAAAGGCTGACATGCATGAAAAGTATCTTTTCAACAATGTCAATCAAGAGCCTGGAGAAATAATTTACTAACACACTGACTTGCAGGGACACATGGCTGATGGGAATAGTGTTCACATCTTGGAATGGGAAATAATTCGGGGTGGGTTTAGAACAGGGGCAGAGAGGTGTGAAGTTGTGTGAACAAGCCTGTGTGTCATTGCTGAATTTAAATACGGTGAGCAAAGAGAGAGATTTCATCAAGGGGCAAAAGGAAAACACAACAGCAGAAGGAAAGTGCAGGAGAATGAAACAGAGACAATAAAATGTAACCCCAGACCAAGGGGTGCTGTGGAGAAAGCCTAAATAGAAAATGCTCTGGGTATTGTCTAAGTCACATGGAAAGGAAATTATTATCCAGGCAAGAAACCCAGTGCTGGTGTGTGCAAAGGGAAGCAGCTCAGTGCTGCAGCAGGAGTGGGGTAAGCCTGGATTCAGGATTGTCCAGGACCTCCCCTGGCTCAGCTGTGCCCAGGGGAGCAAATCTTCCTCCCAGAGAGGTTCCTCAGCTGAGCCCTGACTTCTGGAGGCAGCATGGCCATGGTATGTCTCTCCTTGGCCTGTCCTTTGTGTGTTGGAGACATGCCAAGGTCTGCAAAGACTTAGCTACACTGGTATTTTTTCCCCTTGAAAAAATACACTTTCCAATTTATTGAATTAAGGGATACATGTTATTTTGCATTAAAAGGAATACGGTGAAACCGTAGCATGTTCATTTATTCGTATTTAATTTGGCTGTTGCAGAAGGAAATACTACAGTATCTTCTTGAATAAAAATAAAATATTGTGGGATACTCATGGACAGGGCAAGGAATTTTAATCTTTTTTTTTCCCACGTAGGTCTCTACCAGCTCCTGCAGGTTGAAAAACTTTGGTTTAGAAATAGTGCATGGAGCCCCAAAGTTCTGTGGGGTATAACTCGACAACAGCCAGTGTGTGATCATGTCTGGGAATGAGATCAATGCTGCAGGCAGGGTAGGTGGAGGACAGAAATAAAGAGTTGCTCCACATTTATGATCATTCCTTTTGCTTATGTGGAGTTCTGATAACCCTTAATAATAAGAGTAACTTTTGGCCATTTCCCCTTGTCCTGTCCCTTGTTCTCTGGGAGCAGAGCCTGACCTGGCTGTCCCCTCCTGGCAGGAGTTGTGCAGAGCCACAAGGTCCCCCCTGAGCCTCCTTTTCTCCAGGCTGAGCCCCTTCCCAGCTCCCTCAGCTGCTCCAGCCCCTTCCCAGCTCCGTTCCCTTCCCTGGACACCCTGCAGCCCCTCCATGTTTTGTCATGAGGGGCCCAGAGCTGAATCCAGGATCTGAGGTGGGTAAAAGGGGAAGATCCTGCACCTTCCCGTGGGTAATTTCCTCCTGTGCTTTCTCCTGCCTGTTAAACCCATCCCTGCCCCACAGAGCAGCCGTGCTGTGCCCCATTGCAGAGCCCCACATGGAGCCCCCTGGGACAGCTGCTCTCCCTCCCCACCACCCACCAAACAGCTGAATTCCCCTGCAAAGACAAAGACTTATTTATTCTCGCTCCTCTTAAAGTACATATATTTTAGTCCAGGAGGATTTGCTGGCAATAAAGTTCTCTTCTGAGATTCCTAAATCACGAGGTACTTAGGCTCTGCAGACCGTGATGCCCATGGACAATATTTGCACTGTAGCCTGACACATCTTCCTGCTTTAGAATAACAAAAAAACATGCTGGGACCTGCTAGGCAGCGAGGACTTTAAATCACCTGCCTTTTTTTTTCTTTCCAGAGGGGCAGGTGCAGCTCAGATTATCTGCAAACTATTTTTTATTACTTAACAGCACGGACTTTAATGCAGTTAGAGATGTCTTTATTCATTCTTACACTCCTGAGTATTTTTGTGTAAACATTTTTCATCTGTGGCAAGCCAGTTTGTTTGTTGTGTTTTGTCATGTCAGAGCAGACTGTGATTAGACACTGAGATGAGACTACTAAATATTTTCAGATGTTTTCTATTTCCCCAGCAAAGAGCTGGATTTGAACCAAAGCTCGGAGGTGAAAGGGTGATGTGTAATATATTGAGACATCTGAAATAAAATAATGTAATGTTTTTAATATTTAAGAAGAAAAAGGCAGCAGTAAAACATTGTGGAAGGAGGAGAACATGAATACCTATATATTTTAATTTTAAATGCATACAGATGTTGAATTTTAATCAGAGCATGTCAGAATCGAACTGTAACAAAGGCAAAAATGTGAGATCTGTTTTCTTGAATTGCTTCCATATTTTGGGCTCCAGATTTTTATTACATATAGCACTGCATCATCATATATTTATGTAAAGTGCCAGCATCCATTGAGTTGGTGTATGCCTGATGGTTAGCATGTAAAACACTTTACAGTGAGAAGTATATTCTTTCTCTCAGTATGTACAGTATATATCACATTATACAAGCCCGTGCCTTCTTGCACAGTGGCAGGGCTCGTTTTCACTGCTTGGTACATCTGGTGTTTCTTTTGGACCCTTCTACTTCTTTTCTCAGTTTCCAGAGGACTTTCCTGATGAAGATCTCAGCCTGGGCTCATGGGAAGGGTCTGGGCAGAGGGAAAGCTGTGCTTTTAAAGGGGGTGATAAATGCTGGAGAGCTGGCACAGATGGAAGATGCAGAAGCCACGCATCACTTTGTCCTTTCCTGTGCTGTGTTTGCAGCTGAGTGTCCCTGGAACATCCTGCTGCCACCCAGGAGCCACAGAGCAGCAGAATTTGGGAATGGAGGTGGCCTGGGAGCTCCCTGCTCTTCCCCAGCCAGTGCCACCCACAGCAGGGCTGGCTGGGGATGTGGGTGAATGATGCCTCCACTCTGGGGCTGGACATCCCTGCTTCTCTGCACCAGCTTCTCCACCCCTCTGGATTTGTTCTGAGCATGAATCCATGCTGTGAAAGCTCTTTTTCCAGCACACCTGCTTCACCTGCCAGCGTGCTGGGCAGTCTGCTCTTGCAGAGGGTCAGTTTTAATGCAGAAAAATGCAGAAGCCCAGAATGACAAGGGACTGCTTTAGGCAGAGTTCAGAAGGGCATTGGATGTGCTGCAGGTATTCTCCATTCTGGCAGCAGGAAAACCTGTGGCATTTTAGGAAATGATTGCACAGGTACCAGTGGAAGGCAGGGGTTCCTCAGCAGGGCTCCTGTGCCTGCTGCAGAGGGCACAGCTCCAGCACAGGGCTGGGAAGAGGTGCAGGAAACCCATCCTGGGAACCCCTGGTCTCAAGAGACCCTGCACCCATCCCGGAGGTGGGACTGGTGCCTGTGTGGGCCAGGGTGATGCTGGCTGTTCAGGATGCCCCACAGCTCTCTGGGGGGCATTGGGTCTGCTTCCTTTTTTGGTTTCTTTTCTGGATTGCTTTTCTTCGATGAATAGATTTTTTTTTTTTAAAAAAAGCCCTTCTCACGCCTTCAGCTCCTGGAGTGGAACACATGACCGTTCTTTGCTGATGTTTTTCCTAAAACAGTGATGTTTGTGGAACGTGTCTCGAAAGCTGCAGCCCTGGCTGGTCCTGGCTGCCAACTGCTCTGTCCTGGGAGCCTCCAACCCCGGAGCTGAGGTCCAGCCTGAGCTGGGAGAGGGCGAGGGCAGCTCTGTGCCATGTTCAGGCTCCAGGTTTTGGCAGGGGACTCTGCAGGTTTGTGGTGGCACAAATTCACCCCTGAGGCTAAAAGTTAATCAGAATAAACTGATTTTGTTCCACCTGGTTTACTTAACTGACATTCTGCAAACACTCTCCCAGGGTCATACAGCTTTTCCTCTCCTGTCTGTGGGTATTCCCACTGGGTTGGAAACTCCCCTGGTTCAGCTGTGCTGGGTCATTCCCCCCACCCCTTGGAAGAAGCTCACTTAATGGGAGATGTCTTCAAAAGGCTATTCCAGGTTGTTTCCTGACAGGAGAGATGTACAGCACAGGAGGAGAGATGTCCCTGGGAAGGTTTTGCATCTCACAATGTCCCCACAGGGGAGTAATTTCCACCAAAGGCCTCACCCCACTGACGTAGCTGTGGGGAAATAGGAGAGATAATTTTCAGGCTGGATGTTTTTCCTTTTCTGTCCCACTCCACCTCTTAATGGGTCCTTTTTATTCAGGGGGTTTCCTGCCCCCTCTTACAGCATCATGAGCTGGATTCAGGAGTGTTTTATTCTCTTTAATGGATGCTGTTAGGATGACAGATGAGTGTGGGATTTCTGACCTTTTATTAGGGACTGGTGGTATTATGAGGGATTCAGAACAAACAAAGGGACTGTTCCAAAGGCCAGATTAATAAAAGCCTCTATGTGCCTGACTCCTAACACCAGGTGAGGTGTTGGGAGTTTATGTGCTTGAAGTGAGCACCCTTGTACCTTTGGTTTTCTTGCAGGGAAGGCTGATCCTCTGCTGTCACTTGGGTGTTTGTGCTTGTTCCCTGTGCAGAGCAGGCAGAAACAGAGTATAACAGCCCTAAAAAAGATGTCCCTGGCTTTAGGAGCTTGGATTTGTGCAAGAATGAAGGAAGCCATCATCAGGATCTGGCTGCTGTTTCTGACATCCCAAAAATACACTCGGGGCTGGATGGCAGAACTGGGACCTCGGTGAGCCAATTCCTGCAGGGGGAAGGGTCTGGGGTTGCCTAAGACAAATAGGTGTCCTCATCAAACTGTGTGCCATCTGATGCCAGGACCTTTCCCCGTGAAGACAAAGCAGGACCCAGGCCCCCAGGTGGTGCCAGCTTGGACACTGGTGGCTCCAGCTTGGACACTGGTGGCCCTACCTCCCTCAGGAGCCTTTGAATGCCCACACTGTTTGGCAAAAGTGATTGTGTTCCTCACATCTGTGGTTTTGCTCCTGAACCTGGTGGGATTGCATTTTGAGGCTTCAGCAGGGAGGTGACTCCCACAGCAGAGGTGCAGATGGAGCAGTGATGCCGAAGCACTGCAAGACCTGGAGCTGCCAAAAGCCCTCAAGATGCTGGTGGACCTGGACTGTCCAGAAAGGCTTGTCACAGGCTCAGCATTGGTTATTTTCTGTTTTATCCACAATTTTATAAGAGTTTTGGAGCTGCAAACAGTTTGGCTCATACCCCACGATCTGAGCTCATACAAAACTCTCTTTGACGCCAATAATTTTCCAGCCCGTCATTCCCAGTGACAGCAGCAGTTTTGTCTGGGCAAGAACTCTGCCATGAGGGCACATACATTTTCCAGGGTTTTCTCAGGTAAAGGTTTTATTTTCCTAATTCTTTCCCCCTGGTAGGTGCTGAGCTGTCAGAATCACAGCCATGCAGAATTCCAGCTTAGTTAAAACAATATCCTAAAGGTTGCAAAGCCATGCTGCTTGCCAAGAGCGAAAGTTGAATGTTCCACTCTCCTCACTTGACTATATTTAGTTCAGGATCCTAATGAAGTCTTTCTTTGTGTAATTTCATGTCTACAGGGCAACTGTGAGAGAGGACTTCCTAATTCTGTCAGGATGCTGGCAGCCCTTGTGCTGGGACAGCGTGTCCTGTGGGCCTCTGCTGCATGGCTCTTGTACAGTACTGGATTGTGCCCCTTGTGCTGCTGGGGAGATCCTGTGGCATTTTTCTTTATTTTCCCTTTTCCTCTCTTTCTCCAGTTTTTTTTTTTTTCCTCTATGAAAGAAACGTGTGTATTGCAGCAGGTTAATTGCTGGTTGTTTTCCTGCAGATATTTGATAATAACGCTGCCTGGTGATGGTGGGTTCAACCAGAGTATTTTGAAGGGTTGGTTCTTTGGGGTGAAGTCCTCCTTCCTTTTCTGGTGTCCAAATGAACAAACATGGGATGGGGAAACACAGCATGAAGATTTAGGACATCCTCCCCAAGCTCTTCAGCTATAGGACCATGGATGGCCATGGGGTGAAACAGAATCACAGAATCCTTTAGGTTAGAAAAGACCTCCAAGATCTTCGAGTCCAACCTTTGACTGATCACCACCATATCAAAAACCCCTGAGTGCCACCTCCTGTCATTTCTTGAACACCTCCAGAGATGGTGAGTTCAGCACTTCCCTGGGCAGCCCTTTCAAGTGCCTGACAACCCTTTGAGTGCTGAAATTCTTCCTAANGGTTCAACCAGAGTATTTTGAAGGGTTGGTTCTTTGGGGTGAAGTCCTCCTTCCTTTTCTGGTGTCCAAATGAACAAACATGGGATGGGGAAACACAGCATGAAGATTTAGGACATCCTCCCCAAGCTCTTCAGCTATAGGACCATGGATGGCCATGGGGTGAAACAGAATCACAGAATCCTTTAGGTTAGAAAAGACCTCCAAGATCTTCGAGTCCAACCTTTGNCCCTCTTACAGCATCATGAGCTGGATTCAGGAGTGTTTTATTCTCTTTAATGGATGCTGTTAGGATGACAGATGAGTGTGGGATTTCTGACCTTTTATTAGGGACTGGTGGTATTATGAGGGATTCAGAACAAACAAAGGGACTGTTCCAAAGGCCAGATTAATAAAAGCCTCTATGTGCCTGACTCCTAACACCAGGTGAGGTGTTGGGAGTTTATGTGCTTGAAGTGAGCACCCTTGTACCTTTGGTTTTCTTGCAGGGAAGGCTGATCCTCTGCTGTCACTTGGGTGTTTGTGCTTGTTCCCTGTGCAGAGCAGGCAGAAACAGAGTATAACAGCCCTAAAAAAGATGTCCCTGGCTTTAGGAGCTTGGATTTGTGCAAGAATGAAGGAAGCCATCATCAGGATCTGGCTGCTGTTTCTGACATCCCAAAAATACACTCGGGGCTGGATGGCAGAACTGGGACCTCGGTGAGCCAATTCCTGCAGGGGGAAGGGTCTGGGGTTGCCTAAGACAAATAGGTGTCCTCATCAAACTGTGTGCCATCTGATGCCAGGACCTTTCCCCGTGAAGACAAAGCAGGACCCAGGCCCCCAGGTGGTGCCAGCTTGGACACTGGTGGCTCCAGCTTGGACACTGGTGGCCCTACCTCCCTCAGGAGCCTTTGAATGCCCACACTGTTTGGCAAAAGTGATTGTGTTCCTCACATCTGTGGTTTTGCTCCTGAACCTGGTGGGATTGCATTTTGAGGCTTCAGCAGGGAGGTGACTCCCACAGCAGAGGTGCAGATGGAGCAGTGATGCCGAAGCACTGCAAGACCTGGAGCTGCCAAAAGCCCTCAAGATGCTGGTGGACCTGGACTGTCCAGAAAGGCTTGTCACAGGCTCAGCATTGGTTATTTTCTGTTTTATCCACAATTTTATAAGAGTTTTGGAGCTGCAAACAGTTTGGCTCATACCCCACGATCTGAGCTCATACAAAACTCTCTTTGACGCCAATAATTTTCCAGCCCGTCATTCCCAGTGACAGCAGCAGTTTTGTCTGGGCAAGAACTCTGCCATGAGGGCACATACATTTTCCAGGGTTTTCTCAGGTAAAGGTTTTATTTTCCTAATTCTTTCCCCCTGGTAGGTGCTGAGCTGTCAGAATCACAGCCATGCAGAATTCCAGCTTAGTTAAAACAATATCCTAAAGGTTGCAAAGCCATGCTGCTTGCCAAGAGCAAAAGTTGAATGTTCCACTCTCCTCACTTGACTATATTTAGTTCAGGATCCTAATGAAGTCTTTCTTTGTGTAATTTCATGTCTACAGGGCAACTGTGAGAGAGGACTTCCTAATTCTGTCAGGATGCTGGCAGCCCTTGTGCTGGGACAGCGTGTCCTGTGGGCCTCTGCTGCATGGCTCTTGTACAGTACTGGATTGTGCCCCTTGTGCTGCTGGGGAGATCCTGTGGCATTTTTCTTTATTTTCCCTTTTCCTCTCTTTCTCCAGTTTTTTTTTTTTTCCTCTATGAAAGAAACGTGTGTATTGCAGCAGGTTAATTGCTGGTTGTTTTCCTGCAGATATTTGATAATAACGCTGCCTGGTGATGGTGGGTTCAACCAGAGTATTTTGAAGGGTTGGTTCTTTGGGGTGAAGTCCTCCTTCCTTTTCTGGTGTCCAAATGAACAAACATGGGATGGGGAAACACAGCATGAAGATTTAGGACATCCTCCCCAAGCTCTTCAGCTATAGGACCATGGATGGCCATGGGGTGAAACAGAATCACAGAATCCTTTAGGTTAGAAAAGACCTCCAAGATCTTCGAGTCCAACCTTTGACTGATCACCACCATATCAAAAACCCCTGAGTGCCACCTCCTGTCATTTCTTGAACACCTCCAGAGATGGTGAGTTCAGCACTTCCCTGGGCAGCCCTTTCAAGTGCCTGACAACCCTTTGAGTGCTGAAATTCTTCCTAATGCCCACCCTGAGCTCCCCTGGCCCAGCCTCAGGCTGTTCCCTCTCCTCCTGTCCCTGTTCCCTGGGAGCAGAGCCCGACCCCCCCGGCTGTCCCCTCCTGGCAGGAGCTGTGCAGAGCCACAAGGGCCCCCTGAGCCTCCTTTTCTCCAGGCTCAGCCCCTTCCCAGCTCCCTCAGCTGCTCCTCATAGGACTGACTCTCCATCCCCTTCCCCAGCTCCATCAAGTCTTGTGTCACCTCACTGCCCCATCATGCAGCACATTGGTGCCTTTCCCTGCCCTCCTCTATGCACAGCTGAGGCTTTGAGGATTTTCCTTCTTCCTCACTTCCATGTTACATCACCACAACATGCCAAAATCGATACAGAGCAACATTAAAAAAATCGTATCTCTGGGATTCTGCTGAGGTTTCCCAGCATGAGGATGAGGCTGTGCTGGAAGGAGATCTGCCAAGTGGAAATGCTCCAGAGAAACAGCAGCTCCCCAGGGTAAAACCTCTGGAAATCCAAGGAGGAAAAGGCCACGCACGAGCAGCTTTTGCACTTGTGTTCCAGCAGAAGTGCAGGGCTGGGCAGCCTGCTGTTCATCAGCCTCCTGGATATTCATCTCAGTCCCCAGCTGGCAGTAAATGTGTTGTCGGATATCCCTCTAAAGTTGTGTAAGTTATTGCTTTCTTGGAGTGCTTTTTATACCTGTGTGTATTTTTCTCCCCGTTCCAGCATCTTACAAAGCTCTCTTTAGAGACGCTCGGCACTGCTAAAAATAGGGGTTTTTTTGCAAAATTCCAGGACACGTCTTCACTTGGCACATGAAAATTAGTTAACAGACTGCCATGAGACCTTTCTGTGCTCTCCCACTGTTCTCACTCCCACGACACCTGACGTGGAGCACACGGGCTCGCGAGCGGCCTCGGCTTTGCTCCGCGACTCGCCATTAATCAGGATGAGGAACGGCCTTCCCAGTTCATAAATCCAAGGCAAACTCCGTTTCCCACATTTTCTGTCAAAGGGACATCAGCAGGCTGTTTGTATTAATCCATGCCCCCTCCAGCCCCGTGTTTGGGGAGGTGAGATGTGGCTGTGGGGGGCTCTGGGGTATTGACAAACACATTTCCACCTTCGGCCCCAGACCTGTTCTCCCTCCGTGGTCTCTGAGTTGCACACTAGCCCCCTCGAGCACAGATCGTTCAGTCACTGAAACCACAAACTAAATATTTGGGCTTCCAGCACATTAAGTAAACATGTCCTATCTACACCCCAGCTGCCAGGAGAGATGCTGAATTTGGGGATGAGCTCGCTGCATTAAAAATTCCTAAATATCCATGATCACTTAACTGGGGATTGCTGTAAATAGCTGTAGCCGCTGAGCAGTGGTATGAAATTAAATCATAGGGAACAATAGTGATTTAAGTGGCATTTCTGACTTTTTATGGGAAAGGGAGGGGAGCAGAGGGAATGTTTCACAGCAAAAACCATAAAGATGGTTAATTCTCCCTCGGTACCACCAGTGCCTTGGAAAATATCATAGAAGATGAGCTGTTCTCCCTCAAAAGTTCAATGCAGTGATGGAAAAACCCAGGGCAAAACTAGAGTGAAAGAAAAGTTGATAGAGGGAGTCAGCAGTAATTAGTAACTGTGGCTGTTGGGCAGGGTAGAAGTTCTTTGTTAGGTTGTTATCACAGAGGATTAATTAACACTTGGGATGGACAAACACATAGAAATGAGGTGGTGAACCCCAAATATTTTCCTCTGCAGCAGCTGAGCATGGCAGTCCCTCTCGCAGGATCCCTCTCCACTGCTATGTCACCTCTGCTTTTTTGGCATCCCAATCACTGAGGTCTTTTTCCCACCCACTGCTTTCCAGGTGGAGCTTTAGCTGGATTAGTTTCAACATTTCTCCAAGTGCCTGGGGCTTTACCAAGTTACTCCCAGGGACTGTGTCCAGCCCTCATGGAAAATGTGTGGAGTCTTTCCACCAGCAGTCAGGGAGGTCGGATGCTCTGCCTGTGCTCAGCATCCATTGCACCACACAGCTCATGCCTTGCCAAGGTGCACATGTGCCTTTCCCCACTCTGGATGAATCACCTTTAGGGTTTCTTTAAGAGGAGAACATTATTAGGGGTGAAGTGTTAAAAAAAGAAAAGCAAAAAGAGATAAATTCTGCACTTTACCATGCTTAGAGAGTTTGCAATATTGTCTGCATTTCTAGACATATCTGATTGTGGATATCACATATGCCTCCTCTTCTCTTCTCTTCTCTTCTCTTCTCTTCTCTTCTCTTCTCTTCTCTTCTCTTCTCTTCTCTTCTCTTCTCTTCTCTTCTCTTCTCTTCTCTTCTCTCTTCTCTCTCAACCCACAAACACAAATAGGCTAAATTCAAAATCTGGCTGACATATACTCAGTGGAGGGTTGTGAAGCTATTCACCAACATTTTTTGGACCACACAAGACTGCTGTCCATGTATACTTCTACACTTAATGAGGGCCAGGATGTGATGCAGAGATGAGACCTAATTCAGTTGTTTTTCAAGTCACAGTTCTAGGTCCATTTATCCCCCTGACCTGCAGATCACAGGTTGCCACCACTTTGGCATCCATGGGACCACAAAGAACAAGGAATCCAGGTTTGGAGCTTCAGCATTCCCCTCCCCTCAGCTGTAAAATGAAGTTTCTAACAAAAGCACATCTGCATAGCACATCCCTGAGATGGAGAAGGCAGTGGGGACCCTTGGGTAGCTCCAAAACTGCCTCTTGGGCTCCAGAACATTGAGAGAGGGAACAGTGAACACAGCAATCCACATTACCCTTCCCACAGAACAGTCCAGCTGGGCTCCAGAGCAGCACATCTGCATGCAGACCATGGTATTTAATGCCTCAGCACTAAAATAAAGGAATTATTTTATTTATTAAGATACTTTTCTTCATTGTGCTACAGTGTCTGGATGCTCTCCCCTCATACAGAATCATTTTAGAGTGTTAAGGGGAAAAGCATCAAAAAAACACATCTTTGTTGGAAGATTCCTAAGCAATTTATCTCTCGGGAGGGTAAAAAAAGTGGAGATACTTTGTATCTGGGAACTCTTAAATTCATATTTATACGCATTTCCCCTGGGGCAGGATTTATTGTTAAACAACAATAGGGGAACAGCGTGATTTCAGCAAAGACATTTGGGCTAGTGAATGTTGGAGTGAATTCCGCTTCAGTGTTACTATTCAAAGTCAGAGCTGTTTTTTAATTGCTTTAAAAGTACATCCTGAGCAGAAATGTCCCAGCTCAGACACTGCTTCTCTGTGGCACCAGAGCCAGTGTGTCTTGCTTTGCTGCAACCAAAGGCCTGCGTCGTGTAAGCCCTTGAAATCTTCATTTTAGTAATGAAAAAATCTGGCAGAGAAGGAAAACACAGTCTCTGAGGGCTTAGAGCATTTCAAAATTGTATGAAACTGCTGGGTATTTGGAGACATCTTCTCCTTTCTGCTTTTCCTGGGGGTTGCCTACTAAGCTGGTGTGGGATGGTGCTGGTGATTCCTGCCTGCTGGAGAGTGCTGGGTGCCTCTGGGGATGGAGGGTCCCTGTGGATCCCATCCTGCTGGCCGTGGGGCACAATGCCTGCT
This sequence comes from Dicaeum eximium, assembly GCA_013396995.1. NCBI lineage: Eukaryota > Metazoa > Chordata > Aves > Passeriformes > Dicaeidae > Dicaeum > Dicaeum eximium. The sequence continues at coordinate 818,765 of VWZP01007855.1, read as the reverse complement.
GGAACTGGAATTGCTCCTGTGGTGAGCTGACAAACCTGTGGGCATCTTATTAAAGATGAGGAATCTCCCTTGTTGTGACAGAGGACTTGTTTTACATGTCCTCTTCCAGCAGTTGCTTCTGCAAATGTGGCCTCTTCTCCTCCCTTTCCCTCTGCCTGCTTCCCAGAGCTGAGGTCCCCATGAGCTCCCCACAACAGCAGGATTTGTACCCTCAGTTCTCAGAGCTGTGCCCCTTCCCCTCTCTAAGTGATATCTGTGTCCCAGCCTGCAGCAAAGCTCTGCACATCCCTGCTCTCAGTGATCCAGCCTCTTTCTTTCCACCAGAATAATATTTGCCAGGTAGTCCCAAGGCTTGTTTAAAGAGTTAAGTATCTGTGTGTCCCTAGAACTGGAAAAAGGACCAGGAAAAAGGACCAGACAGGTACCATTTATCCCAAGCTCTGTCCTCTCTGTGCTACACCTGCTCACGGCACGGCGATGTGGAGGAGGGAATTTCTATCTCCCACAAAGACGAGCTTTAGGGTCTCTGGGATCATGGCACTGCTCCAACATCCACGAGCCCTCTCAGGCAATCAGCTGGAGACTTTTCTCCTGGAAAAGCCCACAGTGAAGAAACCCAAAGCAGGAGTTAGTCTCAGCTCTGCTCTTTGCACGCTGTCCTTCGGTTGCTTCCCGTGAGCAGCATCCAGCCATGGCCTCCCGTCCGTACTGCGGCCGCTCCGGCACACGCGGCAGCCTGCGCTGCTGTCCGAGTGCCAAAGGGAACGTCTAATGGGGCATTGTTTGTGTGTGTTCCTGAGATGGAAGTCATTAACATAAAATACGTAAAAGGATCGTGTCAGGAATTCTCTCCAGAGCTGCACGGTTCGCGGGCCCGCTCTGGTTCGCATTACGGGATTACAGCGTGTTCCGTAACTGCTCCGTGTTGGACACAGATTTGGGGCTCTTTGGGGTTTACAAACATGGATGGGAGCTGAGCTAAAAATGCAGCCAACTGCTCATGGATTTATGGACCTCTATTCCATCAACACAAACACACATAAGGATATTTACGTTGTCTTCATATCACGGCAGATACCAGAGGGTCCTTAAATAACCCCGCAGGGCTGAGCAGCTCATCCACACTTCAGACGCAGACAAAAAACCTTGGAAAAGCTTGGCAGCTCTTCTTGATCTCAACTGATAGACATGCTCTTCATCAAGGGTCTGGAAATGCTGCTCCTTTGAGCTCCAGACTAATTCAACCCCTAAAATATGTGGAATAGAACTGCGCTGAGCTGGTGGGAAATTCAAGCAGTCTGAGGCGTTGGAGCCAGTGAAGCTGCTAAAACATAAGGTAACATTCAGGCTCAGATCTCCAAAGCCTGATCTGTTTGTCAGCACAGCTACATTGACTCTTGCTTCATGATCCTCTCACACAAAGAGCCCAGGGACATCTCCCTCCCCTTCCATGCTGTGGAAGTGAGTTTAGTGGAGAATCATTAAAATAAAGGAAGGGGGGCAGGGGCAGGGGGAAAAAGGAAAGCAAAACAAATATAAACCCTCAAAAGTTTCTATTGTTAAAGTGTCAGAATAACTATCCTGGGGCTAATTTTACCCTGGGTGTAGCTTTATTGATGTCAGTGTGGAAAGGAAAGGCCTGATTCACCCCTGCACTGCCGCAACTTTAAGCTGAGTCTTCTGGGAAAGCTCCAGTGGTGTTAAAGTGATGCTGCAGAACGAGATACCAGCCTGGTGCATGACTTCACCAATGCCAGTGGCCTCACATCGAGTTCATCTTCCTCACTGGAGGCTCTGAGGAACAGTAACCAAAGAGCCCAGAGCACATCCCTTGTTGGGTGGTTTGTTTTGCCCTGTTTGTGCCTGAAGGTCACTGCCCCCAACTAGCCAGACCAGGACTTGGTGGTCTTGCAGATGACCCTCATGTCTGGATGAGGGGGCATTTTTGGAGCAAGCCCCATGCTCCCATTCTCCTCTACCTTGACCAGACTGGCATCTGTTGGAGAGAAAGTGATGATCTTCATCATGAAATCTCCTCTTTTGTGTTTCTCTCTGCTTCTGCCTCTTCTGTTAATCCTGCAAGTTTGCATTCGCTTTGTCCAGCTCTAACTTTCACATGGGACCTCCTCCTTTTCCAATTCTACCACTCCAGAAAAATCCAGCTGGGATCTCTCTGCTGCTAACTTCCCAGCCACAAATGGCTCACAGATCTCACTCCTGAACTGACCAACATCCATTCTTCTTTCCTTGTTTCTCTGCTTGTTTCTCTGTTGCATGCCAAGGATAACGTAGCCATGCCTCCACTCTTGTCTATATCTTCTGGTCACCTCAGTGCCCTCTCCTCCACAGTCAATTCTTCTAGATTTTCTGCAGAACATCCCTAACACAGTGGGATTCCTCTATTCCCACAGCTAAAGCTCTCAACCAGGATCTCATTTCTTGTCCTGGTTTCTGCAATAGCCTTTCATCTGGTCTTCATAAGAAGCTTGCCACCGCTTAAAAAATTTATTGTCTACTTCTTTTTAAACCTCTCCTTTTGTGGATGTGGCCAGTTTCATCCTGTTATTTACCTGTCATCTTCTGTCACCTCTTGACTCAGCAAGGCCAGTCCTCTTGACCAGCCCTTCTGCAATGCCCAAAACACCAGACCCAAAGACCATCAGAACACAACTAGCCAATGGTAATATAGGAAAATCTGTAGTGGTTTCCATGGCAAAGATGTGAAGAAGAAAATCTGTTCCTCTCCAGCAAGCTCAGTGAAACATGAGGATGCAGGAAAGGATCCTGATTATGTCTAAACTCACAGTAAATCCCTCCCCAACTTTCACAGTGATTTCATCCCTTTAAGTTAAAGGGCTCTGCATCTCATTTACTTTCCCTCTTTTTATTTATTTTATAACTGACTTTTTGAACTTCTGCCTGAATTGGAGCCAAAGCTGAGAGTGACTTAATTCCAGCAGGATGTGAAGGCCTGGACCTTCCCAGTGCAGAGTCTCCCCACTGACATTAGAGTGATGCTCAGGCAGTTAAAGGGAGCCTGTGATCTGTCCAGAATAATATCCCCATCTTTGGGAGAGTGGTACAGTGGGATGGGGATCTTCTTCATTGCTGGTGTCCAGGAGAAACAGTATTGCCCACCAGTCCCCACAGCAATGCCCTCAGCTGGGCAAATAACTGTATTTTCTCAGCTCTTCTTATTCAGCAACTTATCAAATACTTTCTTGGCCTTTCACTAAACTAAATTTTGGGGGAACAGGGTCACTGGTTGCTTTCTGGTCTGTGAGGAAGCAGGGAAGAAGACTGCATGTTGAGTTGAAGAAAAGATGGAGCTTTTGCTGGTGTGGATTTCAGGGTCACCTGGATTTTAAAATAGCTGAGATAGATGCTAAATCTTCTTAAATCCATCAATATGAGTCATTCTACCTTGGTAACCCATAATGGTTTCTCTGTTTTGGGAGTATTAGCAACAATGGGAGCAAGCAGATAAAGACAGAGATTTTAGATGATATAAATTCTTTCATTCTTTCATTTTGCAGGACTGTTGTTCATGGCCCCTCCAAGACTTATACAAAACAAGCAGAGCTGATGTGTGAGAGCTGGAGGCCATGTACCTGTTGAAAAATCAAATGGGCTGAAAAGCACGTGCTCGCTTATTTTGTCAGAAACTGTTCTAATACGTAGGGGAAAAATTCACGAGTGAAACCTTGCAGCACATTTTCATCTGCCATGTTTTTTAATTAAGTGGAGGTGAGCGAGTTTCCTGCCAGTGGGAAGCTGGAATTACAGGGCTGCAGAGAACTACAGGGCACTACCTCAAGATGAACCCCCTCTAAATCAGAAGAGAGGAGGTACCGTGGTGCTATTAAAAGGGAAGGTTCCTGAGTGGTGTAACCAGCTTGAGGAAGTCAGTCATGATCACTTACAGCAGCTCCGGATGTGACCCAAAGCCATTTTTTGGCTCCTTTCCGAAACTGAGCATTTCTGATGAGGCGGAGGAAAGCCCAGGCCAGATTTTATCTGATGTGGGCCACAAAGGGTCTGATCCTCACCTGCTGGAAACAGGAGTAACGCCACTGACTCACACAGAGTCCCACTTCTGGGAACGCAGCCCAAACTACTCATTTTAGTCCAGGACTGTTGGCAAAACACGGCATTTACCCCAAATTACGAGGAGCTCGCCACCAGTCAGCGAGTTTCCAGCGCGGCTACTTTGGCCCCATCACACGCTGCTAATCTCTTCAATGATTTATGTGCTCTTTTAAGTTTTAATACTCCCTCTGTCATGAACCTTCCTCACTAGCAAGTTGACAGTTTAAATTAGTGTTTAGACATGGCTTTCATAATGTCAGCTTTTGTTTTGTCTCAGTCATCTGTTGGAATTCCTTCCATTGTATCTGAAGTGACTCATGACAATAAATGACTTCTTTCTTCTTTTGTTCTTAATCGGGGAAGAATGGAACGAACCATGCAATATTTGTAAAAGAGCAGTCTTAATTAGTCCTCAGCTGTAGCTAAAGATGCTTGTCTTGTCTCTTTAGCATATTAATGCAGGAAGCCATGCGTTCACGTGGGCAATTGCCATGTTCCTGAAAAGCCTCGTTACAAGCCAAATTCTCCGGCGTAAAAGTATTCCCGGCCCCGCTGCTGCGCTGAGCCCTGCCAAATGAGGAGCCTGTGCCCCGGGGCTTTTTGTGGGGCTGCTCAGGCCTGCGAGGACAAAAACGGGCACTCTTTGCAGTGATTTACCTCAAGGATTGGGTTTCTTTTTTGTTTTGTGCCTCTTAAAGGTATAAACTCTCTGAGCTGAAAGCTCAAAACCTCACAGCTCTTGCCTGTACTTTTCCCTGCTCCCAAGGGAGTGATGTTCACTGACTATGGACCTCAAAACTTTCTTTGCAAAGTTGAATTGCCTCAAATACTCAAGTGCTGATGATGGGATTTGGGTGGGAATGTGTTCATATTTTGCACAAAATTAATAGTGGCTTCTTTTAGGGACAAAATATGTTTTTGTGCAGAAATGCAAAAGGCTGTATCTTGTATTGTCAAAACTGCTGTGACCATGTCGTATTTAATACACTCCCAGACCCAGTGAATAGCAACAGCTTCTTCCTTCTTCTTCTGTTGTCTGTTTGTCATTTGGGAGAAGAAAATTGATTCTGTAAGGAAGTGTGGGAAAATGGCATTTCCAGCTCGCCTCCCTGTTCACTGAGCACTCTCCTAGTCCATGTACGGCCATGCCCCCGCTGCCAAGTTATGCAGTAATTGTTGTGAAACTCAGCTAAATAAAGGGTTAGGTTGATGCTGGCTTCTCCCTGATTGTGTCTTGAGGAAGGGCTGCAATGGGGCTTTGGGGATGTGCTTGCAGCTGTCACTGGATTTCAGGCACTGAGTCTCCTTTCCCAGGAAGTCTCCTTGTCCTGAGACCTGGCTTGCCTGATGGTCTGGGAGAGTGGCTTGCAGTCTTGTCTTACTGGTAAATGGGGTGAGGCTCCCATTTGATGACATACTTCCCATTTATCCATATTTCTCTCCAGTTTTATGCTTAATTCCCACATAATGAAGCATCCTGGATACATCCCTTAGACCCTGCTGAGGTGCTTCCTATTTTAGCTCATTAAAGAGGATCCTACACAGAGCAAGACACAACTGTAGAGGGTCAGTGGGAGATGTTTAAAGAGGATGGAAAGCCAAAAGTGGTCACAGGAACCCATTTCCTCAAATCATCCCTCCAAGAAAACACAGTTTTGTTTTGCAGGTTCTGACCCAAATCTGGTGCTTTTTGGAGAAGGAAAAATGAAACACAGACAAACAAGGCTGTGACGAGAACACTGGTGAGGTGCTGTTTGCTGTGCACAGCAACAGCCTCACTGAGCCCAGAAACATATGAATAACACCATGAATTCTTCTGTGCCAGTACATGGTGCTCTTTATTTTAATAGTCTGTTTAAATATACATACAGCTATTTTTCTCTTGCCCAGACCTTGTAACAAAACCAAATGTCTTAATGAACACAAGGAGAAAGCGAGCAGCTGGAGAAGGACATTAAAATGTACAAACCCAGCAAAGTCCTGGGGAAAACATTGCAACTTTATTCAAAGGACTTTCAAAAGTAAGTTGTTCCTCTGGAACTGGACTGAAATAAGTGCTGTGCTGCTTTCCCTCTGTGCTCCAAAGAAATCCATGTTCCCTCTCAGGTCTGTGGTCTTGTACAGTCTCCAAAAATATTTGCACAATTCGTGGTCAGCTCTGCTGGATTGTGCTGTCACCAGGTTCATAAAAACCATGGTCTTCTTTCCAGCCCTGTCCTCCACCTCTTGTTAAGGAAGATTTGGCAGAGCATTTTTAGGGAAGCAAAGGTTCACTGGGAGAAGTGGTACCATTTATTGGTCTAATTGGTAGAACTGAGGAAAACAGGCCATGTCTGGGACACAAATCTTTCTGCAGGTGCAGTAAGGTTTTAGGCAAATGCCCAAACCAGCCTTGGATATCCAGGTTTTTGCAGGCACAAACGTTCTGGAAGTATAATGTTATGCCTCAGAGCAGACTTTGGGCAACAGCTTTACTTCTAATATACAGAGGTTGTTTGCTCTCTGTACATCTAAAATCACACAATGGATTTCTAAGAAAATTGTAAAATTGCAATGGCATGGCCAGGGTGTGAGAGCACAGGATGAGTTCCTTCCTTGTAGGAAAACTGTCATGTCTTTATTGGCTCCAAAGAAATACTTTCTACTTGCACAACCGTACAAATCTCTGCTGTGATGGTTTATGCCTGCTAAAAATAGAAGCAGGAATTTCTGCCAAATTTCTGCCAAAGGGCAGAAAATCACTAATATTGCTTTTTCCTACAGCATCATCAAACGTGTTCTTAGCTTGTCATCAGCTGAGGTCAACTTTTCCTTCCATCTGTGTTTACCCTGGATTGGGACGAGTGGGTCCTGACCATGATCAAAGCCTCAGGGTGAATGTAGCATAGAGGTGGTTTAGACTTCTGCTGGAAAAGCTATCCAAAGGGTTTATCAGTTTGGCACAGTGTTAATGGGCTGGGATTTCACAGAAAAGCTGGCAGATTTGGATGCCTTTGGAATGTAGAGGAAGATGGGGCTGATCATGTGGAAAGACTTCCAACCCTCCTGCAAAACCAGATACTTCTGTAAGGGCCTCTTAAGCAGCACTTCATTACAACTTTCCCATTGGCCTCAAACTCAATGTTAACCTTGGCCCTGGTGCAGAGAATATTGACTTTCAGGGTCAATAAATCTTAATATGGATCAAACTGGAAGTTATGTTTACTTACTTTATAACTCCTTTCCAGTGCAATTACTCTTTACACAATGCAAGGACATTCTGCACATTTTTCTTCCTCTTCTTCGCCATTTTGAGGCGCGTTACTCTTCCAACAAGAGCCTGGGCTTTCCAAGGCTCGGATTTTCCTCCAAAGTTTTCCGTCACAGCCGCTTTGATTTTTGCGTTATTTATCTCCTCCTGCAGAAGGCGAACGCGATTTCTATTTTTATTTTTTTTTTCTTCTTTTGCGTCGGCCCTAGCGTGGATCCGTGTCAAGCGACTGCCTCCTGGCGTAGCCGCGCCGCTCGTCCAGGGACGGCACGCGGTTGCGTGGGATGCCGGAACCACAAAAGGTTTTTCAGATTTCCAGGATTCCGAGCCGCGTCGCTGAACCACACGACCTATCCTGCAGTCGCTTTCAGCGCTCGGCTTTCTAGCACTGGTGCACTTTCCTCTTTGTTTATATCAGCCAGTACCTACAGGATTTTAATGAGCGTACAGTGAGTTGCCTGTACGTGGCAGGGTGTGTGCTGTTCCCATAATGAGGCATGAATAGAGCCCGGGGCTACAGAGGCAAGGAGCCAAAGGATGTTATTATCGCCCTTATAAATTGTTTTCAAAATAAATAAGATACAGAATGTTTCGCTTCGAAGGGAAAAAAAAAAAAAAAAGAAAAAAAGAGAAGGAAGGTTTGTGCTCTGTGTACTGACCCAGGGTGGGGGTGGGAGCAGGAAAGGGGAGGAAAAAGGGTGGGTTGATGTGTAGCCTTTTGATTTGAGTCACTGCTGTTGAGCACATGTGAACTCAGTGTACACGTGTTGCTGGGGCTGCAGCCAGGCCCAGATGTGTCCAGGATCATAGAATCCCGAGGTGCTTTAGGTTGGACATTAAAAACCATCCAGCCCCTCTGCTGTGGGCAGGGACACCTTCCACCATCCCAGGTTGCTCCAAGCCCAATTCAGCCTGGCTTTGGACACTTCCAGGGATGGGGAGGCACAGCTTCTGTGGGCAGCTTGTGCCAGGGCCTCACCACCCTCACAGGGGAGAATTTCTTCCCAATATCCAGTCTAAACCAATCCACTCCTTCAGTTTAAAGCCCTTCGCCCTTCTCTTCTCAAACATGGGGAGAACAATTGGTGTCTACCTGCAGCAGTGAGCAAAGACAATGGAGGAAGGGTCCTGCACACCTTTTGTTCTGTTATTCCCATGAATCCATCCTGGACCATGCTCTATAACTGTGTACCCAGGAGCTGATATGGGGACAGTGGTGCTCATCACTCAGGAGGATCTGCCTGTGCCCCCATTTCCCTGGGTGACTGGTTGAGCTGGATCCATCCTGTAGGGATCCTGTACAGGATTCCTGCCCTCTGTTCCTTCACTGCCATGGTGTGAAGGTGACCACATCTATCACTTGTGTGGTGAAGACAGGGAAAATCTTGTATCCTACTTGAAAAAATGAGGATGAGATAGCATGCCTTGGGAAGTAGAAAGGTCCTTGTTCCAGGACTCTTCAGATCAGTAAGAGACATCCAGTCAACCTGGCAGGAGGTGCTTGTAATGAAAGCAATTCCTGTCGTAGGATGAGTTGAACCCCAGCTGCTGGAAACAGGTAACTTAAAGAGGAAATAAATAAATGGAAGGCTGTCCAGTGCATGGCTGCACGGTGGCTTTCATGGCTCAGGCCACCAAAGATCAGGCAGATCCATGGCTCGGCCTTTGTGGAGCAGCTGATTCAGAGAGCGAGGCTTGTTCCATGCTACAGCTGACAAATTCCAGGAATGGCTTCCAGGCAAAAGCTGGTGAAGAAACCAAAGGCCAAGGGATGGTGTGATGCGTGCAGGAAAGCTGCAGGGCAAGGTGCTGAGGACATCTTTCCTTCGGTGTGGCAATGGGACACAGCTGTGCAAAGGAACATCCATGGAAGTGCAGCAACCCCGTGGGCCATCCTCAAGCAGAAGGTGAATTCCAAGTGTTTGTGTGTGATCAACGTTACATAAAATGCACTGGAAAAGGGAAGGAAACACCATGAGCCAGCTCTGTTTTGTGTCGGCCCCTTCAGAAACAGAAGGAAGAGATTAAAATCATTAGCAATTGGAAAAATCCAGTTTATTCTATGCATTAGTGGTGCTGGCATGCAAACACATCTTCAGAGAGCAGCTGCTGTCCTAGGGGGCTTTAATCTTTCCAAAAGTAGCATGAGAAGACCCAGTAGGTGCAGTGCAAATTTTGTTGTGAATTCCCAGGTATTAATAAACCAGAGCACATTCCTGAGCAAGGGTTAGCCCAGTTCTCCCACAGCATTAACTTTCTGCTCTTTTAGCTGCTGCTGAATACACCAGAGCACCCTCAGATACAGAGTTTGGTGTTTGATGGGGCAGTATCCAATTTAAGCTGGCAAAAGAAGACACAAAAAAAAAAAAAAATTAAAAGCTCCACATGTGAAGCAGAATGAGAAGAAGAAAAATAAAAGCAAAGCAAAGCAACCTGCTCCCAGCCCTTGACACCAGTACTGACTCCTTGATTCACCCCCTGTGATTTCTTGGCTGCTCTTGTGACTTCCACCTAAAAAGGAAGAGGAGGAATCACCTTCATCCCTAGGGCTAAATTTGCAGTCAGCACAGCACATGTTGGGTGGGGATGTGATGGAGTGACTCAGATCTGGCCAGAAACCACAGATGTGCACCTTTGCATGGCTCACTTCGTTGTGACAGCCCTGGTTGTGTGACAAAGACCTCAGAGACAACCAGTAAGTGTGGGCAGCTCTCCAGCCAGCTCCCAGCAAGGAGCAGAGCTGTTGGAAGCAGAGCTCTTCCCATGGAGATCAGGTCTGGACAGGGAAGTGGGAGAGAAGAGGATTGAACAAGTTTGTTGCTCCCTCAGGGCAGTGCAGAGGGAATTGTGTGAAACCCAGCATCCCCTTTCCAATGTGTAGTTCCATTAGGTGATACAGGAGCTGCCTCCTGGAGCAAAAATGCACATGTGGCACTGCTCTTGGAAAGTGTCCATGGATTAGGTTGGAAATTACTTTTAAGATCATCCAGTCCAGCCATTAACCTGACACTGCTAAGTCCACCACTAAACCATGTCCCCAAGGGCCACCTCTACTGGTCCAGCTCCCACTGGCAAAGGCTGGTGACAGAACTGGAGCAGAGGGGGTACACATCCCACACATCCCACACATCCCACAGGTGTGGGGGAGCTGGCACTTGTTGTCACATCATCAGTTTAGGAACCTCTAGGGTGTGAACCAATCTACTTAACATCTGGATGGTGCTTTAGAGCTTGGCTTGACCTGGGAAGGTAGTTCATGCCTGTCCTTTCTGCTAAAAAAACTGGGTGAGACACTTCACTGACAGACAGAGCCTTCAGTGAGGAGGTTTTCCATGAACCCATAGTTCCACAGATGAAGTTTCAGCAGCCCTGACCAACTGGCAAGTGTTTCCCTTGTCCAGTAAGTATTTGGCATTTGTTGCTGGGATTTATTAGTCGTTTAGGTTTTTTTTCAAGTAGTTATGACTCTCACCAGGGGGCTAAAGGCATTCCAGTTCCTCAACAGGAGCCTGTTCCTAGGAAGATGGTCTAACCTGACAAGGCATGATCTCGAGTTTGGAAGCTGATTTCTGCTCTTGGTGCAGAGACAGGACATACTGGCACTCAGCAAGGAGCTAAAATGCTCCTGGGAGGCCTTTTAAAAGGTAAGAAGCTACTGAGGAAAAGGGGTAGGCAACAGGGGTGTGGTGATCAGGGCAGGAGGGGGGGACTAGTTCAGGCTCCCTTTTTTTTTTTCCCTTCCCGGTTTGGTTTGTGGTTTTGCATTTGCAGCTTGTAAAGCTGTATGGAAGGAATGTGCAGCTGGGGGTTTTCACCAAGTTGGTGTCAATTTGGGTTACACCAGAGGTCCTGGAGCAGAGCCTGGTTGGGAGAGTGGGTGACTTGCATTGAGAGCAGAGCTTTCATTATTCTCCCTTCAATTGTGGTGGCTCCTTGGGGACCCCATTCCAGGAGCAGGGCCCAAACCCTCCTACAGCAGGCACGCTGCAAAGGAATAACCTGCAGGCAGGGCCTCCCCTGGAGGCCTGGCAGCCTCTGAGATGCTCAGTGTCCTGCCATTGTCCTCCTCTGGCCTCCAGCAATGCTGTCCTGTCCTGTCAGCAGCGGCCCACGTGCTGCTCAGCTGGACCCCACCAGCGCCTGGGAACTGCTCCATCCTGGGTGTCGACCACATGTTTTGTGAGGTGCCCAGCGTGTCTTAGGAATGGTACAATGAAGACACTTTCCTTCCCCTTCCCTGGGGATTCTGCTGCTGGATCCTCTCTGCCGTGTGCTCACTGCAATCCCTGCGTGCAGCCAGCCTGACACGGAGTCCCTGCCAGCTTCCAGCACCAGCCAGAGCTCCTCTGCAACCCACTTTGCCTCCTGGGATACTGCAGTTTTTTCCCATGCACAGATAAAGAGGCATTCTCCTCCCTTTCCTTCATTCTCAGGGTTAAACTGCTCACAAGGACAGAATGATTTGTGCAAGGGGATGACTTACAGTTGGGGATTTCTCTTGTTCCCTCTGTCCTCACATATCAAAAAAATGAGTTTATGTTGGTACACAGCTTTCCTTCCTCAGGTCACACAGACAAGGTCATCTCCAGAAGGGTTTTCTTTGAGCAAGAGTCTCCTGACTTTATAGTTTTTAGGTCAAAGGAATCTCAAAATTCTAAACATGGCTTGACTGTGCCTTCTGCCCACAGTGCCAGTTTTACCTGACCTCAGCCAGACTCATCTGAAGTCTAAGGTAATGATTCGTCTTTTAGAGCTAGAAAGGAGAGATTGGCACCTTGGAAATCCAATCTATTCCATCCTGAATGCCTGAAGAGTGGTTCTGAGGCCAGCTCTGTCCCTTCCCACTGCTCACACGAGATCCCAGCACGGCTGCAAAGCCCTCGCTGGGGCCTGGGGGGTCTGGAGGAGGGAGCTGGGCTTGTGTGGTCTCTGTGCTTCATTTAGGCTTGGCCTCATGTGCATGTGGTGAGTTACACTCTGTTTTGGGGCAGGACAGCTCTGCCTTATTGCCCCTGTGCAAGCTTTGCCCACAGAGCTTGGCTGAGCCTTTCTGGGGGGGTGGGAGGTGGATTTTGTCCCCTCCAACCTTGCAGGTGTTTCTGCAGAACTCAAAAGCTGCTTTGACAGCTTGTCCCTCCCCGCTTGCTCCTCCAACTCAACTCAATTTTACAAACCACACGAGTCTTCATGTGCCTGTTATTCAGATTCCTGACTTAAACAAAGCAGGATGATTGCTGTGACTGCAGGGAAGCCACCGAGCCTTGTGGTTTATTTACAGAAGGCAAATGCAACCAGCAGGTCTCATAACTCACCATTGTTCCCCTATCAGCCCTTGGGTTGGCAACACTGAGCAGCAGCAAACACATCATAAGAGACCACCTTTAATTATTCACATGCTCTCAAGGGGAAACCAAGATCTCTGATGAAGAGGAAACAAACAGAATATCTTTGAACTGTAAATCATGGCTGCAATAGCTTTGTTCTTTGTTTCGCCAGAGTTTTGTTTTATCTGAGATCATAATTTGTTTTCAGTGAAGCACTAGATTAAATTAATTGAGGTTTAGAACACTATCCATTTCCTTTTGCAAGTGCTTTCACTGATGGTATGATCTTATCTGACTTGTTACCCCTGCTGGCTCTGTTTTCCTGACCTCCCCTTAGCATCACATGTTTTAGAGCCATTTCTTTCTGTTCTGTCTCTTTTATTTTCTTTTTCTCTCTTTTTTTTTCCTTCATTTTTTTTAAGGCATTGTTTAGTTTTCAGAATCTCCACTCTTTCCCCAGCTATTACTTCTTCCCTATGGATAACTGGTGAATTTTCTCTCTGGGGGGGAAGACAAGACAGACCTTACAGGAAATGCCAAGTCCTGGACCAAGCACCCCACTTTTGTGGAAGGAAGTTGTTTGAGACCCCAGATGAAAAAGTTGATGCCAACACGTTTTTGCAGCCTCAATGGAAAAGGACAGGGATGCTTCTCTGGAGAAAGTGTTGAGATCCATTGCAGGGCAGAGCTCCAGAATATTTGCTCTGTTGTTAATTCTACGTGTAATTACTGCAGTTCTTTCCCACAGCCCATCCCTAGGACTGGTCACTGACAGACACTCTCCAGACAAGCCTTTGGCTTGACCCAGTGCTGTCTATGTTGCATTCCTGGGACACAGCTCCTGCAGGACAGGACAGTATTGCATGAGTGGGAAGGGACTGCAACCCTTCATGGAGGGTTTGGCTTGGAAGGGACCTAAGAGACCATCCAGTTCCACACCCTGCCATGGGCAGGGACACCTTCCTCTAGACCTGCCTGGCCTTGGACACTTCCAGGGATCCAGGGGCAGCCACAGCTTCTCTGGGCACCCTGTGCCAAGGCCTGCCCTCCCTCACAGCCAGGAATTCCTTCCCAATATCCCATACATCCCTGCCCTCTGGCAGTGGGAGCCATTCCCTGTGTCCTGTCCCTCCATCCCTTGTCCCCATTCCTTGTCCCAGTCCCTCTCCAGCCCTTCAGGCCCTGCAAGGGGCTCTGAGCTCTCCCTGGAGCCTTCTCCTCTCCAGGTGAGCACCCCCAGCTCTCCCAGCCTGGCTCCAGAGCAGAGAGGCTCCAGCCCTTGGAGCATCTCCATGGCCTCCTCTGGACTTGCTCCAGCAGCTCCACATCCTTCCTATGTTGGTGCCCCAGAGCTGGACACAGAACTCCAGGTGGGATCTCAGCAGAGTGGGCAGAGGGTCAGAATCCTCCCCTTGCCTCCTGCCCATGCTGTGGGATCAGCCCAGGACTGCAAATGCACATTGCCTTATCAAGTCAAACTTCTGGTGGCTACAAAAGGCCAAATAATAAAGCAGTGCCCTGCCAAGGTTTCAGCTCCTGCCTGGGGAAAGCTGGGAAATGCCTGCTCAGGGTAAAGAGCAGACCTTGGTCAGCATGTCCCCCTCCTGGCAATGCATCACCTGGACACTGCTGCTGTTCCTTCACTGGGCTGGATCACTTACAAAGGGTAGGGAGAGAAAACGTGGTGAAGAATCCCCACAAACAACCTGTCATCTGGAAATTATTTGCTGAGATCTGATGATGGAATCTTCTTCTAGCCACTTATTGTATTAGCTAAAATGAAAGGAAGAAGCAAAAATCATGGTGTGTTTTGTTCCCCTGCATATTTGAACAGCTGTAATTGAAGTTTCTAAGGTTTAATTAGGAAAAAAAAAAAACCTGTAAAGAACCTGTGTAGCTTAGTTGAGCTGAAGTTTAATTTAATCATCCTGGTGTCACAGAAGTGCTATCCCAGAGACAAGGTTTCTGTCCTCAGAAATCTTTTCTCAGAAAGATTTCTGTCCTCAGAAATCTTTTCACAGCCACTGAAGACACCTGATATCACTAATGCCAGACCTCTAGGACCAGAGTTATCTTGGAGCATTAAGTGGGCTCTCAAGGACCTCACTTTCACAAGAGCACCAGGACACCCACCAAAGCTCTGCTTTCAGCAGGAGTTTGCAGATATCCCTAACAGTAAGTACTGTAAGGAAGCAGAGAAGGCTTCACTTTTGAGGATCTTCTCTCCCTTTCTCTTTTTTTCCTCTGATGCTTGTTTCTGAAGCAGATTTTCCCCCCTCCTCACCCCAGGTCCCCATATTTATTTTATTACAAGCATTTTCGCTAAAACGATTAACTCAATTTAAAATTTCAACTGTTTCCTTGCCAAGGATTTTAGGAATTTTCATTATTTCCTTTGGGAATTCTGAGACTGCGGTTAGCCAGTTTGGAGTTCAAGACACGAGAAATGCCAGCACAACTGAGGACTTGGCTGTAAAAGCATTTTCAACATGAAAGAATTCCAGCGTTTCATAAAAGGAAGTGTAGTACTTGAAGAGATATGTTGATATAAGGAAGGTCTTAGAAAAATGAAAGCCAATCTATTATTGCTTAAGTGTCAAAGAAATCCCTTTGTAAAGGTGTTAAGCCCTCCTGGAGAAACACAGAACGTGTCTATTTATTTGTTGTGTATTTAAATGGTTTATGTATGATTAAGGAGCCAAGCCAGTATTACTGAGCTGGCTGGGGTTTTGGAGCTCTGTGGCTGTAGGCAAACATCAAAAAGGTAAAACTTCTCTGCTAGGATGTGTCTGCAGGGCTGTTATTTAGCAGAGATTTCACCAGCCATGGGAGAATAGGTGCTTTTCTGAAAGGTGGTCTTAAAAAACCAGACCCTGCTGGTTCCAACCTGCAGATCTGAGGGCCCAATTCTGACCCCTTCAACTCCCGTGGGTGGAGGGTGATCTCAGTCTGTCACTGCAGGTAGAATTGCCTCACAGTGATTTTTTTAGCTTTATTTTGGGGGTTGAATGCAGTGACACTCTCTTTGTGCTCTGCTTGCAGGTGGGGAGGGAGTCCCAGGGCAATAAATCGCCCTTGGGACTGATGCCGGTGTGGGTAGGAGCAAAATTGCTTTGCTTTCATCTGCCTGCAGTGGGCAGAGTGCTCCTGGCACAGCCCTGGAGAGCTTCTCCTGCATGGCCAGGGCTGGTGATCACCACATCAGCTCTGCACAGCTGCAGGAACCCCTCTCCAAGGGGAATCTGTCCCACGGATCAGCCTGTCCATGCTGGAACGATCCCAAGGCCTCACATCTGACCCTGCATGGGGGGCTACAGCAAAACCCCACCAAATGACCCTTTCCCATCCCATGGCTTGAGCAACACAGCTCCCCAGGAGCTCTGCAGGGCTGGGATCCTGCCCTTCTCATTTATGCAACAGGGAAACAAACAGTCGGGTTACCATGGGGTCCAAGTGGTGCTGCTGTAATTGCAACAGGCTGTGCCTCACCTCGTCCTTTGCTGCCTAAATCACACTGGGGAGGTGGAAAGTGCTGGCTGTGTCCTGGCCAGGGGACATGGGAAGGGCATGAGAGCAGCAGGCAGGTATGCCAGGGTGGCTGAAGGGGCGCCGTGCCTCGGCCAGCATCTGCTTTGGCCAACATCTGCTGGCCAGGAGAGCAGCCTGGAAACTGGAGATGCTTCGCTTGGGAACCTCTCCGGAGCAGCGATCGTCCTGCTGAAAAGTGACTTCATTGGTGACACTTCAGTGGAAGCCCCAGCTGCACCGTTCCCCCAGCTTCCCCATGGAAATGGAACGCCGATGGTTTAACATAAACAGGATGCCGGGCGCTGATCCGGCGCGGTTCCCGACGGAAACAAATGTGCTCCCATGCTGTTCCGACGCACCACACGCCGTGGGGCCTGTCAGCAGGATGGCAGTCCTGAGAGACAGCTCATTTCCCTCTGCTCTGGGAATGGCATTGCCTCAAACCAGCCCTTGGTACAGCCCGGCTGCACTGTGAGGGCTCCTTCCCCACCTGCAAGCAGAGCACAAAGAGAGTGTCACTGCATTCAACCCCCAAAATAAAGCTAAAAAAATCACTGTGAGGCAATTCTAGCTGCAGTGACAGACTGAGATCACCCTCCACCCACGGGAGTTGAAGGGGTCAGAATTGGTCCCTCAGATCTGCAGGTTGGAACCAGCAGGGTCCGGTTTTTTAAGACCACCTTTCAGAAAAGCACCTATTCTCCCATGGCTGGTGAAATCTCTGCTAAATAACAGCCCTGCAGACACATCCTAGCAGAGAAGTTTTACCTTTTACTGATGTTTGCCTACAGCCTTACAAACCTAAGGAGAGTTTAGGTTTTGCCAGAGCTTTGCTGAGCAGCGTCGTGTCTATCCCGGGATTCCTGGCTCCTCTTTCTCATTGTTGATACTCCTCACCTTGGGATCAGTGGGGCAGCACCTGTTAGAGATGGGAAAGGGAAAAAAAACCGGGGTTGTCTGCAAGTTTTAAGAGCAAATATGTAAATTTGGGCTCTCAGTCTTCAGGCTTCCATCTTGCCATCAAAATGCCTGGTTTGCTGACCCCTCACCCCAACACTCTCTTTTTGCAAATCAACTCCATCTCCAGTGCCTAAAACTGGCCCCCTAAAAATGATCATTCAGAATCTTTCCTGGAAGAAAAAAAAAAAAAAAAAAGCAAAAAACAACCAAACCCAACATAACAGAGCAAACCCTGCAGCCTGGGCCCCCGCTCAGGAGGAGTTTGGCTGAGCCAGATGCCACCAGCAAGGGACACGAACAATAGGGACTTGGTGGGGGGCAGAACAATGGGGTTGGCAGCTCAGGAAAGTACACATGAGCTCTGGGAGATGGTGACTGGGTGCATGTGCCTCTCCAGAGCTGGAAAAACTGCACTTCAACCAAGTCAGGCAGATTGAGGTGATTTTCTCTGACCAACCAAAGGGCACTAAAGTCTGTCCCAGTAAAAGCATCCTCAGCCCTCTCTGGGGAGCTGGGGATGCTTCTGAGGGGTCCTTGAGCTGGTGGGAGAGAAAAGGGAAGCAATGCCCCATGGAGAGCAATCCTGGACAGGCTCCTGGGGCTTGGAGGTTTTGCCAAGTTCTCCACATATGTCTGCCATGGGAGAAAACCACATGTGATCTCTCAGAGACAGCTTGGAGAGCCCCCAGTTAATGTGCCCCCATGCAAAAGGTCTCTCTGTTCTCCATTAAAAGTCTTCCCTCAGTGTCTCTAATTGTAAACAAAACTGAAGTGAGATCAGAATTTATAAAAAAAAAAAAAGGAGCCAAACTCAAAAACCAAGCCCCAAAGGAGGCCCCATAGTTTCCCCCCTCCCTCCCCTCTCCTGGTGCTAAAAATGCAGGTAATCCTGGTTTTATTTTACTGCAACTAAATTTGGTGATGATATCATGTGTGTGGCTGAGCAGAGCAGTTTTCTGAGTGGACAAGTAAGGCTCGAGGATGTATTTAGTATTAATTTATGCACAGCAAATAAAAGCTTTGGTGCCAGAAGATGGGCTGCTCTGTACAGCAGATCAAGAGTCTACAGGGCTCAAGCCTGCTCTGCTCTGTCTAATCCTGAGGCTTTTTGCACAAAACAGAGGCTTTTTACCCCAAACCAAGGCTTTTGGCACCAAAAAGCCAAAGGACTGTCCGTGCAGAAGGTGGAAGTCCCTAGGGACCAACAGCTCCCACTTTGAGGGTTTGGGATATACCCCTATTTAAGGTCTCTGAGTAATAGGGACACCTGGCCACCAGAAAGGGTAATTAGCCACTCGTTAGAGCCCTAATTGAGTGAGAAGATTTGCATCTCAGGTCATGGCCACCAACAGCCAAGCTGAAATTTTGTTTTCACATCATAGGAAAAAATACCAAGTGCCAAGCCATGTGGTAAACCAAAATAGCTTATGAAGCATGCAGGTTTTAGAACACGGGGAAGGATGAACCAGGAAGAAAAAAAAAAAGTAGCTTTATATATAGATGCTGAAAACCGAATAAATCACATGACCCAGCCCAAAAAAGGCTTCAGTGAAAAGTTTGTGTCTGGGATTAAGAGCACTAGTCATTACTTTAACTATGTATGGTATGTTCTCGTTTTGAGAAATGTGTGCACCAAATATTTTAGCCTTTTCTCATGGAAGGATCCGAAAGGCAAAAAAGCTTTTCAGTATTACGCAAATATTAGCCTTTCCAGGACAGTGCTGGCTGGCTGGCTGTTTCCTGTGCTCCTATATTTCCCTGTTTGTGCCTGCTTGTGTGCCCTCTGACTCTGTGTGGGGTTTCTGTGGTGGGGTTTTTTTTTGTTTTTTTTTTTTTTTTTTTTTTTTTTTTTTTTAAAGCGGAACCTTCCTTTTCCTGTTAAAGTTGGGGAAAGATAAGGCAGATCTGAGCTGTGCTTGGTTTCTCCCCTGACTTCCACCAGTCCTGGTAGATAAACACTGAAATATTTGATGGGGTTTAGTGTGTTTGGGGGCTACTGGATTTTACCAGTTTTAATTCAATACCCCTCAATGGCTTTAGGAAGGTCATGGTATGCTAAGAGCAGGATTTGACTCCTGGTTTGTCAAGTGTATGGACAAACTAGGCTCTTTCCATCTCCTGGATAATTCATATTTATGGAATAGGATTTAGGGCTCTTCTGGACTTGCCAGTGTCCCATCACAGCCACTAAAGTGAACATCACACTGGAGATACTTGACCAAAGCTTCCCTACTAAAAATGGACTGCAAAATTAACCCAGCCAGGCTTAACCTCTCCTGGACATGCAAATCATGGAATCTTGGAATCACTAAGGCTGGAAAAGCCCTCGAAGTTCACCGTGTCCGGTTGTTCCCTCAGCACTTCCAAGGCCAGCATGCACTGACCAAGGGTGTGGATGTGGAAAGAAGCTCAGGAGATGTTCTTGCTCTCGCTGATGCTGCCATGAGCTGTCACGATGCCTTTGGGAAGTCACAGGCTGTCCCTGCCAGTGAAATGGGGATAATGACACGGAGTGGCTTTGCCACGTGCTCTGAGCTTTGTTGACAAACAGAGCAGAGTAAAACCAAGGTATCCCTCTATTATTATGTATCTCAGTTAGAAAACTTCCCAAAGAATATTTTGCCCATCTGTTGTTGATAGAATCCCGGAACAGTTTGTGTTGGAAGGGATATTTAAAGACCCCTGCCGTGGCAGGGACACCTTCCACTGTCCCAGGCTGCTCCAAGACACATCCAGCCTGGCCTTGGACACTTCCAGGGGATCCAGGGGCAGCCACAGCTTCTCTGGGCACCCTGTGCCAGGGCCTGCCCACCCTCACAGCCAGGAATTTTTTCCTTATGTCTAATCTAAACCTATTTTCTGTCAGCTTAAAGCCATGTTATGTTTTCCATTAAAATAAGCCTCTTTTAAAACCTGGACTGACTGAACTGTGGTCAGCAGTTCTTCATGTTTCTTTATTTACAACACCTTCCCCTCCAGAAGAAGCAAGTTGTTAAAATACTTTAATTGATCAACAGCTCTGTTGTGCTGGTTATGCTGCTCTGGGGCACTTTGATAAATTAAAAAAAAAAAATTCTTTGGCTGTCCCCATCCAAACAATTTGCATTGCCTAAGCTGGGATTGGGCAGGACCCAGAGCTCCCTCACTCTGTGTGGTGGCTTTGCATCCCTGTGGCTTCTTTTGCTGCTGTGAGCAGCTTTTGGGACTTGCACAGACTTTACTACACCACGGGAGTTACACCAGTGCCAGAGTCCTCCGTCTAGACAAGCCCTTAAACCTGATTGCTTCATTCCATTACTGATAAAAAGCACTAGACATGGGAATGAGTTTTCCTCTCCATCCTTTCTTCTTTTTTTTTTTCCCCTTATATCCCCGAGGAAGGAAGACTTGATTTTTTTCTGATCCACCCAAAAGAAACCACAGCAACCACAACTGCAATTATATATATATATCTTTTAAAAAAACCAAAAAACCTTTCTGGCAATTCTTTCACATTCTTTTTTAAGCTTCTTAGCTACATGTAGAACAATAAATGATTTAAAAATGAAACATAAAGGCATCTGTTTGCACTATATTTGAAATTAAATTGGATAAAGCTGAGAGGGAGCAGCTAGTGACTAATACCAAACAGTGCCCAAGTAATAGTATGACGAAGTTAACAGGACCCAAGTTAAGCTGAGTTTCTTCCTAAGGCAGGAAAGACTCCTTTTCTTAGCTCCCTCTAAATGTCACACTGACTTTTTGCAAGATGGGGCCAAAATATTTATTTTCTAAAGTTATTTTTGGTAGAGAACAGTTTTAGGTCTTTTTTTCCTTTGTCCTAAGAAGATGACAAAGCCAATGAACATCGACACCAAGGGATTATTGTCTGGTGGCTTGGCTGCTGCAAAACCATCACCAATATAAAATTCTCACATCAAAGTGTTTCAGTGACTTACTGGAGAAAACGGAGCACAGACCAAAAGCGACGGAAAAGAAACATCTGGATGTTTTCCTTGGTTTTATCCCATTCCTTTAAATCGCTCGTGCTGCATTGCCGTTTCCAGCGAGGCCAGGCTCCAACTGGTTGATGGTTTGGGGGATGCAAGACTGGGGGAAAAGTCATCCCGTTATCCACAGGCTCCTGGGGGGAGAGGAGATGCCCAGGAGGGCGGCTACGGTTGCACCCACAGCCCTTCCACTGAGATACGCGGTGCTGGATTTGATCTTATCGCCGCCAAAATTAAAAAGGAGCATCAGTTCCGCGAGGCCTGTGACCACAGCTCTGGTGTAATTACAGCAGTCTCGCAGCACATTCACACTGTAGGATTATCCCTGGCCTGCCAGCTATAAATTATGCACTAAGTAGGACTCATAATGAAAAAAATGGCATCCTCGGAGCAGCTACCAAGAGCATTTTAAGTGCTTGGTTATTGCAAAATGATGGAGCGTTTGTAATGAGCCCATTGTTATGGTTTGGTTCTCTCTTACACTTGGAGTGGTGGTGGTGGTGGTGGTGGTGGCAGGGAATTTATGTTCTTATTTTCATATGTTTCCATCTTTTTCAAGGCTTTTAGCACTCAATAAAGCTTAGGTTTTCATGACAATATTCAGACAAGCTAGTTAATGAATCGGAGTCTTTAGCAATCGCAAACTGACTTTAAATGAAATTTATATTCTGAATCTGAGACCATTTAGCCCTTTCTAATTTTAAATTCATTGCCTATCTGCCTCACAAATCAGGATTATGGGCAGAGTAAGAGCTCATAGCTGACCCTGGGGCTATTTACTTATTTTGGTTGGTAAAAGAGAAAAATACAGATTATTCATCAGAACTGAAGGCCTCGGTATCCACGTAACAAGCAGAGATTTGGGGTTATGTTACCAATTTCCATTCTCTCTAAGATGCTCCCTGAATCAGCAACAGCCTTATTATTTTCCTTGACCTGCTGAAATGGGAAGACTTTTCCCAAATGTAGTTAGGGACAGGCTGTCCAAGGGTGGGCACTGATGGACACAGATGTGCTCAGCGGGGTATTCACAGTTTCCACACTCCCAGGTAGTTTTGTTTTTTGTGATACTAAAAAGAAATTCAGTCTTCACTGGCACTTTTGCATATTTTGCCTATGATTATTTTCACTTTTCAAGATTCCATTGCTATTAAGCATAAAGATTTCTGTGACACATGGTCTTATGCCTCAGAGATGGGACAGGAGCAGGGCTGTGAAAAGTTAGATTAATGAGCTGAAAATGCTTCTCAGAGCTGACAGATGATGCTGGCCCTTTCCCTCCACTTTAAATTCAGTGCTAAGGACCAGCATGTGACAGGGAAAGTAGCAGGAGCCTCATTTCTCTCAAAATAATAATTCTTGGAAGCTAACATGGGTAATGTACTCAGCTCTTGATTGCCACAAGTTGTGACGCTGTGAACTCTGAGCACAGACTTACAAATGAAGCTGTGAAAACACTCAAATAGGGTGAAGAACAAAAAAAAAAAAAATCCAGTGATATTCTTCACTTTTGTGCCAAGGAAGGGCAGGCAGAAATTGGCCTCTGATGTCTGCTTTATCCAAGGAACAGGTATTTCATAACCTGGAAAATCCAGACACAGAGAACTTGCAGATAGGGGAGGGGGTTTTACTGAACCAATCCAGCCAAGACAAGGTGTGATAAAGAGGAAAACAAATTAGATGCATTCCCAGAAATACTGGTGGGAAGGATTTTCTGAAGGTCTGTAGCTTCTGCTTGGAATGGGATCTGATCAGTGATGGCTTTAGCTGAGCCTTTAAAACCTCCAAGGAGTGAGATTGTCATCATCTTCTGAGTGACCTGGCCCAGTGCTGCACCACCTTCAAATTAAGGTTTTTTTATTAATGTTAAATCAGAACACCTTGAGCTTCAAAACCTGAGGGAATGCCCAGACTGGACTCAATATCCCAGGTATGGAATCATCTGAGCTGTACTATCAGACCAGTGGGATCTATCAGAAAAGCAGGATCAGGGTATAGCCAGGTTCCCCACAGAGGAATGTCACCAAAAGTCAGAGCAGACTCAGACAAGCTTTTCCTTGCCCATGTTACTTCTTATGGATCTCAGCTGGGATGGTTTGGATGTGGGTCTGGATGGAAGACTCCCAAATTCCTGAGTGTTTGTAGCCAGAACTGTGTTTGGGTTGGATCTGCGAAGCTTGTAGTGCTCCACAAGAGTGAGTTATTTGTTCTAGCAAATGTACAAACAAGCAGACAAACAAAAACAGAAACGGAAAGAAAATCTGAGCTGTTCCATCAGCAATGGGATTAATAAGCCTCAGTTTCCAATGGCTTTGTGATTTCAATTTGAGTACCCATGTGGATTTGATGAGGTTTCATAAGAGTCGATCTCCTGCTTCAACTTTTCTCTCTGGCCACCCTTTTATTTTTTCACTGACCTTGTAGGAACTTAACATCTTGAATATCTCATCAAACCCAACCAGAAAATGGCAGGGAATTCCACAGTAATTGGTGAAGAGTGATGGGCAGATGGACATGTAATCTGATCAAATAGGGCCTTGTTCCTGCAAGAATCTGGGCTAAAAACATGTAGATGGAGGTCATAAGACATATTTGTGAAGCCTGTGTTTATTAATATATAGATGGGTCCTTGTCTGCCTCCCTGCAGAAGAATTTGTTATTCTCTTTATCAGAGGTATAGTGACTTATAAGAAGAGGAGCTATTGAGAAGGAAGAATATGTTAGACAGGAAAGAGTTTGTAGATTTGGGACCATATTTGTCCTTACTTTAAAATTGCTGGCCTCAAAGCTAAGAAGTAATTTATTTGAGAGTCTCGGGGGGAAAAAAACTTCTTAAAATAAAAATAGTGGGTAGGGGGAAAACTTCAGACCATCAGCAAGGAAGAAAAGGGTTAATCCTGCCTGCACCAAGTGGCCATTTCCTTGCTTCCACCTGAAAGGCAGAAATTGCAGGGGAAAGACATGAAATGAGAAGCGTGCTCACATTTATGAGGGGCTGCTCCAACACTCGGAGTGGGAAGGTGGCGGGAAAAGCCGGCCCGAGTACGATGGCAAACAAACAAACAAACAAACAAACAAACAAACAAACAAACAAACAAACAAACAAACAAACAAACAGAAGGGCTTTGAAGGTGGGTGGCTTCCATGTCCGACTGTTTGCCATTGAGTGAAACAAAGTCGCTCTGTGGTTTGTAATTGAGCGGATGCACTGGGAGCGCTGGGGCCTTTGATGATGGGTGTGGTTAGACGGCATTTAGCAATTTTGGCGTGTCCCGCTAAGTACGGAGTGGTCCCTATTGTGGCACTTCGGTCTGGCCTGTGAGGTGGCCAAAGTGTGTGTTGGGGTGTCAGCTCAGTGACAGCAAATCTCCTCCAAGCGAGAAGGAGCTACAGCCGAGCAACTGCTGAGAAGAAAAGAAAAAGAAGAAAAATCCCCACTTTCCTGAGCCAGAGGAGATAAACCCGGGGGTTAAAGATTTTGCCTGGCGCCTCTTGCTCTCTTCTCCTCAGGAGCTTCCCAAAGAAGTCATCGGCAAGGCGGTGCTTCCCAGCGTGGGGTGGCAGAGGAAACAATGAGTCAGGTGAAGAGTCCCAGAAGAGCGTTTCATAAGCCCTTGGAAGAGAAACCGAGCAGCGCTGCCTGAAATAACTCCGGGTTGAGAACCCGAGAGCTCGGGGAGCAGCAGCCAAAGCACACTGGCCGGGAGGAACACGGCCAGGCAAGGCGAGGGAAGCACGGCCCGGGTGCTGGGCTTACCCAGCAGGAGGACGGGAGATGCCAGGTCTGTCACAGGGCCACGCTCTGGAGCGGTCACCCCAAATCCTTCATTTCCTGAGTCCTTGACCACGGTGATGGATGTGGGAGCAAGGACAGATGGACTGAGTTGCTTTAGGAATGTTCTAGTCTTGCAGATACAGTGTGGAAAGAGGAAGCACAAAGTGACCACTGGTGGTGGCTGGAGAGAACACTCCGCTTTTACCTGCCAAGGACCTTCTGTCCCTGTGTGAGAGAGGGATGGTGAAGAGAGAGGCATGAGGGGGAAGGGGGCAGATGGAGGGAAGGGACGGTTTACAGCAGCGTTCCTCTTGCTGAAATCAACTCCTCATGGCTCCCAAGGGAAGAGGTGAAGAACTCCTTAGTACCGTCCAAGAGGAACAGATCCATGACATTCATGTTCCTTGTTTTCCACCCCAGAACTTTATATTTATTTTCTCTTTATGCATGTCACCTAAGTGGATCATGTAGTGGCATTAATGGGTGTTTGATAATTTTTGGAGCCTAGAAATTTGTTCGGAGCGTATTTTCAGCCTAAATCCTACAGGCTCCCTCCTCTGGTATAATTAAGGTCTATCAAGGAAATATGTATGTTACAATAAACTCCATAATTCAACACAGGATAGAGCCATCTGCCATGTCAGGATTCATACATATCCATAGGCAATTTAGCCCTGGAGCTTGCACTGACAGTGTAAGGATCAGTTAACAGACTGAGGCTTTGCTCCCTCGCACGATACTGTGACAGAAAAGAAATTAAGCTGTAGAATTCAAAGTCAATCCAATTTGTATAAATAGGCACTACAAAAATCCAGAGCTGCAGCTAACCACACATGGACTTCTAACTTACACCGCAGCTCCTTGCTGGCAGAGACAGTTCTGAGCCAAAACATGGCATTGCTGGTCATGGAGAGCACCAACTGTCCTTGCTCTAATTGCAGGGAAGGGATTGAGGATTAGGAGTTCTTTGAGTTCAAGATGGCTGGCAGTTTGATGGTGTACATACATCAAAGGCTGTGCTTCTCCACAACTCATTACTTTGGGATGGAAATCTCACAAAAGCAAGTTTTCCAGAAATTCTGTGTTCTGGTTTTACCCAGACAGCAGCAGTTGTGACAGTAGACCTTGGTATGGGCTGGCAAAAAGTACAGAGGCTGACAAATATGATCTTGGTGTCCTGTAGTAACCAAAATAATGACTTTTGATCAAAATAGCAGCTTCGGTAGGTAGTACACGACGAGGACTCACAACCAGAGTGTGAATCAGCCCCAGAGTAGTAGCCAAGGACTCCTAACAACAGGGTCCAACCCCTACTCCCCAGAGGGCCTCAGCCCCAAACACAGAGCTTCCATAATTGGGGATTTAAACCAGACATGGCACATTTCTAAGCACCATGACACCTCCTGCCAGGTGACACAGCCCGGGGACAGGGCTAGCACTGGTGTGGAATGCAGGGAGCCACGGGCCAGGACTTGAGTTGTTCAAAGGCTGAGTCTAACCCCTCCTGGGAACGTCCCACTGCCAGAGACAGTCAGCACTCAAGTCACCTTGGATCATTCCTAGTGTCATGGCAGGAGGCAACACCAGTGGCCAGGCAGCCCAGGGCTCAGGGGCATTCCAGCAGGACCTGGCTCTGATGTTATTTTCTCAGTATCTTCAGTCTAACCCCTTCCATTTCTCCAGGCCTCAGGTGTCCTGGGTGCAAGGCAGAGATGAGCAATGCAGTCCCCAAGCAGAAGTGCCCTGAAGGTGAAGGCTCACCTGTATGAGGGCATCAGCTGGAAAATCAGAATCAGGCCCTTTCCCTTGGGAGGCAGCATTGCAAATTCCATTCAGATTATTTAAAAAACATAGCGATTTGGTTACATAACTAAATCCAAGGCAGAATGAACCAGAGTATTTTGCTTAAAAGGCCAACATGTAAACTAGCTGTTTTGCTTAAAATAAACAGGACTCTCCAGAGGACAGAATTTCTCACAGTCTCCTCTGGGCTGGCCGTGTTCCTGCAGGACTTTGCTCCAAAGCAAAAGGTTTAGATGCTCTGGGGCCTATGGCAATATGAACATGCATTGCCTCCAGCTGGTGAGAAAAGCTGAAGGTTATTCTGTTTCACAGGCAGGATGAGGCCTCCAGAGAGAAGGAGATTCCAACTGCACAGCAACTAGTGCCACATTCAAAATTCCACGCTGAAATTCGTTATGAAATGATGCCATGGGCAGTATCCCATGCTTTGTTTCAAATCTTTCTCAGGAAAGTAATTAAAATAAAGTAAGGTGGCTGAAAACCTTTTCATTTCTACAAAGTCCTTGGGTTTATGGGGTCTAGCCAGGAGAAAAGGAGCCTGAGGAAAGACATTATCTCTTTCTACAACTACATGAAAGGAGTTTGGAACCAGTTGAGGTTCAGTGTCCCCTCCCAAGTCACAGGACAAGAGGAAATGGCCTCAATTTGCACCAGGGGAGGTTTAGACTGGATATTGGGGAAAATTTCTTCATGCAGAGTTGTCAAGCACTAGAATAAGCTGCCCAGAGCAGTGGTGGAGTCCCCATTTCTGGAGGGATTCAAAAGCCATGTGGATGTGGCACTTGGGGACATGGGTTAGTGTTGGCCTTGGCAGTGCTGAGGAATAGTCAGACTTGATGACCTTAAGGGTCTTTTCCACTCTCAATGATTCCATGATTCCAGGTTTGGGGCTTTTTTCCCTTTCTTCCACCTCATGTTTATTTGGCTTTTTTTCCCAAGGGTTTCCCATTAGAGACATTTCAGAAGTCACTTTTGACAAATCACAGAGGGAGAATCACATCTCCTGATCCATCCATCCATCCATTGCTGATCTTAAAAACATTTATGTGCTGGGACAGGTTTGCTGAAGGAGGACATCTGTAGAGATGCAGCCTTTAGTTAAACTGAGTGTTATTTTATAAAAGGGGACCAATCTGGGCTACTGTTTTTTGTAGTGGGGAGAGACAAGAATGAGCTGTGGGCTAAACAACTCTTTGCTTTCATAGGATCTGAATGCTGAGAACAGCTTGATAGGAAAGCAGAACACCTGGCATGAGGCAAAACCAGACTAATTTACAGAAACGTCCTCCCATCATCACCAGTTCCTAATGGACATGAATGTCCCAAACTTATGCCTTTGGATTGTTTTTTATCTTTGTTGTTCTCCTTTCTAGCCTCCCCATGAATCCTTTGCTCCTCACTGAGCTTTCTCCTGAAAGAGAACTGAACTCAAGCATTACAAGGGTCTGGAGTGAGAGAACAATGGGGAACGGCTTTAAGTTGAAAGAGGGTAGGGAGAGATGGGATATTGGGAAGAAATTTTTCCCTGTGAGGGAGCAACAGGGTGCCCAGAGAAGCTGTGGCTGCCCCTGGATCCCTGGAAGTGCCGAAGGCCTGGTTGGAAAGGGCTTGGGATAATGGAAGGTGCCCCTGCCTATGATGGGGTTGTAACAAGATGAGCTTTCGGGTCCTTTCTAAACCAAACCAGTGTGTGAATGTATGATTCTATGTTTCTGTGATTATATCCAGCTGGAAAGCTGGTAGACAAGGAGAGCTGGTAGAAGGAGACAAGGAACCAGCAACTACCACTATTCCCTTCCGGAGCCTTCCCTAGCCCACAGCACGTAGATGAGATGGTGGACATACAAGGGCAGGAGCATTCAATTTCTCTCAGCACCGTAGCATTCCCTGGTCGAGGACAATTCTGAATCCTGCCATAATTAGCGCTGTGCCTCGGCGCTAACAGGAAATCCATCCCGGACTCCCGTGACTCAGCACTGCGCGCATCACCCCCGCTCGGCTCCCCGCGAGCCATTGTCTCCCAAATTCGAAACAGCAGGCCGGGCACGCAGAGAGCCCTGACCTTTTGGGAAGGTTGGGTTTTACACCACGCGGAGGGGCTGGCAGTGGGAGGAAGCCTCCAATTCAGCTGAGCAGCGAGGAGCTGGAGCAAAGCAGCCAAAAGGATGTGGCTGAGGAAGCTGAGGGCAGCGCGGCCGTGGGCGATGAGTTGTGTGAGTGGGGTGTAGGTGAAGCGGCCAATTCAACAAAAATTAGGTTGGAGCCTTCCCTGCCCAGCGTGTCTGACATTAGGCTGAAATCCTCCAACAGTCTGGGGGTGCTTAGGCAGTACCTGCACAAGAGTTTGGAAGCTGCAGAGCATTTGCTGTGGTGGTTTTCTTGAAAAAAATAAAAAATAAGAAAAGGCCCCCCCAAAACAAAGCCAAACTGTAAAATAACAATGTGTTGAATTAATTCTGCGCTCTGGGAACGTTGAGCGGCTGGTGGTGAAGTCCCAGGAATGTGATGCTGCTGCTTCACAATTCACCCTCGCGGAGCTGGGGGTGGCTCATTGTCTTCCAGCTGCACGCTGAGGGCCCGGGAAGGAGCAAAATGCATCCACGTCTCCCAGGAAAGTCAAGATGTCTGTGTTTCTTGGTCACAGGCAAAGGATTAGTAAAGCACCATTAACCCTGCTATAAAAACACACCAGTTAGGGCTTCTTTCATCCCAAACAAAGTTTATAAACACACCCTTATCACTCGGAGAATGTTTATCTTCATGTGCTATAAGCGGATTGCAAGAAAGCAACAGTAGCTAATGAAATTAAATATGATGTTTGGAGGTACATTTTCTTCACTTAACTAACTATGCATGCATGTGTGCATGTATGACTGTGTATTTAAAGAAAAAGCCTGGGGTTTGGTTTAGCCTAAGCCTCCCATTCCAACTTTAATTTAGAAGCCTGACTGATACACATGGCAGAGTAGGAAAGAGAAAGAAGGAAAACTCCTCCTCTCCTCTCCTCTCCTCTCCTCTCCTCTCCTCTCCTCTCCTCTCCTCTCCTCTCCTCTCCTCTCCTCTCCTCTCCTCTCCTCTCCTCTCCTCTCCTCTCCTCTCCTCTCCTCTCCTCTCCTCTCCTCTCCTCTCCTCTCCTCTCCTCTCCTCTCCTCTCCTCTCCTCTCCTCTCCTCTCCTCTCCTCTCCGTTCCACTCTTTCTCTTTCTCTCTCTTCCCCAAGCCAGCTCAGAGGAGCTTTTCAGGCCATGCTCTGGGAGGATTCTGCACACATTTGTAATTTATGATCACTCACTTTAGAAGCGATTAACAGCAGCAGAAACCTAATTACAGCCTCCCTGGCTGAGCGCAGCATCCTTTGGGGCTGGGGTTTTAATTGTTTTCTATTTACATTCAAGTTTCCAGGGGCTAACAGCCCAGTAAAGACCCCCAACTAACCCCTTCTCCTAAAAGCTTCATTTATTCTTAATAACATGTTTATAGACCTAGCCTCATTTTTCACAGGAAGGTCACGTTTGTTATCCGTGGTTGTTAGGGAAATGATTAAGGAATCCCGGAAACGGTGGAAGTTCCTACTGAGAAACTGCATAAATGTCTGTTAGCAAAATGCTCTTCCCAGCCCGTGAACAGCCATTCATGGACATGGATAGGAGGATGCCTGTGGCATATGGGATCTGTACCCAGGAGAAGAGCAGGAACTGCCTGCACAGTTCAGCTTAATATGCTCTAATTAGTCCTCTTGGCCTTGACCAAACATAAATTACTGCCATCAGTGTTGTTTTTTACTAAGGGGAAAGTGGAATAGGTTCAACCCACCTCACAGAGGTAGGAAAATATTATTGCAGACAATAAATTTGTCAGTACTTTATTTGGGGAACTTGAGTGCAGTCACTTTGTCGTGCCAGCATCCCGGCAAACACGGAAGCTTTCAGATAGAAAGATAAAGGTCTCTCAAAAGAAAATCTCCTTAAGCAAACTGGAAACACAGCTCTCACTGAGGGAAGCTGGTGGCTTAGCGTTTCAGGTTTACTTACTTGTGTTAAAAGTGGAATGAGCATTCAGGGGTGAGGAGCTCAGTGTGGTAGGTCCTGCATCACTTCAAATCAAATGTTTTGGTCCAGCAGCATGGTTACAGATGGCCACTGCTGGAAATGGACAGATGAGGCTACTGTGGTGTTGAAATGTTTGTGACACTTACTTTTGATCAATTTATTTCCATTCATTTTGAATGAAAAGGAATTTAGTTGCCTATTTTTTCCTAACTCTGCTTTACTGGTTGGATTTTCCTCATCTTGATTATTGCATGCCTCGAAAAGGGGACTCAAGGTGTGACTTGCAGGGAGACTTTAAAAGGTTTTTTAGAGGAGCTTAGATGCACATTTAGATTGCTGAGAACTGCTGTACATCAGCTGAGCCTTGACAAGGGGAGCAGTGGATGTGACTCCAGATTCCAGGCAAAGAGCATTTCCTTAAGTCACTCTCAAGGGCTTTTCAGGACAGCCTTTAACTCATCAGGAATAATGAGCTGGACCCAAGCACTTTGCTCAAGATAACAATTTGGTTGAAACTGGTACATCCCTCCAGGAACTTCAGTTTGGAATTGTCATATTCTGATGAAAACCCCATTTGTCAGGGGGACACTCCTGACATCTCTTCCCTGAACAGCTTAAATTCCCTTCATAAAAGCAGAACAATTCAATTAATTAATATTTATAGTAAGAAGAGTTGCAGTCGTGCTTTCAGACCCTTTTTTGAGATGCAACTTTCAGCCAACATCTTTTCATCATCATCTGCTGAAGACAACCTGCAGAGGACACTGATGTGCTGAGAGCCCAGACTGGGGTTTAAGGAGGGGTTCTCTATCTGAAAGTCTTGCTTGAGCCTGCAAAACTTGCTGCTTAAAGCACATTTAGAGTTGTGGTTGGATACCTGGAAAAGGTTCTTCCCCCAGAGGGGGCTGGCACTGCCCAGGCCCCCCAGAGAATGGCACAGCCCCGAGGCTGCCAGAGCTCCAGGAGGGTTTGGACAATGCTCCCAGTCACAGGGTAGGATTGTTGGGGTGTCTGTGCAGGGCCAGGAGCTCGACTTCATCCCTGGGGTCCAGCTCAGGATATTCCATGATTCTGTGTCAGCCCCATGGTGGCAAAGGACAGGCAGAGCAACTCCTCCCTGCTGAGAAGGGCACAGTTTGGGAAGCAGCACTGGACAATGGTCCATGCTCCCCCAGGAGAGGATGGAGTTTGGCAGTCCTGGAGCATGGAGGAAAGGGTGGCCAACTGGCCCTGTGGCTTTCAGTGAACTCCGTGTGCCAAAGGGCATTCTTGCCTCTTTGCTAATCCCAGCGGTCATTCCAAAAGGGAATACTGAAAGGCTGGGTGCATGGATGATCCCAGAAAACTGCACACCTCCACCTTTGGTACTTTCCTTGCCTTTAGGTTGTGCTTCACAGAGTAGTAACTGGTGGAAGAGCAAGGCTGGGGGATCTCTGCTTTCTGCAGTGACACAAGGGCGAGTCCTTCTGGATCCTGAGGTGGAGGGTGTGAGCCACCAGCCCTTCCTCCCACACTGGCCATGGAGAGCAAGCAGTGCTGGATGGCCTGATGCTCTTAAAACAGCCTTTTCACAAAAAGTCCAGTGCCCTGTCCCTTACTTCAGCCTTCTCCCTAAGCCCAGCCCATATAACTCCTACTGCCATTCCCTGACAGTTCGTGTAGTCCTTCCAGCACCTCCACCATCCAACTTTTTTTTTTTTTTTTGGACTCTCATTTTTCCCTTGCTTCTCCCGGTGGGATCTTGAGACTTACATAAATATTCCTGGGGACTCCAACAGACCATTTTCTGCTGAGTTACACGGCTGGAAACCCAGAGCAATCCTACTCACTGGAAACACTGAAGTCAGCGGAGCTACTGCAGCGTTCACCGGTGGGAGTTGAGCAATGTCCTGAGCAGCTTCCCGGTGTGTTTTCCTCCCTTTCTGTTCCCGTTCTCCTCCAAGGGGAGAGCGAGGAAGGGAGGATGGATGGATGTGTGAACCATGCAAAAACATCGACTCCCTCTAGTGGCTTTGACTCCGCATGGAAGATGATGGCTCGTTCCTTCATCTCCAGCCTCAGAGGGCTGCGGCCAGAGCAGCCCAGGGACTGGGCTCAGGCAGGACAAGGGACACTGCTGCAAGACCTGTCGTGTCATGAGTCCCTTTTCCATGAAAAAAATGAGTTTATTTGGAGAGGAAGCAGCTCATGTGCATTGGGAGAGGAAAGCAATGGAGGCAAGAGCTCCTTGTGAGGTGGAGAACCCAGGACACGATCAGGATCAAATACACGACGGCCTCTTGCTTGCAGTGCCTCTTGTAGACAGCGCTTTGTCCAAAAAAGGCTTTCATTCAGAGTTTTTAAAGCCCTGTCACCAGAGATGCTTTGATTTGCCTGTCTTTTCTGCCCTATGTAGCTGATTTTTTGGGGACTCTCTTAGCTCCATGAAACCATATCTATGTGTGACTGATTCTTCCTTTCATAATGAACTCCTGTGGTTACTTCTGCAGCTTTACTAAGCTCAGAATCATTCCCAAAATCCTCCCCTCTGAATGCATGAGCACAAGAGTTAGATTAGTTTTACTTTTTCAGTAAAAAGCCTTTTTAAATTTTGTATTTTTTAAAACAATGCCACAGGTCCCTAAGGGATATATATTTTTTTCTTTCTCCCAGAAACAACAGAAGAGAATTGTCTTCAAATTGTAGCCACAGAGGACAATGTCAAAGACATGCTCATTAGCTAACCAGGTCCTCAGTGCAATGATCCCAAATGTCCCTCTGGATTTCCTTGGTTTCCTGCAATCCCCAGTCCTATTACAGGCATTCACGCAGCTGTGAAGTCTTTGCATGTTTAAAGAGCAGCCAGTGTGAACAGACTTTCCCTACTTTAAGAACATATTTTTAAGAGTACAGGAATATTAGATATGAGGAAGAAAGGTTTTACAATGAGGGTGGTGAGGAACTGGCACAGGTGGCCCAGAGAGGTGATGGATGCCTCACTTTTGGAAGTGTTCAAGGACTGAGCAACCAGATCCACCTGAAAATGTCCCTGCTTATTGCAGAGGGGTGGCCTTTAAATGTCCCTTCCAACCCAAATTATTGTATGATTCTATGAATATAAATTTTTCAGCACTCCTTGAAGATGTGGCTTCCTCTGCCCACCAGTGGAGCTGCAACTTTGCTCAAACTCTTCCTATCTCAGCATCCCCTCTGTTTCTTACAACCACTGCTGCCCACCTCAAAACCTCTTGCAAAGGTTTCTGTGCCACCATGTGGCTTTCACCATGTGGCTTTCATCATGTCACACCACAGAGCATTTCTAGATGGTTCCCAAAATTCCCAAACCCATTCCTACCAGCCCTTCTTTGTCCTCTCTCCTGTTCTCGTGCCACTTGCCACTTCCCATTCAGTATCAAGAACCTTTGCACAGGTCACTGATGCTCTCCTTCATTCTTCCAGTCTCTGCTGGATTTGTGCTCTCTCCCATGCTTGCAGGAAGTAACCAAAGCACAGAGGTGCATCCTGGGCCTCCTGAGAAACCTCTTTTAAAAATTCTGTTTGCGACAGCGATAGGAAAATATGCACAGGAGTGGGGTCCTGGCTTGTCACACTGAATGTTCCTATGCCCTATGACAGTGCAGCTATGAATAGAAGTGATGACAATAATAATTAGGATGGGCTAATTTTTATTATTTTTCCATGGAAACTGGAGTGTTTCTGTCAGTGTGATGTCTTGTGCAGCCGGAGGAGATGGAGAGGCCCAGCCTTTGCAGGGTGACTCAAACCCTTTGGATGAAGCAGAGGGGGTCTGGACTGCACAGCTGAGGTCAGGTGAGATTGATCCCTTGGGATTTGCAGCTGCCCACACCCCAGAGCTTCTAACGGAATGGAAAACGCTCCGGGCTTTTGGAAGAGGCAGCTCTTAAATCCTTGATGGGAGTTTTGGTTTTCCTTTTGTAAATGAAGTTGGTGATCCCAGTTCCTGACCAGTCTTTGTTTGCTGACAATGTAAACTCCTGGGGCAAGGATACTTTTCCCCCCGGATTGCAGCAGAATTTGGCTGCTCGCTCATCCTCTCCTGCCTGGGCCTCTGGCTGCTGCAAGGGCATGAAGGGATCATCGCTGTCAGTTTACAAACACAGGCATCTCCTTTTTTGGTTTTTTTTTTTTTTTTTTTTTGTGGTTTCCTGCTGAATCTCCAGACTAGGACGCTGAAAAACATACAATTAGTAAATCTTCAAATCCCCAGCTGAAACAATTACAACCCCGTGGCTGCGCAGCACCGAGATGCTGCCGGATAACGCAATCACAGCTTTACATGGCTGCTGCTGATCTCTGGGCTTGTAATGATTTCATTTCCCCTCTCACACCTCCTTTATATTTGCTATTATGTGAAACCCTAAGAACTAATTACAAGTGGGTGGATCAAAGATGATACATTTTAATTTTCCCTCCAGCCTCACCCACTGACGGTGAAGAATCCAGCATAACCCATTAAACTGTAGGTACTTGCTGACAGAAAGGGAACCATCTGCTGAACAACTTCTGTTAATTATTTTGGAACACACTAACGAGAAGAAAGCACAGGCCTGTAATGACCTTTCCCTTGGTGGCAGAATCCACTGCAAAGTAGACAGTTGTGGCTTGAAGCCAAAAGTTAATGGTTAGTATTGGCACAAAAGACTCCGGCGCACTAGTATTTATTAATTTCCCTGTAGTGGAGAAAATATTCCAGGCATTCTGAGTATAAAACTTCCTAGCACCTGCACAAAACCGAGCTCCAAAATATTCATTTAGAGCATTTTTCAAGAGTCCCTCAGAAAATGTGGACTTCACATGTTTACTTCCTTGTGGTGTTCTTTTTGTTTTGTCACATCTGATTTGGTCAAACAACCTTTTGTTTTGTTTAGCAATGAGCAATATTTACACAGGGCTTTTTTGGCACATAAGAATCACAATTATTTCATGTCCCTGAGGCAAAGAGGTCGATGGAAACTTATGCCCCTTGTAGACACGTGGACTGGTAACTCATATGTTTTATTTTTATCTATTTTGTCTGTTTTAGTGCACCTGAATAAACTGGCTTTTTCTTTGCCCTTTCTGGTAGATGCCTGCTGGGCTTAATCCAGAGATCACAGAGGTTTCTGTGGAGCTGAGCAGACTTTGGATCACCCCTCAAAGTATCTGGATATCTTGAGTATGAATTACCCATCTGCCTTAATACTTAAATGGTGTGAAACTTCACCCTGTTTCTTAATAGGTTTTGCAACAGAGCCACCGTTTTGAGGGAAGAGAACAGAAAGATATCCCACTGAATCCTGCAGGATATTTCAGCTACAACTCTGTCCCTCAATGCTAAAATATTGAACCTTTGAACTGTATTTTAAATTAAACAAGGGACACAGGTGGCCTGGTCTGCTGTGCTTGATTTCTGTGGGGTTTTTTGGAGTGTGGAAACTGTGGGATTTCAGTGCAGCAGGGCCATTTCAAGGACAGTTTCCTCACGTGTCTGACCAGGAGCTCTAACCAGGAATGCTCTTTCGAGGTCTGTGTTTGCAGCCTTACTGCTCTAAGAGCTGCAGGTAAAGTAAAGACGCAACATAAGTGGTAAATTAAAAGCTGTTTGTGTCTAAGTCATCCCATCTGTGTCTTTTGGATAGAAGTCAACCATCTTTGAAACCACATGCATCAAGCAATTGGCTAAAAGTCCTCATAGACAGGATGTCTCCTATTTGCATTTGAAGTGCTGTGCTTTCTGTTTAAAATTCGAATGCAACTCCCTTATACCATTTTCTCAACCTGTTTACAAATAGTGGGTGTTGCATAATCGAAAATAGGTGTTAAAATGCTGAGGCTGTCAAGGGGCTTTAAAGCATCTTTGTGTGAAGTACATGAGATTTATTGGAAACACCTGAGGTAGTGAATGCCCCGGGCTCTCCCCTAGCTCCAGCCCAGCCCACCACCACCACTGCCACCCACCACCACCTTTGAAGTCCCTTCATTGGTCATAGAGGCTCTGCAAGTTCGTGTACACACCTATCATTCAAAGGGCAATATATTATCCACATGACAGATGTAATCAGTCCCTTGGTCTCTTAGAAGTGCAGCTGTTGGTGAATTCTTTTTTGTGAATGTAATATTTGAGAAGACTTAAGTTAAAAACTGACACTTCCATTGAAATCTCATCTCCTTTGGAAAGAAGGTTTCCCGTTTTCTGGCTCTCCTCTGCGTGTGACAGCCAGGGATGTGTCAAACAGCATTCAACTGACAGTTTCCAACAGAGATGCCATTAGCAAAGATGGCATGAAAATAACACTCCCTTAGAAACACTTCTAATGTGAGCTGTTTGTTTCCAGAGCTGTGGCAAGGCCAAGTGAAGAGGAAAAACCTAATTTAGGAGGAAGGCATCTATTGCAAGGGAAAAAAAAAAAAAAAAAAAAAAAAAAAAAAAAAAAAAAAAAAAAAAAAAAGAGATGCTGCAATTTGGGAACAGGTAGATGCAGAGGAACCAGAGGGAGCAAGACCAAATGAGAACAGGGAGAGATGCAGGAATGAGTAGTGGTGATCTTGGACCATTTAACCCTCGGTCTATGCACTGAGCACGGTGACTCCAGCCCAAAGCTACACTAGAAAAAGACATTAAGGGTATGCAGAGGTGTGGGGGAACCAGCTGAAAAAATTTGTTGGCAGCAGTTGCCCAGAGAAGCTGTGGCTGCCCCTGGATCCCTGGAAGTGTCCAAGGTTGGATGGGGCTTGGAGCAGCCTGGGACTGTGGAAGGTGTCCCTGCTCATGGCAGGGGGTGGAACAAGATGAGCTTCAAGGCCCCTTCCAATCCTAACAATTTTATGATTCTCTGAGGTCTGGAAAGAAAGCACTTCCTTGCTTTCCAAACAGGGAAAGGTACCCATCCCCAGCTGGGCCAACTGCCCAAAGTCTTGGCTCAATTGGGAAGCAAACCCCAGGCTGCCTAAAGGCTCGTCCAGTGCCTGAACCGCAGGCTCGTCCTTTCCTTTTATTGGTAAAAATAAAAATATGACCTTCTTTTGGCAGCCTTACAGAGCAGATGCTGCTTTTTAGATGACAGCATAGAAATGCAGAAAAACTTTGGGGATTTGCAGAAATTCTTTCCAACGACAGATTGTCTGGCCTACCAGTGTCATAATGTCAGGCCTGAAACACACCATAAAGCTTTCTTTCAGCAGAACAAACATAACCCCCTAGACCAGCTCTGTCACAGGCAAGTAAAACAAAGCAGGGTAATTGTGGCTGGAAACCCACCAGGCTCTCAATGTGACCTCTTGAATACTAATAGTTATTAGAGATGCAATGAATAAACGTCAGGAGTATCACCAGCAATCCGTATTTAAGAGAGGGACTCCAGAGGAAAAGTTTGTGAACGAAAAAAAACATTTTTGAATGTGAGTTACAGTAAGGAGGAAGCACTCACGTGGCTCCTGGAGAGCCTGGATGTGTTATTCACACGCTGGTGGACTGAAGGATGGAGACAGAGGACACCTGGCTGCTACAAGCTACCAGATTGTCAAATCCCCCAATGCAGAACATGAAATTCAAGCTCTTTATGGAGCTTCTTTGCTCAATAAACACACAGGTGGAAAATAAGTGAGGAGGGAATAAGAAGGATGTGGCACACTGCATGCTGATCCACCTTAGCATTTTTGGGAGGCCGCAGGTTGCCTATAAACAGTTTTTTTGTGGGTGGGAGAATGTGTCAGTCACGTATGCAAGGCAGCCCCAGGTGCCCAAGGCTCCTGGGAGATCCCACTCCATTCTGCCTCCCACCCAATTATTGGATAACTGGAGAAGGTGAAGCAGGGGTGTGTGACTTGTAGGGTTATGGCCAGAGTGCCTTCAGAGCAGGAAAACTTCCTTTCCTGGCAGAGTTTGCCTCTGCCTTCAACTTTGAGCATTTTAACTACAATCTCAATACCTTTTCCACTTTCAACTGTCTCCTTCATGCTCCAGCATCAAGGGTGACATGTCAGTGCACAGGTCCTGCCCAGAGATAATTTGTGTTGAGAGCAAACCCAGAACTTTAATATAAGCAGCCAGAGACCTGGTGTTGGTAAGACCAAACTGCAAAATGCAGAAGATACACTGTGTGATGCCAAGAGAAATTCTTGTTTGCCTAACAAGTTTCTGCTCTTCTTTGCATAACAATGTGAACAGAATTGACAGAGTAAAAAGTACAAAAACCCCCCAAAAAAGGTCAACCCTATATTTTGTTTGTGTAGGAACTGGAAGAGGAGAGAAATGGGACACTGGGTTTTTCCATATGTGAGTGTCAGTGCTGTAAAGGAGAAGCCAAGAGATTTGATTCCAAATAGCCACTGGTGTGTGGCCATCATTGCACCCTACTGAACAGCACATTTTACATAAGACTCCTTGCAAAAATTCTTGAATTTTTGAGTTGAAATTACTCAGACGCCTTGGATGCTCCTTTGGTTGGTGCCTGACCCTATACCCATGGCAAGGAACAGCCTGACCTCTTTTATCCACATTTAAGGAAGGAGCAGAGGTCTCGTGGCAGCACAGCCAAAGCTCATGTGGCTCATGCAGAGCTGTTCCCCTTTAAGTTGGCTGCTCAGCTGAGCCATTTGTGTGATTTCAGTGGATCAGATATGTCAGCCTGTTTCCTTTTTCTCATTCCCTTCTCCAGCGTCACCAGTGATATGACTTAAGTCTTGGGAGGTAGCACTGAGGCTCGTTGGGTGGTGTATGTAA
This sequence comes from Dicaeum eximium, assembly GCA_013396995.1. Taxonomy (NCBI): domain Eukaryota; kingdom Metazoa; phylum Chordata; class Aves; order Passeriformes; family Dicaeidae; genus Dicaeum; species Dicaeum eximium. Next base: position 779,277 of record VWZP01007855.1, on the reverse strand, counting down.
AATGAGACACTGTTTAGTTTCAAGGCTGGGAATTCAAGAGCTTTGTTGCACAGGCTGGGTAGAAAAGTGTTTCTTTTTATAGGTTTTGAGTGTGCCACCTTTAAATGTCATAGCGAAACCCCTTGTCCCTGCCATGGACCTCTGCATCTGCTTGGCTGCTTCCTGCTCAGCCATGTCCTTACCTCTTTCCCTTCTTTCTAAGGAAAACAGTCCCTTCGAGGTATTTTTGTTTTGGTTTTGGTTTTTGTTTTGTTTTGGTTTGGTTTGTTTTTTTTTTTTTGGGGTGGGGTGGGGGAGGTTTGTGGGAGTACAAGGTTTTAGCACTAAAGCACAGGTTTAATTTCACTGATTGACTTTGACAGGAATATAATGATGCCCTAAAGACTCAAAAACACCCAGATTGTAAGAGAGGATGAGCTAACCCAGGCCAGCCTTATTTTGAGCCTGAGCTGGGTTCCCACCTTTCAAACCCACACCTCACCCAGGAGCAGAAATGTCCTGCTGGGAAAGCTGTGATCAGTGTGGTGCTGATTTGACTTAAGATGGCATGAGGTTGAGGTCCTAATTGCTTCCATGGGTGTTTGCATCTACCCTGTGCACTGCAAGTTGGAGGCATGGCTGGAGAGCTTCTGGTGTGGGGACACGTGTGACCCGGGCCAGTGACACAGGCTCGGTGCTGGGGCTGCCTGAAGGGTGTTTCACCCCATTTCCCACTTGCTGCCATTAAATTTCCCCTCTATTACCAACCCTACACTTCCCAGACCTTTCCACCTTGCCGTGGGTGATGTGACTCTCCTGCCAGTCGGGCAGGGGTAGAGCAGAGCTTTTAGTAATGAAATTCAGAAAAGTCATGTCCCCCTTATCTGATGGGCCCAGGGAGCCTCGACAGGCCCTTTGTTCTCAACTGTGTGTGGGGGGAGCCAGAGGATCCTCCTGGTTCCAGGATGGGATCTAAGGGGACTGGTACCCAGAGAGACTCTCAGCTCAGTCTGCCTGCCTAAAAGTCCTAAAAAAAGTCCTAAAAAACACACTGGCTGCAGCATGCATAGCCCAGTGTGAAGTCAGCCAGGAACAAGCCAGAGAACCTGCCTCTGACCCTGAGGACATTGCTTGAAAAATATTTTCCAGAACTCGGTGCCTGGGGACCTGCAGCTAACAAACATTCTGGAAGTGTAATCACAGCCTTTGGCTCTGCTGCCGAACCACCTACGGGAGGTGAGTTTAAAGAGAGCGGCTTTAAAGCTGTCAACATAAGAAGGAGGGAAGCCAAATTGCTTTCGTGCTTGAGCTCTCGTGCCAGCTGGTTTGTCATGGGATTGGTATGTAGCAAAGATAGAGTTGTCTGCAGAAAAGCTGTATTATTCTTTTTTTGGATGGGTCCGCTGGAGATCAGTCAGGACCCACAGTAATTTCCTGAGGGGACAAATCCAGGCCTGAGATAGGCCACCGGCTCCTCGGAGGTTGCATGGAGCTCTGCGTTGGGTCAGAAAGTCAGCCTTTGAGGAGAAGAGCTGGAGAAGCCTTCCAGGAGTGAGAGCTGATAAGACAGCAGCTCCCCAGCTGTGCTGTGGCCTCACAGAGCCGCGGATGTCATCAGAGGAATGAGAATTAATAACCCTGGGCCAGACTCTGACCTCTGCTATTCAGGCATAGATCCCTGGCAGCTCGTGGGACTCATCTCAGCCCTCCCACAGCTCAGGTCCCCTTGTCTCCCACGGACTCTAAATGGAGCTGGGGACATCTGGTGCCTCTCCAAGGCAGATCCATGTGGAGAAGGATGCAGCACTGGAGAGCAAGCTGAATGCCAAGGGTGAGCTCCTGTGCAGAGCAGGGCCCCACTCTTCCTCCTGGCACCTGGAATAGGGAGGTGTGATAAGGACCACCCAGCCAGGGATGTGATGTCCTGTGCCAGTCCAAGGGGGACCACTCAGACTGGGTGAGAATGTGGCACAATGGGTCAGAATTCATGAGCAGGGATACATAGGCTTGATGGAAGAGAAATCCCTGGCCCCAGGCAAAGCATGTGGTGTATTCCCACAAGTATCCAGGTGAAACTGAGGTCAATCACATTAACAGGAGCTTTTCCAGACGAAGAATTTGCCAGGTGTCCCAGCTGCAGGGTGGAAGGTGTTGGTCAGCATGGAGCATCCTGGAAATGTTCTGCTGATGTCAGCTCTGTCTCGTGGGACATACAAAGCCCGAATGATAAGGATGGGGGCAAGGTGGCCCTGTGCAATGGTGCAGGGCAGGAATATGCTGCCAAACCATCCTGGGAGGATGGGCAGACAAAGTCCCACCCCTGCAAACCAATCCCCAGTGCCCTTTCAGGACTTTTCTCCTAGATGCAGACACAGATGCCCAAGGTGGCACCCTCAGCATTTCCCTCAACAACTCCTTAAGTTAATTTGCTCAATAAAACACGCTAATATAAGAATGCAGACATATGAATGGGCTGTAGAGAAGAAAAGGACAAAATTTATGCAGCACAAATCAAGGCTAAAGTGTTCCCAGCCTCTTCCCAGAGCGCTGTTTGTGTTCTGTGTGGGGCTGGGGTCTTTCCTTGGCTCACCCTCTGCCACTTCCTTGGGCACCTTGAGGTGAGAAATCTCACGACTGGCCGAGCTGGGCTGGACAGTCCTGACAAATTGTCCTCCTCTAAAGCCCCAGCTCGGCTGCAGCCCTGCAGCACACACGAAGCCAGAGGCTTTTCCTCACCCTCTTCCCAAAGGTGCCTTCCCAGGGATGTGAGGTTGGCACCTGTCCCTTCCCTGTGCCTGGCTGCGAGGAGCCGTGCGTGAGCTGCAGCCCCACGGCTCCTCCCCACATCCCTGGTGATCCCTGGTGATGCTCAGCCCACACCCTGCGTCCCCATCCTCCAAACGAGCTGTTCCCACCCTCCAGCTGGCTGGGGAGAGTCTCCAGCTGCCTCCGTGAGTCAGGAGCGCCGGCTCAGCCCATCCTCACCTTTCTGGAAACATTGGCAGCCCCTCGTGGGCCCCCAGGGATGTAGCTGCAGGAGAGTGTTCTCAAATGAGGTTTGCAGTGTGGAAAAGGTGTGGGAAGGAGGGCAGGTGGGAGGCTCAGTCCTTGCTGCCACAGGACTCTGTTCTCCAGGGAGGTTGATGGAGCCGACAGATTTTGGGGATCATGGATTTTTCAGTCACTTTTCTTACTCCACTGCTGTCTCGTTGATTAGATCACAAACAACCAAGCCTGGCTCAGTGATTCCTGGGCTTATTGGGATGGTGGATTGAATGGTGCTTTCCTTGTTTAGTGCAGGTGATCCAGAGGTAACTGGTGCTTGCGAGTGGCTGGAGATGCTGAGATGAAAAACACGTGTGGAGCCCAAGGGCTGGGAAGGGACTTGTTAAGTCCATGTGCTGTATTTCTCTCAGCCCCGAGCTGGAGGCACTTACAGGACCCAGCTGACTCCACAATGAACAGTTCACCTGTGGACCTCCTCTGGCTTTTCCCCCCAGAGCACTTTGCAGCCTCAGAGAGCCTCCACCACAGAGTGGACAGTGCCAGGCTGATGGATGGCACTGAGGATGAGGATGGTCATGGTGATGGTGCTGTTCTCAGAGCTGAAACAGGGGCTTTTCCATCCCAGCCCAGATAGAAGGATTGATAGGAAGAATAGGTTTTTTTATTTAGTCTTTATGGGAAGAACTGATATTGTTCCTCCAAGATCTCTGGGTATTTCTAGCACACTGCAGGGCTTTAGCACATGGGTAGTGCTCTCCTGACTTTTTCTGGGGACACATTGCAGCCTGTAGGATCCTGAGTTTTTCTGGTGTCCTGGTGAGTGCTCTGGGGCTGGGACTCCAGGGAGGCAGAGGCCAAACCTCTGCCTGCCCAAGCTGGCTGGTACAGGTGGTCCCTTCCCATTCCCAGTTCCTGGGATATTATATCATCTGATGTGTTTATCCATCTGTTTGCAATCTTGGGGAGGTTGGTGTGGTTTTAATTAATGAGCAATTGTTTTTGTGGTTGTTGTGCAGAGCCCCGAGCGATTCAACAGGGGTGGGGGATGCTTATAAATAAAACAATTATTATTACCCAACTTCATTAACATGCAATGCTGCTGTTCCCTCCTTCTGTCCTGCCCCTCGCTGCTGTGTCTGGTCAGGTGGGTCTGGAAGGGAGAGTAGTTACAAGAGCCCAAATGCCCTGAGCAGTGGCAGTGTGCACCCTCTGATGAGTCTTTCCCTCACCCAGGCTAGAAGAAATATCTCTGTCCTCCAACCAACTCCACAAAACTTCCAGAAGACAAATTCTTTTTGAAAGTTTCACTCTGCCAAATTGAGCCAAAATTATCAGCGGGTTAGAAACTATTTGCAATAGATTGATGGTGTGTGTATCCACCTGTGCACAGTAGCTATATAAATTCTGGGTTTGGGGAAAATTAGGTCCAGGAATGGGTATAGGTGCCTAAAATCACCTTTAGGCAGAATTTTGTACCCAAAAATCCCCTGCAGAGGGGCTCTTGGATGCTCCCAAGGTGCTGGATGCCTTTGCCCATCAGGTGCTGCAGCTGGTCCGTTCCCCATGACCTGCTTCACCTCAATAAGGGTTATTCCCAGGTCTGCTTTTTTACTGCCTGCCTTCTTACAGCTCCTCGGGGTCCCTGGAGCCTTGTGATCTGCTTTCTCCAGAAGATTTTATAATTGCTGCTTTGTTTTTCCCCAATAACCAGAGCAATGCAATACAGCTCAGCCTGCTCAGCCCTGCACCTGCTGTGGGGATGGAACCTGCACCCACCCCCCCTGCTTTCCACTGTGTTTTGGGTTTAATCATGAGATTTTACTCTGAACATGGGATGGGATGACTGTGGGAGTGTGTGATGTGGAGCAGTTCAGCGCCAGAGGCATTGCTCTCCTTGTCACCTCATGGCCACACACTCCACCCTGGGGCACACAAGATGCAGCTGACTGGCAGCTCTCCAGGGTCCAGGTGGCTGCTGGCTCCCGGGTTCTGCTTCTTTGGGGATGGATGTGGCTAGCACTGGCTCCTTCCAAGGACTGGAGGGAGCATGAACAGAGCCCAGGAACTTTCCCCAATCCATGCTGATTTGCCTGGATCTTCATCCCTGAGCCAGGCCACATCAACTCACCGGGGTCTGGGGAGAAGCAAACCTTGTGGTCTCACCACAGAGAGATCCAGACATGCTCCACAGCACAGTGCAGAGTAGGAATTCCCCATCACACAGCTCTGCTAGACCCTCCACATCTGCGTCTCCTCACTGGGGAAGGGTGGCAGATGCCACCATGTCCTGGTGTCAGCTGGAAAGGCAGATCTGGCTGTGCCTTGGTCCTTATCCAAGTGTAAAGAGGTGTCCTGGGACCCCATCAATCCTGCAGCATCAGCTGGAGCTGGAGGAGCTCTGTAGAAACCCGAGATTTCAGAATGCTGGGACAGCAAACTTTGGGATGTCAATTGGGGGGCACCACAAAAGTTCAGAAAACAGCTCCTTTTCGTCCTTTGAGATCCACTTCACACAGTGGGATATGCAGCCTTTTCCAGCCCCTTTTTTCCCAGGAGGGTATTCCAAAGCTGGGGTCTCCTGGAGCCCAGCAGGACATGGGTGACATCAGCTGTCCCCTGGCTCTGAACAGGCAGGAGCTGCAATGACAAGGGGAGGTGCTGGTCCTGCTTTCAGGAGCTGATGATCTGCTGGTGGCCAGTGACCAGTGGAGGTGGCCAAGTGCACAAGGGGGGCACGGCTGGTGGGCCAGGCAGCCAAACCCTGCTCCGGGCACGTGCAGGTCCAGGCAGAGCACTATGGATTATTTCCCTGTGTGCACTCCCTGTGCCAAATATAACTGAGTAGCAGGAGGTTGCTCTGTTTCTAATTGGGTGATGAAAGCCCATTTAGGAGGCCAAGACCTAATGGTCAGAAGCAGGAGAGGCAGGAATGGAAATGGGACTGATTCCTGGTGCAGCAAGGATGGAGCAGCCAGGACCAGCTCTCCCTCCTGTGTGGATCCCAGTCCTCCTCGTGGCACAGGGATCTTGGAACTGCACCTGGGGAGGATGGGGTTATCTCCTGGGAAGGCCTTGGTATTAAAAGGGGTGGAAAATACATTTTGAGCATTGAGATATCTTGGCTGCACATTGTATTATATTTATACTAGGCTTTCTGTAAAAAAAAAAAAAAAGAAAAAAAAAAAAAAAAAAAAAAAAAAAAAAAAGAAAAAAAAAAGAAAAAAAAAGGAAAAAAAAAAGAGCTGATTAGAATGGCAATTTTTATCAAACAAAAATTCCCTGTCCCCTGGAAGACTTTGGTATAGACAAAGATTCAATTCCAGCAGGAGAGTGCTTTGTTTCTGTAACAGATGCTTTGGTGGTGGCCTCCCAACACATTCTGCCTGAGGGCAGAAGGCAGCGTGGACCCTGCAGACCAAAGATGAGCAAGAGAAACCTCAGCCTGGCAGATGAGAAGGAACAATCTCAAGGCCTGGAGCACGTGGTGAGCACAGGGCTGAGCACAGATATTCCCTGCAGACTCAGTGGCTTTGAAGCAGTTCCCATGGCACCCCTCCCACCAGCCCCCCGTGCTGTTTGCAGCACCTCTGTGGGTGCCCCGTGTCCGTGGGGTGGGAATGAAGGATTCCTGAAGGCAAGAGCTTCTCAAAGGGACAACATAATGACCCTAGTCCCCCTGTTGTGGGGGTCTCAACAGCTCTGTGCTTCAGCAAAGCTTCTGCAGCACCCAAAGACCTGCTAATTGCACAATTGGCCCATGAGCTGTGTTTGCAGAGGAGGGGAGAAGAAGGGATCCGTGTACATGGGAGATACAGGGCAGTGAAGTGATGGAATAATTCACTTAGTATTGGGACATTTATGAGTCACCTTCCTCTGCCCCTCCCCTCCGAGGTAGATGTCATAAGGGAGACTAACCCCGCAGTAATCTCCATATAACAGTGATATGTTTACTTATTTCTTTCCTCTGTCTTCCCTGCTCTGCAATGTAAATAGTCATTTGTTCCTCTTCCAGCTGCTGGTACATGGTCTCACCAGTAGGAAATATATTATCATCCAATAAAACCAAACTCTTGGTGGCAATGATGATGATTTATTGATTTTGGCTGAGTCGCCCTCCCAGATGGAAATAGAAGCTGGCAGTTAGCTCATGTCTTACAACCCAGCCTAGCCCGTTCCCTTCAGCCTGCTGAACGCTGCACTTTGGAGACAGGATCTGCTCCTCCAAAGAAAGTTTCCAGGGCTGTGGCTGGATTTGTTTAAGGCTTCAATCAATGTCGGTTAAATGTGAACGCATCACGGGGACCCCCATTCCTGACGGCGAGCTGCCCCTGGGACAGGGACATCCAGGGCACCTCTCCAGCCCTGCAGGGATGTGTCCGCCCCAGTAAACACACCACGCACTGGGAAGCTCCCGAGCCAACCCAAATAAACACTGAGGAACAGCCTGCAAAGCCCTCACCCGTGGAAACTTCCTGGGTCCAAGGGTCTCTGCAGCTGGAGAGGACGTCCGCACTCGCAGCTGCGGTGCCTGCTCCCTTCCCAGAGCCTCCCTTCCCTTTCCCTGCCCACCCTGACCCCATATGAAGCCGCAGGGCTCTGGGAAGTGGCCTGGGAGACCCGGTGTGCCTCCTTCCCAGGGTCTAGTGCCGGGCTGCTCTGCTTGCTGGCCAGAGTTCAGCAGGCAGAGCCTTCCCTGGAGCAGGGCTTCCAGCCGAGCCCACACACTTGCGCTGTGAGAAGAGCTGAGACCTCTGTGGTTGGTTCGTGTTTCGGAAGCCACTTGTGTGTGGAAGCCTCTTGGCTGGGCATTACTGGCTTTGCAAAAAATCCTTTTTTCTTTTTTCCTTTTAATTTTTTTCCCCTCGTTGATCCTCTAACCAGGCCAAAAGGAACCCTGGGAGCCACCAGCCTGCTCAGGGCTGAGCAGATCCTGATGCTTTTTGTGCAGGGTGAGGATTAATGGAGGTAACAACAGAACCACCTTGGCTTGCCACATCAACTGGTTTGGAGACCTGGACTGAGTCCCCACAAAAAGGTTCTGGCTTGCAAAAGAAAACCCATGTGCCCTCCCTGAAACTCAAACATTTCTCTGCTTCTCAGGTCCACAGCTTCTTTGGAACAACACCAGCAGGCTTGGATAAAGGCATGGCAGGACAGCCACTTCTGCTCTGCTGTCTTCACTTGGTGACCCCCAGAGCAGCCTTTCCTTGGTGTCCCACTTTTGGCTGCATCACTGGCCATGAGCTGGTGGAGAGAGGTTTTCCTGGAGCAGCTGAGGAGCAGTAGCCTGTTTTCCGTGGCAGGAACCTGCTGGCACGGCCGTGCCTGAGGCTAGACCAAATTACAACCACCCTCAAAACTCCCGCTTCATCCTCCGACTGCTCCTGGTCAGAATCTTTCATCTGTTTTGGGAAAGTTTGGTTAACTTTCATGTGGTTTCCAAAAAAGAAAATCATCCACCAGAATTTCCTGTTATGCCATCAACCTCCAGCTCGGCCAAAAGGAGCAGTTTACTGTTGTTTACATAGCTGCACAAATGTACTAGGACCTTCCCAGCCCAAGGTGCCTGCTTATTCTTAAAGCCTGGCCTCCCGAGGCCCTGAGTGCCATTTGCAGCTGTGTTTTGCTCTGCAGGCTCTCGTTTCTGGGGAGGGAATTTCTCCCAGGCAGGAAACCATGTCTTCACATGCCTCCACTCCACGCCTCGTGCCAAGGGGCCCTGGTTCTGACGGGGGATGCAGGATGCGCCTGCATTTGCAGATGTGTGCTGGAGCAGGGAAACTGCTCTGAAAACTCCTGCTGCCAGTGTGAGTGCTGCTAAATTGTGGTATCCCCTGGCTGGGAATGGAGGGAGGGGAATGGCTCGAGGTGCAGCAGCCAGGGTGGGTGGAAAGGGGAACTGTGGGGCAGGAGGAGGGAGAGCAGCAGGAAAACGTGGAGCTTTCCAAGAAATCTCGCTGCTATTTGGGGAATGATGCTGAGTCCTTGCCAGGCAGGAGCCAGGCTAGGACCCCATGTAAAAGACCTCTGGGATCTGTGGGAAGGTGAGCAAACAGCCTCTATCACAGGGCTCTCTTGGAAGACATGTGGTCTTCTATATTTTTGTGTTAATTGGCCTGTTTTCCAGGTGCTGGGGTTTGGCATATGGAAAAGTGGTACTTGCACAGGGAAATAAACCTGTTTTTTGAAGTAGACCTGGAAGGATCTGGGGAGCATGGAGGAGGCTGTTAGATCCATCTGCTCCCTGTACCTCTGCCATGGGGCACCTCTGGAGTCTTTCAAGCATCACAAGGAAAAAACAACCTCTCAGCAAAGGCTGCATTAATTTTGAGCATTATACAAACCATCTGTCCTTGGGGTCTGCTGTCTGGGGAGACAGCTCTGGCAAAGCCTGGCTCTTGCTAATCAGGGCTTTAAAAAGGCCCCTGTGGGAATGTATCTGTGGGGAAAATGCCATCAGAGATAACTGGGGGCTCAGAGGAGGAGAGGAACCATTTGAATTTTTACCTTCAGGGTGCTGTAGGCATCATTTAAGTCCTGAGTGGCCAATAACTCCAATTCCCCAGCTGTCTAATGATATGCAACCATGCATTTCATCAAGGGCCATGGAGATGCCCCAAGGGCTGGAGCCCCTCTGCTCTGGAGCCAGGTGGGAGAGCTGGGGGTGCTCACCTGGAGAGGAGAAGGCTCCAGGGAGAGCTCAGAGCCCCTGGCAGGGCCTGAAGGGGCTCCAGGAGAGCTGGAGAGGGACTGGGGACAAGGGCCTGGGGTGACAGGACAAGGGGGAATGGCCTCCCACTGCCAGAGGGCAGGGATGGGTGGGATATGGGAAGGAATTCCTGGCTCTGAGGGTTGTGAGGTGCCCAGAGAAGCTGTGCCTGCCCCTGGATCCTGTAAGTGTCCAAGGCCAGATTGGATGGGGCTTGGAGCAGCCTGGGATAGTGGAAGCTGTCCCTGACCATGGCACGGGGTTGGAACAAGATGAGCTTTATGGTCCTTTCTAACCCAAACCATTCTCTGGTTTATGTCTCTATTCCTATGATTTGCTTCAGCACTGAGACCTGAGGGATTCACTGCAGTGGGATTATGCTGCTGCTTGTTGGCAGAGCAAAAAAATGCTTCATAGAAAGCAGCAAAACCTCCACCTAGAGGTGATATCTGAGTGATATCTGAGTGATATCTGAGTGACATCTGAGTCTGGTCTTTGAATACCTCTGAATACCTTTGAATACCTCTGCCACGAAGATAACCCCATTTCCCACTCAGCTGCTTTCACCTGCAGGGTTTTCACTCCCCAGCAGAAAGAGCAGAATCACTGAGCTTCCCCCAGGGCACCCATCACAACCCATAAAGTGCACTGAGGTTTATGGAAGGAAAAGCCGAGTTATGTTGGTCACACATCATATCTGAAGTTTATAAAGGGTTAATAAAAATTTAACAGGCAGTTTTGCAAATGGTTACCCACTTTGGTGCCTGATGTGGTCCTTCACAGCCATCAATTGCTCATTAGGATCAATCTGTAACACAGAACAGTCAGACCTGTGCTCTCTTATGGACAGAAATAATTTGGTTTCATTTTTCTGATGAGGAAGATATTTTAACAGAAATGCAGTTCTTTGAAATAAACAAATGAAAGGCTTGAAGTGGCCAGTTCTGTAAGGAACAAAGTAAATTTTTAAACATATATTTTGTTTTTATCAGGAAAAAATCAGTTTTGCTTATTTCCTCTGTTTTTCTTTTTAAAATGTGGAAAATAAATCCTGCAACCCTTTTCATCATATGCTCTTTTTTTTTTGCCAGACCAACTTTAAAAAGCAATTAATGAACAAATCCTTAACTAAGACCCTGTGCTTTTATAACTATTGATTTACAGTATTTTTTAAAATTAAACCATTGTTTTTCCATTAATGGAAATTTATGTAAATAAAGAATTAAAAAGAAGTCACTTTTGATCTAAGTAAACTTGTAAGATTTTTGTCCAGCTCAGAAGTGATGAGGATTTCAAAATATGGTCTTAGGAAAATCTCTCTGCAAGGTAAAATAACTATGTGACCAGTATAGGAAATGTTATTTCTTCAGAATATTTATCAGTTTTAAAAACCATTCTCCTGCATGTTTTGCAGTGGATTATGGAAAATGTTTCTCTTGCAGGAGCAGGGCAAGAAAAGTGGAGACTTGGGGTTGCCTCCTTAATGGAAACCAGCATCACATAATGCTTTCCAATAAAAAGAATGTTCTACCCAACTGGAGCTCCAGTCCTGCAATAATTAGTAGGAATACAATTATCCATCCTGGAATTAGATCAGTGGAGCTGGTGAAAAAAAAAAAAAACAGAAATATTTTTTTCTTTTCTTCTTTTTTGTTTCCCTAAAAGAAAATTTATTTTCAAAATTTGTTTAAATGGAAATATGCTTGCCTGAACAGCAAACATTGGAAAGGACCTCTCATCATAGAATTGTAAAATCATGGAATGATTTGGGCTGGAAGGGATCTTTAAATCCCATCCAGTTCCAACCCCCTGCCATGGCAGGGACACCTTCCATTACCCCAGGTTGCTCCAAGCCTCATCCAACCTGGCCTTGGGCACTGCCAGGGATCCAGGGGCAGCCACAGCTTCTCTGGACATCTCACAACCCTCAGAGCCAAGAATTCCTTCCCAATATCCCATCCATCCCTGCCCTCTGGCACTGGGAGCCATTCCCTGTGTCCTGTCCCTCCATCCCTTGTCCCCAGTCCCTCTCCAGCTCTCCTGGAGTCCCTTTAGGCCCTGGAAGGGGTTTTAAGGTCACTCTGGAACATTCTCTCCTCCAGGCTGAACACTCCCAGCTCTCCCAGCCTGGCTCCAGAGCAGAGGCGCTCCATTGCTCTGGTAATTTTTAAAATAAAAATGATGTTATTTTTTGCCTCTTCCTCCAATTTAAATTTGGCAAAACAAAAATAATACCTATAAATTTTTTTTTATTCACTTTCTCCATGGGAAAAAATTCCTCCTATTTTCTGGCTGGTTAACAATGAAGTTATACCCAACAGTGGATGCCCTGGGAAGGTAAGTCCACGAGTTTCAAAAAAAATCCTGCATATTTATGTGTTGGTAGATGGACAGATCCTCATCTGCACAGGGTGTAGGACCTTAGTGGGAATGTGACTGGGATGGCCTTGGGTTCCCTTTTCAGCTGCAAGGCTGCATTTTAGGCATTACATGTTCTGAACCTGGTCCATTCAGTCCAGGTTCTGTCTCTAACAGGAAGAAGACACAAAGGGAGGTGTGCATGTGGTGTTTCTCCCAAAAATCCCACTACCTCCAGCTCAGAGGATTTCCTTAGCCCGATGTGACCCATTTTCCTAATGACCCTACCTGGAGTGCTCCTCCAAGTAATTGTCCAATCTCTCTGGGATCCCAGGTAAGCATTTCACACCCAGAGCTCCCAAAAACAAAGATTTTCAGCGGTCCCTTCCCCACCACGGGGGAAATGCCTCCTTTTGTTCATTTGGAGCGTGGCTCCTTTGCATGGACCTGCTCCTGTCTCACATCCTGCACAGAAATCCAGAATCCTTGGGGAAGGTTTCCCACAGATGAATCATCTGCAACGCTCCCCAGAGCATTTCTTGGTGCCCTCCATGCATGTGAAATAACCAATAAATTTCAACAGCGTTCAGCTTGTGAGGGCTGATAGGATCACAGTGAGAAAGGGGACAGTGCCAAAAATATCCAGCTTTTTAAAGGATGTGCCATATAATGTTTTTAACATTTGGAGTCCCTGAGGCCAGTGGGATCATTAGATCGTCTACTGTGACCTGTATCATGCAGGCTGGAGAGTTTTGCCTGCTTAGCCCCGTGCTGAGCCCAGGAATAACTGGTATTTAAGTGAAGGGGTAACACTGAGGCTATTAAAAAGCACCAACACATGAAACTGCAGCTTCAGTAGCAAGGAAAGAGAATGAATCTGCCAACTGGAAGCCACTGTCCTGGGACTGGAGAAGGAAAAACCAATGCCTAAACTCACACAAGTGAGGTAAGGAGGGCAGGATGCTCATGGCCACCACGTGTCCATTGTCTGACCTCATTTTTCTGGAGGGTCTGGGAGCAGAGTTTGATGCAAGGGGGCAGTGGGAGCATGGGAGATACAGAAAATCCCACGTGGTTTTGTGAAGGACAGATTGTGTTGCTCTGACTCTATATATAATCATAGATATTCACTAAGATAGCTGACTGCTTTGGCAAGGGGAACTCACGCTCCAAATCTGGCCCCAAGCAATTTAATGTTGGGTTTGAACAAAAAAGAAGTGGGGATTACACTAGAAACACCTGGTACCTTCAACAGAGCAACAAGTCAAAGAAAAATATTATGGTTTTTTGGAGACTGACCTGACATCTGAAGAACCTGTTGAAGGAGTGAGAAATAAAAGTACCACAACTTTGGGTGATACTCTCAAACCTGAGCGATACCAAAGAGGCAGCCAAAGTAATCTGGTGGAGTGGGAGGCACTTGGCCACACAAATGCAAGATCAAGTGCGAGGCAGAGCCATTCCCTGGATTGGACAGCAGTCGTTTGGAAGTGCAGAAGTTGGGACAGAAGGATACACTTCTTCTTTGTGGGCTGAGCAAGGACCACCAGCACAAAAATAGCTGATATGTTGGTCACAGACATGTTTAGGCTGAAAATCAGGAGAAATTAGATCCTGAGAGACATGGGAGCCTGGCCACCTCACCAAACTCAGGGCACGAAGAGCCCAGAGCTTCTTGTGTCACGCTGGTAGGAGCAATCCTGGGATTGGAAACGAAACCTTGTGGTATGATGTGCTGGGTGTCTGACTGTCTGGAATTTCCAAGTGGGATTAGAAGAACAGCTGATGCCCATGTTTGTCATAGAGCATTTACAGCACATTAAATTAATCACAGGCTTTGGAACTTCCTGGCTCTTGCAGGGGATGAGCATTATTTCCTCACCACAGCTCCTTTCCTGCTCCTTGTGCAATCTCACTCCTGGATTTGTTTTTCTTGACTTTCCCTAAAGCCTAGTCCTGGCTGGTCCCAGGCAGAGCTGGTGACCACAACACCAAGATGCTCCTCAGATGGGCCTTGACCACTGCCTCTGTTATAAAAGCATGAGTAGATCTGTGCTCAAGCACAAATTTTCTTCCCACTTAATTAGTCAATTATGGTGGGGAGTTCTACTCCCATAGGATGCATCATGGGCCACTTCCATTTTCCCCTGGCATAATTTATACTCCTGTAGGGACCAAGCTTGATCTCTACTGTTCTCTTTCTGTGCTGCACTGCAGGTTTTGAGGCTTTCTAAACTCATGTCTGGAGAGCTCAGCTGTGAGGTTTTTGCCCTTTCCCTGGGCTAGAAGAAGTAACATCACTCAGTTGAGTTGGTGAATAGAAACTGCTCACCTGTCCAGAGGTCAGCATGACTTTTGTGCTTAATTTGGGTGATTTTTTGCTGCAAATGCTGCATTACACGGACGAGGAGTTTATTCACCTGTTTTCACTGTAGCAACTGTGAGTGTAACAAAGATCTAACAATCTTAGGGTATTAAACACTCTTTTTGATGAGGTGGTGTCAGTGAGAACAGAAGGAGAAGAATAAGCCAAATGAACACACTCTCCCTCCCAGGAGCTACTTTTGCTTGATCCATTGCCTCAATGATTAATTAATCAACCCCCTTTGGCAAAGATTCCTTCTCAGGATGTAAAATAAAGGAACAGAAGTTCTCCTTATCTTTCTCTTCATGGCCATCTCTTTCATCTCCTGTTAACACCTTTTCTGCTGAGGCTGAGGGCTCCAGCTGCCACCCTGGAACTGTGTTTTCATCCCAGGTTTAACTGGGCTCTGGCACAAACCTTTCAGATAAAGCCAATGTGAGTGTAGGGGCAGGTGGGTGTCCCTGAGCACCTGCAGAACCACGTGGCACAATGTGACCACCATTGGTGACTGTGGCCACCCTCCAGGGATGTGTCAGCCAGAGCCCACACTCATGCTTGGCAATGAGAAGTGTTATAACCCATTCTGCTACAGCTTCAGCCTAAAATAAGACAGGAACGTGATGGGTTTCACCAACCCTACAAATCAGGCTCTTGTGTCACCCTGCATGGAAGGAACAAGGAGAAAAGATCATTTGACATTCAGGGAGCTCTGGGCAGGCACCATTTGTCTGTAGGAGAGCTTGGTCAGGCCTGTTTCACTGCTGGGCACGGGGGACAGCAGCCTTCTCCCACCATCTGTGTATAATAAATAAAGAATTTGGGTCATAAAAATTTCTACCCTGTTTAAGATGCACGGTATTGCTTTGCTCAAGCTAACTGCCCCTGGCAGTTCCAGTTAATACTTCCGTTTGAAATAAAAACCTTAAAAGCCTTTTAAGTTGACATTTAAAGTAATTTGGGAAACAATGTGAAAACATAATCTCTCTTCCAGGGTCTTTTTTGCAAGGTATGGAGTGTAGCAGCTCTGCAAAGCCTTTGCCCATGGCAGACAGGCTCCATGAAGCCTCGGGAAGAAATGTTTATCCAGGTTGTGCAATACCATCCCTGGCTCCCAGCCTGGCCTTGCACTGCTGTGATCATGGTCAATGCCTCTTTTCTCCATGTGTTTGCACCAGATAATGGGAAATAAAATAATGCTGGAGCAGGTGAAGGTGCTTAAGGAAGCCTTGGCATTCTCCAGGAGCATGGGGCACATCTCAGCCTTCCTGAGGAGGCTGGAGCCATCAATCCCTGGTGAGGGTGAATGGAGCTGCCTGGCACGGCCTGGCACAGCCTGGTACAGCCTGGTACAGCCTGGCACGGCCTCATGGCCTGGCACGACCTGGCACGGCCTCATGGCCTGGCATGGCCTCATGGCCTGGCACGGCCTCATGGCCTGGCACGGTCTGGCACGGCCCCATGGATCCTGTTCCACCATCTGCAAAGGGCCTGACTCCAACGTCCCACCCGCCTGCAGGACAAGGGCCTGGATCTCCTCGTTTTCCCAAGGGATCCATGAGTCACCTCTTCCCAGACAAATCCCTCTGCACCTGCACCGACCCCTGGCAAAGGAAGTGGGAAGATGGTTTAGTGCAAAATACCCCAAATGTTTTCACTTTGCAAGGGCTAGCTGGGCCCATTTTCCTGGCAATTAATTTTAGCCATTTTTCCACAAACATTTTTTCCCTCAAAAATGCACTGAAGTTTTTGGGTTTGCTGGTTTGTTTGGCCTTTTTTTTTTTTTTTTTTCAATTATCATGTGCTTGGAATCCTGTCTTTAGCAAGTGCATGGCTGAACAGCTGTCTGTGACATGGAGAATTACAAACATCATTTCAGCTCATGATTTTGTTTACATAGTTTGTGGAAAAATAGTAGAGCTTCAGAGATGTCTCAGTGATGTTAGAAATTTTTTTCTCAGGAATTTTGTTGTAGAAACAAGGCCTTTCTGGTGAAGGGAAATCTTTAAATGCACCGCACCAGACACAGGCAACTTTGAACTTCAATAGCAACCAGAATTTTACTGCAAAACAAACAAATAGAATTTCTCAAGGGAAATGTTTATCACAAAAAAAACCCCAAACAAAACAACAAACAAACAAACAAACGAAAAAAAGCCAGCATGGAGGGAGAATTGTTTTGAAATTGCTTCCAAATTTTTCTTTCTAGTTAATCTGCAGCTGCATGAGTGTTACTCCAAGACACTCCAGCTTTGACCAGTCCCAGGAAGCACGTGGTGAGAGATTTCCCATTGGCACTAACCAGAGATATCATGAAGAGAAAATAAAATATGTGTTTACTGGAGGCACCAGGGATAGAGTTCACCTCATGGTTCAACAAATCAAAGTTTCCATTTGAGCTACCCACCCTACATTCCTCTACTGGCAACAGAGGTCTGATCAATACGGGGTTTAGACCACATGGATGGCCATGGGAATATCCATCCTCCTCAAACTAAATGCCCACATTTTGCCAGAAAAATCCCACGTGAAAGGTGATCTTTTTCCCCATCCAATATAAAGAAAATCTTGGGATGAATTGCTCAAGTGAAGATACTCATGGCATTGGCAACAAAATTGAAAGATAACACTTTTTAAGTTGATCAAATGTCTTCCAGGGCAGGTGGACAGGTGTCAGTGAGTGCTGTGGTGGCACTCCTTAATTAATTCCATCACTTAATGAGCTTTAAAAGATTAATCTGGAGTACCAACCACCATATGTTCAATACTGGCCAGGAGCAGGAGTTTCTATTCTGCCAGGCCTTCCATTGTTTTGTAAAATGAGAATCATTCCCATTTAGAATTATAAGCTAAAAGTCACAATTGCCTCCAGGATAAAAAAACTAAAAGGGTATTGGGATGTTTTGTTAGACTGTGTTGAAGGAGGTAATTTGTTTTGACTTTTACATTGTATCAACTGTTAAGTGTAGCTGAACATGTAGAACTACATAATCTGCTCTAATAGAACAGGATTTTATTATGATAGAAAAGTCAAAGTGTCACAAATTGAAACTACACTGTCAAAATGCAATGTTTTGACTTTTTCCTGACCAAAAAGTGTCATTGACATTTGAACAAGCTCCTGCTTGATTTCAGAAGGAACATTATTTTCCAGTGGAAAACCTCTTGGTCAAAGATATTTTGACTGGCTGAGCCAGGGATGGAAATGGAAGGTGAGAGCAGGAGAAGGAACTGCTGTGGATTTCTGCTTGAGTCGTTCTGCTCAGTCCTACTCCACCCATCTCAGGGTCTGTGGGGCAGGAGTGGAGCTGGAAGTGGGACATGGACAGCCACACACAGCCAGGAGCACCCTCTTACAGAGTTATAGAGTCCCACTGACCTGCTCTGCTCCTCACTCTGCTGAGGGACCAGCCCTGACAGCAACCCAGAGATCCTCTGGGATTATCCCACCTCTCTGGAAAAAGAAATCCTGGTGGTCTCCTGCTCTGCTTGGTTTAGGGGCAGCAGATCTTGCACTCCAGTGTGTCCCTGCCCATTTCAGGCACATTCAGACCTGGTACTTTGATCAACAGATTGATCTGATCAGCCAGAATACTGGGGTGTAACCAACAGAGATAAACAAACTACTCTCTCAAATTTTGGACATTTTTTCCCATCAAAGTTCTGTGGAGCAAGAGGGGAAGTTTCTAATCTGTAGTTTTCACCTGAAAGACCCAAAGTCTTCATTTTCAGTAGGTCCAGCACTGAACAGCTTCATTATCTCCAGAGATGAGTTATTGCTAATTAAAAGCTGAGCAGCAGATATTGTAACCAAGGTAACTTTTAGACCGTGGCTCAGGGCAGTGTCTCCTCTCAGTTTCAGTGATACCTGTCCCTACAGAAGCAGCTGAAGGCTGTGCTTGAACTGAGTCCCTGCAATTTGGGAACTTCTGGTCTGGAAAAAAAAAACAAACAAAGTGATTTTTAAAAAATTCTGGTCCTCTTGATGTACACAGAATTTCTGGAGTTTTCCTTCCATGGGGCATTTTCAACAGCCTGACTCTCCATTTCAAGGCTCAACTCTGCTGAGTCCCAGCTCAGTGTTTTAGCTTTTCACTTAGATTAGCACTGTCTTAAAGACAGAGACTTCCCTCATTTGGAGCCTACAGAATTATAGAGTAGATAAAATAACTTACTGTTGAGACCAAGGGGCTACTTGGCCCAGGGGATCGACAGTCAAAGCCTTGTTGCAGTGAGGACTCGTGGTCAATGTCTGATCCATGGAAGCTCCACTAGAGTTTGTTTTCAGCTCCTTAACACATGCTCCAGAACCACCAGAAGTATGTTTTCCATCTAGGCCCTTCCTAAGCCATACATAAAATGATGGCCTGAGTAAAATTTTACGCCACACTTGAAGGTTTATGAGTTTGCAACGCGTAATTTACCCCTGGTGAGGGACTCAGTGGTGGTTTCGTGCTCTCTGTAATGCTCAGCCAACATTGGCCCTAAAGATAGATCATCAGTGTTTAAATTGTGAAAAGAATGTTGATGACATTTTCTTTTCTTTACTCCACTCTAGACAAGAGAGGTTCATGTAAAACATAAGCTCTGGCCCCTTTCCAACATTAATGCAATTTACTGTAAAAGTGCTCACTTTTTTAATTAAGCTGGAATGCTGCTACTCTTCCTAGGAATACAAAGCCAATGGGTTACTGACAGAGGGAAGGGCTGATGATGGCAATCTACAATTAACTGAGCAGGGAAAGGCTTTGCCACCTCTGCTGGGCTTTGCTCAGGAGTAAAATGTACTCAAGGACCAGCTTTGTGTCCCGGCAAGCAGAGAGGCTGTTCAACTGTCTGAGGAGTAATTCTGCAACCTCTTCCCTCTTCGGTGAAGTCACCGTGATCAAGTGGCTGGGATGTGAATTTCATAGGCTGATCTAGTTTCTGAATAAATAAAAGTCTGGAATTTTTTTTTTTTTTTAACTTCAAATAGCTCAAAATGAAGAATCTACACCCCCTCCACATGTGCCCATAGAAAGCTGTTTATGAAAGGAGAGCATAAAATATTTGATCATGGTTTTGATCCAGAACATGCAAACATTTGTCCTCTTGTGCCGGCTTCACCTGGTGGCTTTCATTTTCTTCAACATAAAGACAGGGTGAAGCAAAGTAATAGAAAAATAGAAAACATCTTTGTCGAAAATGAGATTGCAGCTGTGTAACTGGAGCGCACAACCATAAATCAGAATGTCAAATCCAAAGCACATGACTTTTTGCGAGTTCTCCATGTGTGCTATAATGTGATTACAGCCTGGTTACTATTATGATTTAAAACAAAGTCTTTCATGCTAGAAACAAAATGCGGAATGTGAGCAGCCTGGGGGAGAGAGACGGGAGACTTAGCCCTGCCTGTCAGAGGTGGGCTAGAGGGTTTCAAGTGCTTCTCCGTCAGGTGTGAGGGAAGGACTCAACCCCAGCTTTGGCTGCAGTCTCAACATCAGGGATAAATTAGCCAGTGCTGCTCAGCTCTGTCTCACAATCCTCAGTTAGGGATGGGGTAGGTTTCTGTCTCCCCATGTCGTAGAAAATCCTAAAGCCAAATACACAGATTACAGAAGTCATTCTTTTCTGTCTATCATATAAACAAATGGTCCAGCTGTTATTGCTAAGATTCCAGTTTGAAAACTTGGACTTTCTTGTATAAACTTCAATGTAATGGTATTTAAAGTGTCATAGACAATAAGCATCTAATCCTAGTCAATAAATTGCAGACTAGTTGCATGAGCTTCGAGAGCTGTTAAAGACAGCTGTGCTTTTTTTGTAATTCAAGTCATTTCCAAATTGGGCAGCCCTCCTGGTGTATTTTCAGACAAACACAGTGTGCTCAGAAAATGTGTTGTTTGGAGCAGCACGAGCATGAAGGCAAGAGTGTCACAATCACCCAGAGACAGAGGGGGATCACATTCTCCATTTCTAAGAAGCTCAGGTTGACAAGAGGGAATTGCTGAGATGTCTGTGAAATTAGTAAATGGCCCTGCAAATCTCCCGAGGGAAAAATGTGGCCCTGTGGAGAAGGGGAATATTCCTATTAAATTCAGTTGAGCAAGCAATATAAATGGGTCCATAGAGACACCCATTCCTTTCAAAGAGAGGGGAAAGAGGGCAAGCATTTTTTAACTATCACTCAGCTATTTTGGAGAAACAGCAGCCTGCAAGGTCTGAAGAGGGTGGACAAAGCAATATTTTCCAGGAGTCCGCCAGCTGCCGTGCCCCTGCGGAAGGCTGGCTGGAGCCACATGGGCTCCACCAACGCGAGGTGTCTGGGACACATCTCAATGCACATGACTTCTCCTGCTGGGATCAAACACGAGGGGTCAGAACAGGGCTCCCTGGGTAGCGAATTTTGGGATGGCGATCAGGGTTTTGCAGAAAGAGCGGCAACCACCAGCCCCTCTAATTCCTCTTGTTGACCTCAGTAGGAGATCAATGCTTCTGAAGACCAGACAGGTGCTGGCACTAAGCTTTCAGAGCCTCCCCACCAGGCTCAGGGTGGAAACCTTGGCTCAGATGTGTATTTGCGAGGTATTTCAAACGTTACATTTGAAACCAGTCAGCACAGGGTCACTGCCCGGAATCGGGGGTGCCCTGCAGGATTTGGTGGAGTTGAAAGGTGCACTTGCTGCTGGGCTGTCACTCCCCCTCTGTGGCAGCTGTGGTGACAAACATCCAGTCGAGCTGTTTCAAGGGTATTTTTCCACATCTGCGAGCACCAGGCAGATTAATCTATTTCTTTCCCTCCCACCCCCCTGTAAGTCGTTTTATGGCCATCAGAAGGTTTACACCTGAGGAGCAGCCCAGCCTCCTGCTCCGTGGTGCTCAACATCTGCCCCTTAGCACAGATCAAATATCCCCCTCCTTGTCAGCAGCATGAGTAAAACAGACAAGCTGGCGGAGAAAATATAAATCAAAAGCCTCCACTGCGGGGCAGGATTTTTCTGGACCTTTTCATGGGGCCGAGTCCCCAGTGCGCTCACCTGGGGGTGCATAAATCCCACTGAGCACCTGCTGCAAGGGCATCCCAACACCAGACTGGGTTTAAATATGAGCAGGCAAGGTGCTTTTGTCCAACCCATCTCCCTGTGTTGCCCCAGCACCGCGTGGGGAAGGGTCCCAGGATGGGCAGCCAAGCCCCAATCTGGAGCTGAGAGCCTTGGGCTCAATTTCCAGCTTGGCCACAGGCTTCCTGTGTGGTCTTGGGCAAATCATACAGTGCACGGCCCGCTCTCAGCGTGCTGATATTTTGAGAGAGCCGTGGTTTGGCAGGTGAACGAGGGGAGAGGAGGGTTTATTATTAGCGCCGGTCGAAGCGCAAACGCCGGCTCCGTTGCAGTTTTGCAAGTCTCTTGGAGCAGGGTTGGGAGGGGAAGGCTCATCCAAACTTGTGCACCCCAGGGATTCATCCCTGCCTCGTGTGGAAGTGGCAGCATCTCCGGGAAAGCAACTCTCGCTGCTCCAAGCAGCCGAGAAACCAGCCCACCATCACGTACGTCCTCAGGAATGTGCGCCTGTGTGGGTCTCTATAGACAACCCTGATTCATCACCTCCAGAGCAATTAATAAAAACTCGGGCTGGCCCTTCCCCAATATATTGAAAATTATTTGCAATTTGAGAGCGAGAGTCAGTGTTGTTTTTCACATGGAATCAGTTTAATTAATCACACTGTTTGAACAGCTGGGTCCACCATGCACTTCTACTCGAGTTCAGCATTCCTAGAAAACTTGTCAAGTATGAATCAAAATAATACCATCTCCCTGCTTCCAGTGATTAATCGTATATCTCTCCTTCTCATTCACACCTAAACATCAGCTAAATCAAAAGCAGCCTTCTTCCCCACCATGGAGTTTGTGGCTACTTGCCAGTCTAGGATAAATTATCTACAGAAGGCTTTGAAAAGCTGTTGGGTTACCCTCAAACTTTTGTTATCAATGTCTGTTGCAATTTCACATGTATTTGTAGTCTCTAGGAGCCAGGGACCGCACAGGAAAAGTGCACATTCCAAAATTAAGGATTTGTGGCACAGAATTAAAAAAATAAAATTAATTTCTTGCATCTGGAAGTCCAAGTGAGGTATTTGCGGGAGGTCTCCAAAGGGCGTCTGAACAAAGGGTCAGAGTTTTGAAGAATATGGCTCTGATTTCCAGCAAGGAGTCTGGTATGTCCTGCACATTTCTATTTGCTTAAAACAAGGTTCTGACTCTGGCTTTGAGGCACTCTGCCGGCACAGATGGTGGATCCTGGTCACCAGCACCACATATGAGCTGTGAGCTTGGGATGTCAGGGCTCAGGCATGGAATGGTGGCTCTGCAAGCCAGAATGAACATGGAAGAGGTGGATACATGTGGGATTTGTCCCAAGTCTGAGGAACTCTTGCCAAGTGCTACAAGTTACAGCCCCACTGGCCCTACCCAGGAAACAAAAGATTTTGAGAGTGCAGAAGTGAGGGTGTTTGTGAAAACAAGGAAAAGCTTTGGGCAGACATTGTAAGTTTGGATTTTTAGAGGGCAAAGAAGAGCCCTTGGGGCTGTTGGGATTGCTCACCCAATGGAGTCATAGGATAGCACAGAACAGCAATTCTACTCACTAAAACCCTCTGCATAAGCCTGCCCCCAGCCCTGGGAGGGGTTAAGGCTTGTTTTCCTCCTGTCATGCCATTGGGCATGAGCCTTGGGAAGTCAAAAAGTGGGTAGAAACAGCTGAGCCTTCCCTGAGAAACATCCAAGAGGAGCTAAATAAATATGGGGTTTCTTTTAAATAAAGCTGGGATGAAGGAAGGAAGATTAGAGCCAAAAGAGAACTGAAAGGTAACACCTGGTCCTTTTCAGGGATTACCAGTAGAAAGAGGCTTTCTCTGGGGAGGGAAAATGTCCAGAGGAGCCTTTCCCTCAGCACAACAGGAGATGCAAGTAGGAAAGTGAGGTTTGGAGACATTGCTTTGATGCCTCCTTCTGGTCCCAACATCTCCACACTGCAGGAGAAAGGCAACAGGCCTGAAGATATGGCCTTGATCACCCTAGAGGACACTCAATCCATCTGTGCTCCACAGAGAAGTACCCCATGGAGGCACTGGAGCTGCCTTCAAGTGACAAAGCGCTGCCTAAAAGGAGCAAATACTGTTCTGGTGCTGTCACAGTGTTACAGGGCCAGGACAAGGCAATGAGCCCAATCTCCAGGCAGCACAGTGGCATCCAGAACAGAGAAGATGAACAGAGAAACTTGAGGCTGCTCTCCCACCCTCCTCTCACAGCATTTGGCCTTGACATTAGTGCCAATCCACCCATCCATTCCCCACGACTGAGTCCTTCCCGTGTCCTTCCTTGGGAAACACTGTAAAATACGAGTAGGCAGAGGTGAGGAGAAGCTTTGTCCTGCCAGGATGGCTGTGGAAGGCCTGATGGGAACCCATCAATCCACCCTGTCACCAGGGGTGCCAATTAACCAGAGTAAAGTGCTTTTGGGAGATAAGCAAAGCCAATCGTTGACCTTCTGAGGACTGAGCGATAGCAGGACAAGTCCTTCACTTGACAGCTGAGCAGGCAGCACATGATGTGTCCCTGTTGCTGGAGGCTTTTCCCAGAGGTTCCCTGTCTGCTTTTTGAGCCCATGGTCCTGTGTTTTGGTGGCGATTTTGTGCATTCTTTAGGAGAGGAAAAGGGCGGGTGTCGTTTTCTTGGGATCATTTTGTTTTTCCATCCCCGCCGTCCGCTGACCCCTCTACCAGAGCCCTGCCACGACTTCTGGCAGAGCAGATGTCCTGCAGGCTCCTCAAGAGTGACACACAAGTGTGTCTGCCAGAGGACGTGTGTCAGAGCGCCTGCCAGGGGTTTGTCCTTAAATGTGCTGCTGGTGACATCCCCTGCTTTGCTGAGAATGTATAAAACACCAGACTGCTGCAAAAACCAGCCCTCAGAATGAATCACACCTCGCTGTCCTGATCAGAGTGTTCAGCCAGGCCTGCTTTGCTCTGCAAACCCTTCAGGAGTTCCCTACCATGGTCTTCAGCTGCCTGGGGTCACACATGGCAGCAAAGGGAGGGAATAATCTGTCCCTGCGTCCATCCTTGGCTGGAAAAACCATCCTGGAGGTATCTTGTAGCAAACCTAAGGAACTTTCTAACAGGCAGGATAAAAAAGTCAGGATGGGAGTACCTGAGGGGGATGTGGTGTTTCCATCACCAGGTTGAGCTGGTTCTGCCACGGGGCAGGAGGATGGAGGAGGAGACCTCTGGAGTGCTCCCAGCCCTGGGACCCACACATCTGTGCATGCAAAAGATGTGATGATGAAATGATTTTGCTGCTCCCTCAGGCTTCTCAGTCACAAATTCCCCTCATCAGATCCCACTTCTTCTATATGATTCTGGCAAGAAAATGCATACTTTGAAAAAAAAAATTAAAAGAAAAAAGAAAAGAAAAAAGAAAAGAAAAACCCTGGGTTTGCTCTCCATAATGATACCAGATATCCTGCCAACAAAAATACAAACCCTGAAATGGATCTAGCTCTTTTCCCACATTTTTCTAAATATAAGGTCTGAATAGCAGCTCCAAGCTCTCCCTTGGAAGGAAAGCTGCAGCCCAGGGCTGGGGTTTAGCTCAGGGGGGGATGATTGCATCCTGGATCTGGGCTTTCCCGGGAAGCTCAGCTGCTACATCGGGGCTGGGCACGTGGGCAACCGTGTGGAGCCAGCCCAGGCTTCCAGCAACACCTTTTGCTGCATCCAGGCTAGAGGGAGGCTTTTGTTGGGAGAACAGATGGAGCAAAAGCAGCCAAGAGCTGGGATCCTTGTCTGGGGGCACTGGGGGATTTGCAGCCAGCTGAGAAACCACTGCTGAGCCCTGATCCATCCTTGAGCTTTCCCCACCTGGCCATCAGATCCCAAACCTGGAAGCCAACCCACATCCTTATCAATTTTCTCCAAAAGATTAATGAATAACTCTAAATCAGCAGTGAAGAGACCAGTGTGGCTGCCTACACTGGGCATTTCTAGTTTCCTTCCCCAGTACTTGGATTACAACAACAATTTTAAAAGACTAATTAATTAAAGATACATGAAAAATTTAACCTTGAGATCAGAAGTGGGGTTTTTTTTCCCATTTGCGCACATAGAGTTCCCCTCCCTCAGGTCTTGCCATGGGGTCCAGGATGGAAGCCACAAGGATTACAGCCCAGCCTTGCACAGGTATCAGAAGAAAATAAAGGTCCTGGTGAGTTCAGCAGCAGCTGGGGCCAGTCCAAGTCAGTGAATGCTGTAGGAGGCCAGGGTATATTCATTTCTGATTGCTTCAGCTCTCTCTGGATGCTGTGGAATTGCTTATGCCCTGCCTGGGATATTCCAGGGCAGGGATATCACTCAGAGAAAGCACAGCTGAACCTGGGAGCATCACAGGCAAATTAAAGGCCAGGTGGGGAATCTACTGAAGTGAGCAGCCTTCTTAGTGGGTTGGGGTCACCAGTAAAATCTGAATATTTGTGCCTTTTCAGCTGGACTGTCCCATGGGCTGCAAGGCTGGGTTTTCTTTCACTCCCAATTTGATCATCAGAGCCTTTTCAGGGTCTTTTCCAGGTCTTGGAGTGCATTAGGTTTACAGGACCATCCACCATCTCCCCTTCAGGTTGTTCTCATGGAGTATTTTTGCTCTTTTCACTCTCTCCTTTGCCTTGGCAGGAGCAGGGGAGGTTGGAGGTGCCAATGGAAACACAGAACATACAACCCCAGCTTCTGGCCCTGGAGGAGAGGGCTGCTCTGAGGAAGCCTGAAGCAGTGCTGGAGGTGGGAGTGACCCACACCTGGGGACACTGCTGGACCTTCCCCTGAGCCAGTGCCACCTTCCCAGAAGCTTCCTCAAGCCACGCTGGTCAAACAAAGTATCCAGTAAAAGAAATTACCTTTTTTCCAAACGACCTTTTGGAAAAGATCACCATTTTGGAAACAGTGCCTTTTTTTTTTAATAAGTACATTGGAAAATGCTGATTTTTATTTTATTTTTTTCCCCTCCATTTTCATTTTTTCCTCTCATTCTCTCTCTTTTTCTTCTTTTCCATTTCCAAAGTCTGGATTCTCTGGTCCTCCCATTAAACGAAAATGTTCCTTTGAGTGGGAAGCTGCAGGGATGTGTCTGGGTGAAGCCTCCTAGGGATGTCTGGCCCTGAGCTTGGTGGGAATGGGCATTCATTCACTCAGAGCAGACTTTTTTTGTGTGGCAGTCTCTGAACAGTCCCTGGTATCTGCCTGCACTGTTTCAAATGTCATTCAAAACATTCCCTGTGTTTTTTTGCTCATAAAACTGCTGAGGTACATCCCGCACAGTGAACAAATTACTCAGCTTTAAGCAGATATTTATGCTAATTATCCATGGGAAACTCTTTCTGCCATTGTAGTTTTTCATCTGCTGCCATACTATTCCAAAGGTTTTATGTGGCGTTAACTATCAGTAGTAAAATCCCCCCAAAAGTAACATGAGAAGGAAGAATCTGCTCTGCATACATTTGTTTTCTTTAAATGTTCTTGATTTGCCATCTATGAGATGAAAGTGTTTACACTCAGCACTCCCCCCCATCACTGCAGCAGCCTCCTCTCCCTGCCTGCTCTTGCTTCAGTTTATTTACCAAAGAATATTCATATTTTGTAAATCCCAGGTATTTATTCCCTTGATTATTTTGGCATGGTGCATTTTGAGGATGCTTGCTTTGTTTTAAGCAAATCTTTTTTCTGCCTTTGAAAAGCAGAGCACTAGTAAAAACAAAGGCAACAGCAATATTTGTTAATGTAAGTCCACGCTCCTAAAATATTTATTCTTTTTTCATATGAAGAAGATTAAATGCTTGCAAAATTCTACAGACACATGCACATATTTGACCCAGAAGGATTTCTCTTGGGATTTGTAACAGCAAATGTGTGTTGAACAAAACGTCTTGGCCCTGTACAAACTTACTTTGTGTTCTGAAAGCCAAAAACTTCATTTTAGCATGACCTTAGAAGAATAGTGATACTTTTAGTATTTCCTGGTATTTGGTGCAAGGAATGTTTTTATTTGAATGCAGATGTCATTTGGTTTACAGGAAGGATTTGGTAACATGTCCATGCCAGTACTGCACTTATCCCAAATTTCCTGCTATGGAGGAAGAACATATGTCAAAGCTCACTGTTTGTTAAATTGAAAAGATTCAGTACACCAGAAGCTTCTCTTCTAAACATTGTGACTTTGTGCAATTTACAGAATGTTCTATCTCCATTAAACAATAAACCCTTGACCCCTGGAGCTGGCTTTCAGGATCCTGCTATTTGAGAAGGTAGACATAATGGATGGCAATAATAAATGAAAAGTTCAAGAGGTTAAGAAAAACTGTTTAATTATTTCTCTAGAGCGCGGGCTGCAGAAGAATTGCATATCTGCCTTCTCTTCTGCAGAACCCTGCAAGGAATGGCTGGGGCAGTGCAGCTCAGGCAGGGGATAAAGCAGGTTGCTGGCCCTCAGCTGTGTTTATGAACAAACAGTCTCTGGATACTCTTCCACCACTGAACCTTTCAGCTTTCTGTGAGTTAACTCCCTGCCAGCAGCGAGCCTGTGCCAGCCCCACAAACCTCAGCATCTGTTTTGCAAGGCTCTTTTATTTGTTAGCATGTGAAAGCTATTGCTCATGTGTGCTTCCCAGCTGTGGTGTGCTTGGGCTTGGTATCTTTAAAGAAATCTTTGCTTTATTTGCTTGTTGAACCCAGACACACACAAAGCAGAGAGTTCTCCCCTCCCTGCACGAGCCCATAATGCAACCTCTGCTGACAGGTCCCCCTTCCCTGCCTTTCCTCTATGCAAATCCAGGACAGACTTCATGACAAGAAAATCAGGAGGCTTTTCCTTCCTTCCCTTGAACAGCTCTACTTTTTACACTCCTGTTGGGTTTCTGTCACAGCACTTGCTGCATCCAATTACCACGGGCTGTATCATGGGACTGAGAGCCCTGAGCTAAAATCATCATCCTCTAGTTATGCAAGTCACTGTACAAACAGCCAGCCAGGGAAAGGCTGCTCCAAAAACATCCACGGCAGGGCAGGGGGTGAGGGAGACACAGGGATCAGGAGTCATCACATCCAGGCTCAAGCACATCCAAGGCAGAGCCTGAGATAGGATCCTGCTCAAGGTCTGGCCTGTGGCCACCTGCTGATGAACATTTCCTTCTCTTCGGCGTACAGAATCCCAGAATGGTTTGGTTTGGAAGGGACCTTAAAGACCACCTGATTCTAACCCCCTGCTATAGGCAGGGACATCTTCCACCATCCCAGGTTGCTCCAAGCCACATCCAGCCTGGCCTAGAACACTTCCAGGGATGGGGCAGCCACAGCTTCTCTGGGAAACCTGTGCCAGGGCCTCATCACCCTCACAGCCAAGAATTTTTTCTATGCCTTTTTTTGTGGCCTCTCTTGGGAGTTCTTCCATGTACATGGAGTGTGGCAGGACACAGGTGTGGGTTGGATGCAGTGGTGGGGTCACCCCAGGAGGAGCTGGAGTGTCTCTGTCACTGGACACAGCCTTGCAGTGCAGTGGGAGCACCCCAGTGAATCTCCACCATCTAATTCCAAGGGCACATGCTCTGCTTTGGGATCACAGTTTGCCATGCAAGACCTGGCTACTGGCATGGCTGAGTGGCAGGCTTGGCAGTGCTGCTTTAAGTCTTTGGACTCAATGACCTTAAAGGGCTTTTTCCAACCCAAATGAATGTTTGGCCCCCTTTTTTATGCCTTGAATAGCTCAAGGCTTCCTCTGAGGGTGCTTTGGGAAAGG
This sequence comes from Dicaeum eximium, assembly GCA_013396995.1. Taxonomy (NCBI): domain Eukaryota; kingdom Metazoa; phylum Chordata; class Aves; order Passeriformes; family Dicaeidae; genus Dicaeum; species Dicaeum eximium. The sequence goes on along the minus strand of VWZP01007855.1, from coordinate 750,050 downwards.
AAATTCATCATTTAATGCTGAGGTCAGGAGATGGAGCAGACACTACTTTGGGGTAAATCAGCTTGTACATGTGACCTCCAAGATTCTAGATCAGTGTGTTAGCTAGAATGTTAGCCAAAGGCTTTTTATTGCTATTTTATGACAAATTTTGAAAGGGTTTTAATACCTTTTCACACTCTCTTTCTCCATCTAATTGCCTTGATCTGCACTTTATACCATCAGGAGTAATTTTCCCAAGATGGGCCTGATGTAAGAAGAATGGCTTGACTTTGTTCTTTCTAAATCACCTCCTTTAAATCAGCTTTCCCTGTCTGCCTACTGTACATGAGAGCATCCCAAACACAATCCCTCTGGTCTGCCCACAGCTCCGTCAGGCGGGTGGGAAACACGACGTCACTTTGTGACCCTGGTGGGACCCTCTCTGTTTAAATAAACAGCCCAGCTTTGGTGTCATGTCACACTCCATCATGAGCCCTGGAACAATAACAGAGCAGGAACTCCTCACGTGACTCCTCTGGGATGGATCACAAACAGAAGGAGCATTGGGCACTGGTGGCTCGTGCTGCAGGTTGGGTGGGATGTGTCCCCAGTCTGCCACCAGATGAGCAAAAGGGCTTTCCATGGCCACCACCTGTAAAGCACCAAATAAAAATGCTTTGGGTGGAAGATTCTTCAGGCCCAAAGTAAGTTCTAAGCAAAAGTACACCTGAACATCATTTCCAAGCATAGACTGAGGTTAAAGGGTCTAATGCTTACTGTTGCTAAGGCAATGGAGGGGGTCATCCCCAAAAATGTGTTTCAAGCAATCTCCTTTTGCCCCCCTGAGGCTGTGATGCAGCCTCCTGCCCAGGTTTGGTTTCTTTCCACAAGGGACATGTTTTAGGTCCATCAGCCATAGTGATAGATTTCAGCCAAGGCCTGCAGGTGATAAGGAAAAAAAAAAAAGTCCAGAGAGTGGGAACACAATCTGTTTATGGGACATGGGAGCTCATCCTGGCAGAATCTCCAAAGCAGGGGGATTTCTCCTCTCTGTTCCAGCTCTAGAGTACGTGACATTTTCCTCACACTGGCTACTTCTACAGTGAGAAAACCGTGGGATTTTGAGGTCAGTCTTCCTTGGTAAATTCCCCATCAGCTAATGACTAAAATAACGATTCCCCACCCTGTCCCCTCCCTTCCCCTCATGGGTGTGGTGGGAGAACAGTCTCATTTCCACTCAAGAAGGTGTGAGGAGGAGCTCTGGCTCCTGGTAAAAGCTGTCCCCACTTGACCTGGCTGCCAGTGGTATTTGTCCCTTTGGCCCAGAGGTTCAAGGTGACTGAATGGGATCATGACCAGGTCCCTCCCTTGGATGCTGCTGGCCACACAACCTGGCAAGCCTCAGGCTGGGAAGCCTTCCCTGCATCCTTCTCTGGGCACACTGACTGCCTCTTGGCTCCAGGCCTCTGGGACAGCTCCACATCCAACCGGAATCCCGGCAGCTCCCGTCCAACCACAGCACTGAGCAGGCCTTGGGCCACGTTCAAACCACTCACTGCAGCCCCAGTGACAGATTGAAGCACTTGGACTTGCAAATGACCCAGGGTTTTTCCACCCTTCCCGGTGGGTGATGTGTCCCATATCGTTTTTGATCCTGTCTGGAGTGCCTTCAAGTATTTCCATTTTTCTGGAGCCAAATGTGACCACATCATGTGAGGTTCTCTTTCTACCTGAACACAAAACCTCAGCCAAAAAAGATTATTTGTTCCTCATGGCAATGTCACCAGCTGCAGGCTGTCTGTCTCCAGAGTTCCTCAGGCAGCTTTCCTCTCACCACAGGCTGACAGGTACAAGCAAAACCAATGCAGGAGCCAGAGAAAGCCCTGAAGTCACTGGTGCATCCTGAAACAAAATGGAATACATGCAGCCTCCTCTCAGGAAATTTTGGGTTTACCTTCTTTTGGGGGAGGACACCCTGCAGCACACAAGACACATGGCTGAAGTGGGATATGAAAAAAAAAAATCAGTTGTTTTTTTTTTTGCTTCACATCATGTGTCAGCAATGGTGTTTTACTTCTTCAAAGCCACCCTTCAGCCCAGCCAGGACAGGTACAGACCCACCATCATCTTGGGCCTCTCTTTTAGAGCCACTCAAGTACCACTGAGGGTCCCTGTTTCTAAGAAATAGGTGACACCATATCTTGGCAATTTGGTGACGGACAAAAGCAACCACGATGGCAAATTTTCTGCTCCTGTTCCTTCATCCAGAGGAGACTGGCACTGCTGGAGTCCCCGTCCTGCTCTGGAAATGTCCCTCATCATTTTTGCACTCCAGCATCAGGAGGGAGTTCCTCAGCTCTGCCAGAGGAGCAAGGGGAACCTTCTACAAAGCTCTTAGGGACACCCTGGCCAGGGGAAAGCCAATGAAAATAATGACTCACTTGACCCCTCACAAGACAGCCAGCACCCAAAAGTTTTCCACACAGTGTTAAAAACACCATGCACTGGCCTCAAATCGTGCCGGCCATGCCAGACTCCCACCTGTTTATGTGGAAAACTTTATGCACCCAAAGCATGAAGTTTTTCAGCATAATGTGTTGGGTGGATCAAGGTTTCCATGTGCTCCAGTGCTGTCAAAAAGCAGAGTCTGAGCCAACACAGGACGGTGCAAGGAGGGCACAGAAAGTTTGAGTCTTCAGGAAGTCATTTGCAGCAGCTCCCTCATTCCTTGGGCACTCAGAGACCTCTCACCTCCTGCCCTTTAATGCACAGAGTGCAGACTGAAGCCATCTCTGCAGGATGGAAGAAAAGCCCCACTCCTGCACTGCTTTGCAGCTGTGCCCTGGGGGAGGTACCCCCTAACTCTGAAATCGGCAGGATGGTGGGTACAAAACATGACAAAATAGAGAGTGGGCTTAGGTACAGCAGTGCAAGAGGCAAGGCCTAAAAGCAGAAGAGCAGATGGTAAGAAAGCTCTGTTTGGAAAGAAGCTGTGTGGACTCACATGGTGACTCCTGGGGTGTCCTGTGCAGGGCTGAGAGTTGGACTCAATGATCCCTGTGGGTCCCTTCCAACCCAGAACATTCTGTGATTCTGTGACTGCACAAAATGTTTGTGGCAAAAGGTGAAGTGTAAACATCCTCTCTCAGGAAAATTGTGCAGGAGCAGTGTCAGGACTAGTGCTGGCTGGCCTTAATCCAGGATGAGGGACTTGACTGAAAAACTGGTGAAGGTACCTGGACAAAGGCAACAGCACTCCCAGATGCTCTAGAGCCCATGAATGAGACATGGTGAAACCTCCCAGCCAGGTCTTGGGCAAAGGTAGTGCATGTCCTGATCCCAAAGTTCAGTCTTCTGTGCTGCTATTTGAACACTTGCCCCATGTCCCACCTCCTGAAAGTGTGGAGAACAGAGCATTTTTCCTTCAGCCACAGAAATGCAACACTGCTCATGCTGGGAGGGACTTGGCAGGTTTGGAACTCTGGGTCAGAACTGAAGTCAGATCAGATTGCTCAGGGCTTTTTTAGTCACATCTAGAAAACCTCCAGTTTTTCACACTCCAAATTCCTGACTGGCATTAAGTCCCCTTATGAACTTCCACTTCCCAGGCTGAACAAGATCTGATCCTTCTGCACCTCCCTGTAGGACCATCCAGCCCATCATGGTGGCCATCTGCTAAACCCAGTCCAGTTTATTGGCATTTTGCTTGTGCTGGGACCACAAACCTGGACACTGCATCCCAGACAGGATCTAATGGTCCCTGGGAAATGGGAATAGTCACAACCTCTCATCTGCTTGCTGTGCTCCTGCTGTACATTTCTCCCATGTCACAATCTGCTACGGGCATCTCAGCAAGCAGTCAGAAAAGCTCCTGGTTGGAATAATTTCCAAGTGCAGAATGCAGTTGCATTTCTCAAACCCAGAGCAAGAAAACATCAAACAGTGATAATCAAAAGCGACGTCGTTTGACTGAAAAATACACAACGCAATTATTACAAATCCTGGCGATGATTTCTCCTGCTTCTTCCCCGGAGAAGCCACGCTGCCAAGGGCTGGGTGTCCTGGGGACAGCCACACTGAGGCAATGCCATTCTCCCTTGCTGAGTTCTGCTCTTGGACACTGATGAGTTGAACTCTGAGTTGATCGAGGTCCCGGGACTGCAGCGGTGAGTGACAGCTTTGTTAAGCTGTGATTGATGACTTTGCTACCAAATTCTGATTAATGTTTCCTCCAAAGCCTCCTTGCCCTCACAATATGCTATCCATTAGCCCCTGCCAATATCTGCCTGGAATGACCTCCTGGCTCTGATGGGCGTTGCGTGATTATGGTTATCTAAACGTGTGAATAATTGGGAGGTTATGCCATATTACATGCTTCATCAAGACCTCTATTCCAGTTTCAGGGAAACATTTGAAGTTCAGCACTATGTCTCAATTATGCCTGAATTTCTGGCAAGGGGAAAAAAAAAAGTCCCATTAACGAAGCTGTCAAAAACACATTCTGCTTTAAATTTCCTGGGACAATTGGACAATGAAACTTGCTCGCTCACTAAAGAGCTGCTTTCTCCTCACAGCATTAACAGGCTCTTGGATTTACTGGATTTCTTTCTTGCTTGGGCTCTGAAATGAGATCTTGATAAAAAGGAGTTGCACAGTAAATGAGTTTGCTCTGTAAACAATAAATTCTGTGATGAAACATTTATCTCCAGACAGTCTATATGGAAAGCAACGCTGTTCTGGTGGGATATGGAATGAGTTTGCACTGTGGTGATACTTGTAAGTTATAAAAGAAATAAAATTGGTCTGTTGTTGCAGTGCTGGGACAATACCATTACTGAAAGCAAGACTTTATTCTCATGTGTGCTCTGGAGGGCATGGCCTGGGACTCTGCCCCAGGCAGCTTTACACTTCAGGATTTTTATGGGAAACAAACCTATCAATATTCTGACAAATTCCTTTGAAATTTCAGATGCAAAGAGCAAAGTGCTACTGTAGAGTTACAGATGTCAGCATTGGGCACTGTCACAGGCTCTCCAAAGCAGAGCTGGGCTTCTAACTGGGCAGCCAGACCTGCAGCTGTTTTTTCTCCCAGTGCTCACATTCTGTGTGCTGGCAGCACATTCTGCCAGGACAAGGGGGACTGGTACAGGCTGAGTTCAGTGTGAGCAGACACAGATCAAGAGGTGGCTGGAGAGGTCCAGGAGATGTTCAAGGAGAGGGAGGAGAATAGCAATATCCATCTCTTCTTCAGCTTGTTCTGCCACTATTCCCAGTGTCAGACTGGTTTGGGACTGGGAAGTCACCGTTCAATGTGTTGCAGTAGAGATAAGTGAAATCATCAGAAAAAGCCTTTTTTTTTTTTTTCCCCTCAAAGACAGTATGAAGAATTTTTTTCTCTGCATATTTTCTCCATGGAGTAGAGGCCATCTGCATCTTAGCTTTCTGCTCAGTTCTGATTATGTGGAGAGGAAGGATTTGTGCTCCATCACACAGAGACCAAGTGGGGACCAGCCTGTGGCCAGTCAGGGGCTGTACAAGGTAGCACAGGGCAGTCAGTGGGGCCAGAGCAGGGCTGGGGATTATGCTTTATGCTCTGTGTGCTGAGCAGGGGCCACCAGCTGTGGCAGCTCCTTAGTTCATGCTATGGAGGGATGCAGAAATGCAGGGTACCTTTTTTCCTCTTCCATGCCATGGGGAGGGAAGGACACACAGCAACACCTTTATTGTCCCTTGCCTCTTGACACATCTGTAGCAAAGACTGCAGAGGCCTGGAACAGCTTCCCAGAGCACCAGGAAGGCATTTAAAACAGAAATCCATCTCCAGATTTAATAAGCTCCTTCTTCAAACTCAAGAGGAGCCTTTTGCAGGTCCCCACCAATGCTTGTTACTCCAACCCATCACTGAGCAGGGTGAGTGCCTGGATCCCACAGGACTTCCAGGGCTTCAGAGCTCAGGGAATAACACAGCTCAGAAATGCCAGTGCTGTGTGTGATTAAACTCTCTCACTGCTCACCAAGTACTGGAGAAGATGGATTTACACTAATGGGTACCTTATTTCCTAAATGAGAGTCTACTCTTGCTTTGTGTGTGCTGAGCAGGGGCCACCAGCTGTGGCAGCTCCTTAGTTCATGGCTCTGGAGGGATGGCTGTGCAATAAGGCCACCCATGAGATGAGGACAGAGCCAGTCCCACACCTCAGCTGTCCCATGTGTCACCCATGGATTGGCATGACCAGGGACATCTCCTCACAGCTGTGGTTTCCCTGTGGTGGGAAAGCAGCTGGCAGGCTCAGTGACAAAGCTACACAGCCATGAAATCACCTTGAATAGGGACAGTAGCCACGTAGGATGTAGCTGTTCTCCACTTCCCCCCCTCTCTGGCTCCTTCCCTCTCTCCCTTGGGGTGCTCTCTGCTGTAAATCCCACAGGGAACATCCCCTCTCCAGCAAGAGGTTGGCCATGCTGAGCTCATAGCTCCTCTTGCCATGCTACAATATTGGGAAAGATGAGGCTGTGAACGGCTGCAGGAAAATCTCAGCAAGGTGAATGCATGGAGACAGACCAAATGTGTTTATATTTCTCGAAATATTGCAAAATACATCCAGCCTTGGCCTACAGTGAAAGCACAAGCAGTAGAGGAATCTAAAGCGTGCAAATGCATTGCATACCAGCATGGAAAAGTGACAGTAAGACAGGGCCAAAGCAGGCCAACCACACTCCCCTGGGAGTCTAGGAAATAAGTGAATCAAACAGGGCTTGGGGCCAAAATAGGCCAAAAAAAAAAAAAAAGGATCCCTTTAGGAGTCCAGGAAATAAAATTAATCAAAGTGTGTTTGGGGCTGTTACAGGCCAACCACAATCCCTCTAGAGTCCAGAAAATGAGTTTAAGTATTGTCCAGGCCAAGATAGACAATTAAGCTTCCCCCCACAGGGAAAAGTCAGTTGTGAAGAGCAGAAAGTGGGGCCATTCTGCCTTGCTATGGTCAGGACCCCAGAGCACAGGTCAGCAGCCTCCTGCTCTCCCAGTTTCCCTTGGGAAGTCCCAGAGGCCCAGGATGCACATCTGGAGCTCTGGGATAGAGTCACCTCCTGGCCAGGACCCTCCCTCCTTAAATTCTCTTTGACTTTCACAGTTCCTTTAATCATGGAATCCCAGAATCACTGAGGTTGGAAAAGACCTCCAGGGTCAGCGAGTTCCAACCTGTGACTGATTCCTACCTCATCACCAGCCCCGAGCACTGAGTGCCACATCCAGGCATTCCTTGGATACCTCCAGGGATGGAGACTCCATCACCTCCCTGGGCAGCCCATTCTGATGTTTAATGACATTTTCCATGAAGAAATTCTTCTTGATGTCCAACATGACCCTCCCCGGGATAACTTGAAGCCATTTCTCCTTGTCCTGTCCCTGTTCCCTGGGAGCAGAGCCCGACCCCCCCGGCTGTCCCCTCCTGGCAGGAGCTGTGCAGAGCCACAAGGTCCCTCCTGAGCCTCCTTTGCTCCAGGCTCAGCCCCTTCCCAGCTCCCTCAGCCTCTCCTGGTGCTCCAGCCCTTTCCCCAGCTCTGTTCCCTTCTCTGGACACGCTCCAGCCCCTCAAAGTCTCTTGCCCAAATTCATGGTAGTGTTGGCCATGTTTGTGGCAAAGATAATTTGTGAGCTCCTAAAAGGATCAGGAATAAGTTTCTTCTTCCACTGTTCTAGGCTGACAGGTGGGTCTGGGCCTACATATGCGAGGTGAGAAGCACAGTCTGCATTTGGGCATCTCCACATGAGGATTTTCTAATTTCTTTTTTTTTTTTGGTGAATGGTCACAAACCATGGGGGGCCTCAGCACCTTCTCCTCGAGGCTGTCACTGCTGTCACTGAAGGGCCACAGAGAGAGCAGAACTGGTGGCTGCTCCATTTATCCCTGAAGCAAATGGTGGGTAAATGGAGAATAAATCAGAGGAGGCACTGACAATCTGCAGTCAGGCCTGGGGATTTACTGCTGCAGAAGGTTTATTAATAGAGCTGTTGATGTTGCAGGTCTGTCTGTGATGGGCTGTGGGATAATTTAATGATCAGCAAAGACAGAAAGCTGAGATAAGGATAACTGTAGTGTCCACATTAGCAGTGCTCCCTCACTGTGCTGGGTTTAGCTCCCTTGGAAGGGGCAGCCAGAGATGAAGTAAATCATGGTGCCAGAGATGAAGTAAATCAGGTCTCCCTGTCCTATGCCCCTCCATTAAGGCAAATTGCTCTTTACTCACTCACCAGCACCCACCTGAGGGTTGCAGGCAGTGAATTGTCCCCTCAGGCTCAAGAACAGAGTGGGGCCATGGAGATCCATGCGGACAAACACCACAGCATGGCCTCCAGAGGGACAGACAGCACCAGCACAGAGCTGCATCTCTGGAGGGTGGAGTGTAGAGAGACAAACACCACCAGCCAATACCTAAAATGGGATTTTTAAGTAAGTGGCCCAGTCTTAGTCAGCCCTGAAGGCCACAAACAGCTCAGGCAGTGTCATGAGGAGTCTACCACAAGATACCTGTTGCTGGGAACGCTGCTATCACTCATGGCACTTTTGGTGACCTCCAGAGAAAACAGAATTCTTGGCTTCCTGACACTCTTCACCCTCTTAAAACGAACTGAGAACTCAAAGTTGGCACTACTGGAGTTTCTCTCAGCCTTTTAAATTTGGGTCAAATTGCTATTGAGCAGGGGAATTTCTGCTGTAAAAGGCAGAGATTGAGGCAGCAGCACAAGTGTCCACTCTGTCCACAGGCCAGTTTATTAGTGTGTCTTTTCCTGATGGACACACTGAGAAGAAGTGCCAAAGTCATCTTCTTCCCTGTCTCTGTGATGCTGCAGTAAGTGAACTGACCTGGAGCAACACAGCCTCTTAAAATAAATTTCTGGAATTAAACAGAATTTCCTGGATTAAAAATGCAAACCCATTGACTGCAGCAAAATCACTGCAAATTCCTTCTTATTTGGTTTAGTGGTGGACAGTCCCCAAAGTCTTCCTGGGGAAAGTCAAAAACCATGTGTGTCTTGTAATTAGATCTAAATGATTATGAAATTTTGGGAAATTGGTGTTTATGACACCTGCTGAGGTGAACTTCCTCCTCCTGCTGAGAGATGACAACGCAGGAAAAAGACCAAACCTAACTTGTCTGACCTCCCTCTGACCTACGACAAAATCACTCAAGACAATTTGGCTTGAAAAAGTGATGGGTTCCCGGTTGTTTGTTGAACTGAAAAAAAACCCCTTTCACTTCCAAGTACTAATTTTCATTATTTTGCATCTTTCTTCAGAGGAAAATCCAGAGTTATTTTGAAACCACAGGTGATATGACCCATTAAAGCTGGGATTTAAGCTTTGGCTTTATGCAGCAGATGGATAAACTATCAGTCACTCGCCTGTAGGTGGAAAAATCTTTGCTTAAGCCATTAACACTCCCCAGTGTAATACTACCTGTGTTCAGCAAAAGGAAATCTGTTTTCTTACTGTGATTTGATATTGGGAAATAACAGGAGGAGATAAGCTTTATAACAGCACTGGAAACGTGTCTGTGGTAAGAAATGAGCCACGCAGCAAAACCACCTCTGGCATGAGTCTGGCTCTTCCACAAGGGGCAAGACACTCCTGGCACAGGCTGCAGACAGAAAGGACGAGAGAAGAAGAGCGTTCTGCCTCATCCTGTGGGCTCCCAGCGTCCCTCCTGCCTTGTGGAGGGATGCCCCAGTCAGTGCAGCGGCAGCAATAATGGAATTTCAGCTGCGGCTCTCACGGAGCACCCGCAGGTGCTCTCCCGTATCGCTGCGCAGAGCTCTGCTCCACGGCACAAATGCTGTCCTTAGCTGCTCCCGCTCGCTTCCACACACTCTGAGTGTCCAGATCCAAGAGGGGGATGGCTTCCAAGGCGAGGAAGCACAGATGTTGGGAAATCCAGGAAGGAGGCTCATCTAGAGTGTTTAAATATGTAGCTGCTTCAGTGCACGGCTTTTCCGTGGAAACTCGTGTCTCTGACAGGCCCCATCCAACAGCCACTGGAGGCAGTGGAAAGGTGTCCCTGGAGTCAGGTGAGGTTAAGCTGCACTTGCAGAATCTGGTGTTTATGCTCCTTTGAAACGCAGATACTTAAAAAGCCATCGCCCACCCATCCATCACAGGGCACTTGACTTTCACATTTCCCCCGAGTTTCTGGTTTTCCATGACCCAAACACGTGCCTGTTTCAATGTTGCTGGCTGATCTCTCTGTTCCTTGCTGGAAGGGGACTCTGTCTAGCAACTAAGAGGAGGCTGAAGGCTGTGTGTTCATGTTCAGTTTATTGTACCTTTTTTTCCTTGTGGTTCCCTCTGTGATGGTTCCCAAAGTCTTGCATGTGGATGCAAACAGCAAAAGTTTCCATTAATGATGATGATGATGAATTTGGCCAAGGTTTCAATCCTTCCTACCGTACGAAATCCCTGTCCTGGATATTTTATATGCTAAGTGGTCATTGGGTATTTTCTATCTTATTCCCAAGAAATGCAGGGTTCCTCTTTTCCTCTTCCATGCCATGGGGAGGGAAGGACACACAGCAACACCTTTATTGTCCCTTGCCTCTTGACACATCTGTAGCAAAGACTGCAGAGGCCTGGAACAGCTTCCCAGAGCACCAGGAAGGCATTTAAAACAGAAATCCATCTCCAGATTTAATAAGCTCCTTCTTCCAACTCAAGAGGAGCCTTTTGCAGGTCCCCACCAATGCTTGTTACTCCAACCCATCACTGAGCAGGGTGAGTGCCTGGATCCTGCAGGACTTCCAGGGCTTCAGAGCTCAAGGAATAAGCCAGCTTAGAAATGCCAGTGCTGTGTGTGATTAAACTCTCTCACTGCTCACCAAGCACTGGAGAAGATGGATTTACACTAATGGGTACTTTATTTCCTAAATGAGAGTCTACTTTTGCATTCCTTTTCTTTCTTGTTTCTCTTTTTGCTCTTTTTCAACCCTGAAGGCCAAATCCACAACAGACATAAGTCAGATGTGCCCAGCCCAGACCAGTTTGTCTCAATTGAAGATCCTTCAGAGAGCTTTAGGATCTCTGCATCTCATTTATGCAGGTCCTCAATGTTCCTGACACAAGAACATTTTCCCAGCCCATTTTTGGAGAAGCCAGGTGAATCCTGCCTTTGTTTTTGCAAGCAATCTGTCTCCACCATCCCTTTCTCTGATGCCACAAGTTGTTTATAAGGTGGCTCTAGAGAACAGCCTGTCTCTCATCTCAGTGTGACTTACATGCTGTGCCTTTTGGTGGCTTTTCCTGAAACAGTCTACAAGTGTGAAGTCTTTTCTCTATTTCCCCACTTCCCTCTTTTCTTCCTCTGCTCCTGTTTTCAATCACAGACTGCCCAGGCAGTGTAGTGGTCAGGCTTAAAGGCTTGCTAGAACTGGATTCAAGATTTATGAGAACTAGATGTAACCAGGCCTCTCCCAGAGGTTTGGGAAGAACAGCTGGAGTCTGGCACTTTCCATCATGACAAGGACTATTAAAAACTAAGAGTTGAACTGCAAAATGCAGAGGGAGGGGGGGGAAAAATGTTTAGGCTTAAAATGCAAAACGAGCGCCTGCAGTATCCAGTCCGTCTGCACAGGGGCCAATTCTGACAGCAAACGCCTCTCGCAGCTGCCGAGACTTGGGCTTATTTTAGAAACCACTTTGGAAAGAAGAGGTTAAAAGAAGAGAGGGAGGGGGATTGGAGGCCGGGAGCTGTCTGTGCGCGATCCCGGGATGCAGAGCCCGGCTGGAGGAGCGGGTCACATCCTGCGCTGTCTGGAGGCCCCACCCAGGGCTGATGTAATGGCCCGGCTGTGTTTGTGGAGATCACCAAGGCGTGCGTGTGTCCGGCCATCCCGATGCATCCAGCCATCCCAATCCGGGATGGCAAAGCTCCTCCGCAGCAAAGAGGGAGAGGATGTCACCTACGCAGGGAAATTTGAAGTCTCTGAGCTCCTGCTTCCACGCTGCGTGTCCTTGGCATTCCCACACAGCCCTTGCCTTCCGTGCTCTCTGTCCTTTAGGGCCATCTCCGTGCACAACCTGTCCCCTGTCCAAGGACTGCCCAAGGGTCACCCCCAGCTGGGGTTGGGGGATTCATGGGCCTCCAGATGCTCTCACCTGGCTGCAACCACAAGTAGGATGGGAGACCTGGAAGGGAAATGGTGTCACTGCTGGAACACCGGGAGGAGACCACTGGTGTTAATTCTCCGGGGCAGGTGGTTTGTGCCTTCACTGATGGAAAGATGGGGATGCACCAGCACAGTCAGGCTGATAATGGTAATTATTAATTTTCTAACCATGTGACTGTTTCAGACCTGAACTCTCCGCTGGCTGAGGTGTCAGTGTTGATTCAGAAGGATCCACACTCCTGACTCCTGTGTCTCACTTAAATACCTACAGCTGTATGGGATGGCTCCATCCCAGGATGCCAGCAAACAAGGCAAGCTGGATTTACCTACACTTTTTATCTGCCTTTGATCAAGGCTGCTCCATGCTGTTAAATAATATGTTTGTAATTCACAAGGAAAATAAACAACCTCCCTTTTTACCTGCTTTGCTTGTCCTGCCCCACAGTTTTATCTGCAGCCACCAAGGGTGTGACATCCCCATGTGGACAAGATTAGGGCATCTGGGCCTTCTTTTTCTCTGAGGATTTTGTCCCCCATTTTAATGGGAATTCTGACTAGGGAAAAACCCACCTTCATCCATTGGCTTTGCCTCATGCCAGTGGTGTTTCAAAGCTCTCTGTTAGTCCCAGACAGGAGCCATAAACACCCAAAATACTTCACAGGCTGACCTCGGCATCTGTCTGGGTGTCCACACCATGGGTGGTGCATCCCTCTCGCTTGGCCTGCAGCACTAATTGATGTCCCACACCACCTCCTTGGACCCTTTTTCCTAAAACACAGCTACCATGAAGCCCTTGAAATTCTGGGGCTCCTGTTTAAGCAAAAATAAACGACCCATAAATCACCAACTCCTGACACCATATTAAAAAATAGGGATAGCTGCACAGAAGACACCCTCAAGCAGGGGCTGGGTGGCAAAAGAAAGGGAATTGAGCCTTCAAGTGCCAAATAAATTAAAAAGACAAATAAAACTGCCACTCTCTAATGAGCAGCAAGACTGGCTCCCAGCTGGTCTTCGGACGAAGCCAGGTTGCCTCAGGAAAGTCTGGTGGATCTTTTGTGCACAAAGGCACCCATATGACCCATCAAATGTCCAGACATGGTGGTGGCACAGGCCAGGCCTCCTTGGGGATGGCAGCACAGCTGCTTCTCAGCAGAGAACTTATTTGGGATCCACATCTGGCAGCACAACATAGTCCAAGTCTAGGCTTCTCCTAAAATTCAAGCTGAACTTGTTCCAGTAGCCATACCCAGGAAGGGTATCTCTGGTGAAAACCACTTTCTCACCTTTCCAGGTGAAACTATTAAAAATGGAAAATATCAGTTTAAATGTTTAATTTCCATTTCCTGCCTTTGGCTGCTCCCATCATAGCAGTGCTGGCCCCAGAGACTGTGAGACTGTGACAGCATCTTCCAAAACAGGAAGAGAAAAATACACACATCCATATTCCTGAAATATACCTTTTCCTTTAAGAAATATCCCTGGTCTTGAGATATAATGATATCTCTCTGAGATATCATTTCAACACAGCTCTTCATAGGATGTAAAATAAGGCACAGGCTGGCAAACAGTGGGAACATAATTGTGATTAACTTTTCCCTAAAAATGTTTGTTTCTGGTTGTTTTGGAGTTTTTTTTTCTTTTCTTCTTTCTTAATGTTAAAAAATCAGCATCTTTCCTTCAATTTTTTGTTGTCTCTTAGCAACTGAACAGTTTTGATCATACATGGCTTGGGTAAGGAGATAGGAAGTGATTTGGCAAACACAACATTCCAAAAAGGTGACCTTTTTCTGCTCTGGGTTTTCAGCTTGGGCAAATCTCTTGGGAAAAAATTACAGCCAACACCAGCCCCAACTGCCCCATAATGTTTCAACATCCTGGCAACAACCTCCCATTAGAAACCTCGTTGTATTTATTATTTCTCCCACTCTCTGGGGCTGCCCTCTGTGTGAGATGGAGCAGAGAGAGGGTCCCCCAGAGCTCAGAACACCTGCAGCAGGGTGGGCACAGGTGTGTTCCTGCTCCACACTTGTTCCTGCTCCCTGGGAGTCAAAACAGGAGGAATTTGGCCCCATGGAATTTCGCAGGAGTGGGATGTTATGGTACCAGGACTGCAGGCTCACAGCCCTGCCAAGACACAATAAAAAAGAGCTGTTTCATGGTGGAGGAATATGAGGAGCACATGTTTGGTCAAGCTGGTGGGCAACGTTGTTCCTTCACCTCCCAAGGCTGGCTGGGCTCTGGAATGCCCATAAAAACACCCCCCTCTTCCTCCCCTTGCTGCAGGGGCAGCAGAAAACCTTGATTTCATCCCATGCAATTAAAACAAACGGTTGCCACATGTAAATATTTGTGTTGTTACCCATCTCGCTTCATCTGTGGGGCTCCGAAAAACAAACAGCAAAACACAGCCCTGGCCATTAGAGCAGGGCCTGGGACGTGCAGCAACCAAGCCAGCAAGGCCAGGAGGGCAAGGGGAGCCTAGGATGGGACTTTTGCTGGATTTGGATCAACACAGTGCTCATGGAATGGTGCTGGTCCTGCCCTTGGGGGTGTCCCTGTGAGAACATCCTTTTCCCACAGTCTTCCCAGCTTCCCTGAGCGTGATGTCAAAGGGACTGTCACACATGTCCATGGAAAATTCATGCTCCAGAGGTGGAAAACTCATGTTTGGTCTCTGAAACCTCCTCCCTGGTGATGTATCCAGAAGAGCCCTGGTCCTCAGCACGTGTCTGCCACCAGCAGTGGGTAACGATCCGTGTGGGTCCCTTCCAGTTCAGGGGATTCTGTGATTCTGGACAGGGATCCTCTCAGACAAGGACAAATCCCTCACCCCTCATAAGCACCAAATCATTGTAATGCAGTTTGCACCCACAGGATTGGATCCAGAGAAGGGAGAAACAGAGCTGAAACCAGCCCTGGTTGCTCGTGCCTGTAACCCGTGTGACTCCTATGCTTGAGCTTGTGCATTACCCAGATTTGGTTCAGCTCAGCATAAATATTACAAAATCAGGCCTTTGCCATGTTTGTCTCCAGGGTTCTGCCTTTTGGCATTTAGGAGTGAGGTGGATAATTATGCAGGATTTTTCCTTCCCTTGAGAAAAGACACGAAACCTGGATCGTTTCTGGCTTTCCTTGGTGTCTGTCCAAGCAGAAGTTGAAGCTCTCACAGCAATTTCTAAAATCCCCTTTCAGATAACACAGCAGCTGGGTTTCAAGGTTATTCTCAAGGGTGTAATAGCAGTATTTCTTCTTTACTGTAATACCATGGTCTTATGCAGTTTCAGGAAGCTTTAGGACAACTTTAAGACTGGAAAGTGTTTTGTTGAAAAAGAAAAAAAATTCAAACCACCCTGTTAATTCCAGTCTGCTTTCTTTGTGCTGTTTTGAATAAGTTAGAAAGCAAACTGGGAAAATTTAATTTACACCAGGAAAAAAAAAGAATACTGCATTCAAGAGAAAAAGAAAATCTACACTGATACTGTTCCACTTCAACAATTATTTGTAGCATATCCTACATATATGTATGGGGTATATATACACATATTTATATATATAAATGTTTTTCCCCTCGGGGTTTTCCTTTTAAAGATTTTTGCCTTTTCACATGTGAACTGTAAACAGACTGACAGATGGAATTCTTTTGTATAAACTGTTTCAGATACACTATTCTTCCATGCCTATGTCAGTTGTTTACAGTATCAAAAAGCCACAGATACGCCTAAAAGTAAGGAAAGTTGGAATTTCTGCCAAACATTTGGATACCATCCATCCTCAGAGGCTGTGCCCTCAGTGCACTGGGTGGTGCTGAGGAACCTCTCACTTAGAGGCTTCTCCTCAAGCTGTGTGCCAGCAGAAGGTTGGGGATTTCAGAGCTGGGGAGGGAAGAGAGGGGCTCTTCTGCAGACTGCGGGCCCCCAGATTTGCTGCTGCCAACGTCTGCACTTGTTAATGAGCATCTAATGGGCTGGAGGCTGCTGGGCTGGTGGTGGGAACATCTGGAGCTCTGGAGCTCTCCATGTGGGTGGTGCACGGTCCCCATGGCACTTTTTTCTTCTTCTTTTTCTTCTTTTTCTTCTTCCTCTTCTTCTTCTTCTTCTCCTTCTTCTTCTTCTTCTTCTTCTTCTTCTTCTTCTTCTTCTTCTTCTTCTTCTTCTTCTTCTTCTTCTTCTTCTTCTTCTTCTTCTTCTTCTTCTTCTTCTTCTTCTTCTTCTTCTTCTTCTTCTTCTTCTCCTTCTTCTTCTTCTTCTTTTCTTCTTCTTCTTTCTTCTTCTTCTTCATTGTCTTCGTCGTCTTCGTCTTCTTCTTCTTCTTTTTTTTCTTTTTTTTAATTTTCTAATGTGTTTTCCCTCCTTGTTTTCATGCCCTGAGTGCCAGGTGAAGGGTCTGCCCAGCACAACCAGCATGGAGTCGTACTCAGGGCTCTCCATGGCTCTGTGTGAATTTTTATCAGCCTAGTTTGGGCATTTGAAGTGTGAAAAAAGCCCAGAGGCTTTGGATGGTCATACCAAGGAGTCTTCTTCATGATTTAAGCTGCTTCAGCCAGCAAAATTCCCAGTGCTGTCTCAGCAACAGCTGTTTTGGGTGATCCCCTGCCCCACAGAAAAGCCACATAGACAAAACTTTCATTTTCTTTGAACTCCATCTCTGGCACTTCCCTTTCACCTGTGTGGTCTTCAGTCATTGAAAACGTCTCCAAATCATTTGTGCTGCTTTTTTTTTTTCTCCCCAGACCATGCCACATGAAAGAAGGGAAATGGCCACACATTCCCATGACCACCAGAGCCTGGACTGTCGTGCACCAGAGTTAAACACCCTGAAAAGTTCAGTCATGGCCCATCAGGAAGACCACTGTGACTTCAGGTCTGAGGGATTGGGAGACCCTGAAAAGTCCTATCAGTTTTCAAATCCTCTCCCAACACTATAAAACAAGAGGCCCCATTACTCAGAGGAAGGTTCTGTGAGATTTTGAGTTTAGGGAAATTAGAGAAAAGGGCCTCTGGATGCCAGCATGTACAACTTGTCCCCTTAAAGCTCCCCAGGGATTGTCTCAGGGACCGACCCCCTCCCTTCCCAGAAGATGAGGTTTGGCAAAGATTTAGGGTTTGTTCACCAGGACATTTATTCATCCAAATTTGGAGCTCAAAAAGATACCAGCACTAAATGCTTTGAGAAAAATCTTCACAAAAAACCCAACAACAAACAAACCAAAGAAAACAACTTCCAACTGGCCAACACACCCCACTCCCATGTTTGCCATCAGAAGTTGTTCTACATCAAGTCAAGCCCATAATCTCCACTGGACAGAGATCACTCAGGAGTTTGTCTGCACAAACAGCAGTGATGCTCTGGCTGGGGAGTTTGGATACAGCTCTGTCCTTTTCCTGGCTGGAATGCCAAAGCTTGTGGGCACCAGCACAGACTGTCAGCTCAGCAGCTGCCCAGGCATGGCTGGATGTGGAGCTTGGTCTGCTTGGACAGCCAGGAAATCTGCCCTCATTTACTGGGCCTGTGAAGCATTTATTTCACAGGCCCATAACTTTCTGAAAGCTACTTCTTCATGTCACCTTATCCTACAGAGCCACATTTCCACATTCCCAATGGGAATAACACATTGCAATGGTGGAGATGTGGCGGCAGGCAATAAGGATGGGATCAAGAATTGCATGGAAGATTCAAGAACAGACCTAAGAAGTTGCTGTTTAGACCTCCATCCTACAAGGAACCAGCTGTCTCCAGGCTCCCTCTGCACCACAAATGCTTCAGCTCTGGCTCATCCTTTGCACAGCCTGGATCTACTCTCCTTTTCCATTCCTCAGCTGGGAGTACACCCGACCTGTCTCAAAGATTGTCACCTGTGGGCCGTAAGCAGGATGGCTGGATGCATCCTAAAGCATTCCTAGATCTCTGCTGTGCCACCTTGGTAAGAGAAACTGGGCAAGACTGACTGCAAAGAGGGGAACTCGGAGGATGGGAAGGGAGAAAAGGAAGCTCAATAAGCAGGTGGGGAAAATATATTAATAAATCTGTGTTTTGCTGGAATATGGAGGAGAGATGTGACTGTGCCAAGAGCAAGCTGGACTCTGGAGCTGAGCAGGGACCCCATCAGGTTGTCCCTTAAAGCCCTGAACCCCCACTGGCACAGGTTGCCCAGAGAAGCTGTGGCTGTCCCTGGATCCCTGGAAGTGTCCAAGGCCAGGTTGGATGGGGCTTGGAGCAGCCTGGGACAGTGGAAGGTGTCCCTGCCCATGGCAGGGGGTTGGAATGAGATGGGCTTTAAGGTCCCTTGCAAGACAAATCCTTCATGATGCACACCCTGTGTGACTGAAATGCTCCTTTGCAATGCTGTGCCGAGTGTTTGAGCCTTTGGCACCTGCCATTTGCAGGTGGCCACATCAGCAGGTCCTGTCCCTCCTCCTCTGCTCGCTGCTGGTGCTGCTGTGAGGCAGAGAGCTCAGAGAACATGCTCACCCCAGCATCCTCCCAGAATACAGCTGGGATGAGAGGGAGGGACCTGGGGAAGGATGAGGCCATCGCAGAAACTCCAGTCGTACAAACAACTCCTTTGGAAGTTGTAGCTCTGAGATGGAGAACACCAAGGTAAGGGTGCGTGGCACTTCTCCAGCTCCCCCTGCAGCACTCAGCTCCTTTTCCAGGCCAGCACAGGCTCCTCTGGCTCCAGGGGAGTCGGGCTGTTCTCCTTTGAGCCTACTCTGAGCCTGGAGCTGCTGTTCCTGAGGGCTGTGTAGCCATGGTGAGCTCTGTGCTCATGTAAACATTGCACAACCACGAGCCCCCGCTGTCTGAGGGCAGCAGAAGCACCACTGGGCTCCTCCTCTTCAGATTGCTCTTCCTGGGGGAGGGCAGCATTTTGGGGAGTCATGGCAGAAACCCCCAGAGCTGCCGGTGAGCCCGCGGCACGCTCTCAGTTATGCTCACATTGCTGAGAGGATGGGTCACATTTTTGGGAATCTGCCCTGACCTCCTCTGGTGACCCTCTGGCTTCCTGAGGATGGAGATATGGAACTAATTCTTGCCCAGACTTGAGGAACTTTATGACACTGGGTGATGAAAAAGCTGCCAAATCCTTGCAAACGGGGCCTCGCCTGGTGGACACCCCTGCAGGAGATGGGGACAAGGCGATGGTGTGAGCAGCATACCCTGGGGGAAATGGGGCACAAAGGTGGAGGAGAAAGCACTCTGGATCTCCCCCATCATTTCTGAAGCTCTGCCTCGTGGGGACAGCAGGACCATCTCCAGCACAAATCCTTGCTGTGCTCCTTGCCTCGAGGGCAACAGGGCTGGCAGGTAAGACTACAGCCTAGTCTGTGATGGGGAGAAACCTGTGGACATGTCTTCTGCACAAACCCACCTCCTCTGCTTGGAGAAAGGTGCAATCCTGTCCTGTAGCTGAATTTAGGACAGACTGGCTGATGGTCCCTGAAGTGTTTTGCCACCTGCAATACCGAGTTATTAATTTGCACACTGGAGTGTTCTTTGGAATTTCAGGTTTAGAAATGCAGAAGAAAAGATTGCATGTGGGCAGCTTTAGACCTCCCCAAGGACCTGCTGGCTGAGCTGGTGGGAAACTTCAGCTTCTCAGATGAGACGAAGCAAGGTGAAAACCAATTTATTCATCCATCTCCATCCCCAGCAGCTCCTGGGAGGAGAGGGGGAGCTGTAGGAAGGGCTGGGTCAGGAGGGACAGAGCTGATGGACAAATCCTCTCCACAGGCTGGGGTTGGGCCACTCTGGGCATTCCAGACCTGGCACAGCTCTGGAGGTGCTGGAGCAGTGCGAGACGCCCTGTGAGGCTCTGCCAGTGCAGGGCTGGGAGTGCTCTGTGTGAAACAGGAGCACGATGCACAGACCTTCCACGCCCATTGGAAACAGATTTTTCCTGGACACACAAGCGCGGAAGATTCCTCTGGAATGAGAGCCCTGACCAAGGCTGGGCGGCAGAGAAGGGTTTCCAGCTCCTTGCAGAGAGGAAGGAAATCCGCCCGTGGGACAGACGATATTGTCTTTTGTTTGACTCTGCAACGCTGATTAATGAATGCTTTTTTGATTTCACAAGAATTTCTGGGGTTTGTAAACTTTCTTCAGAGATTTTTCTGAGAAAAATGGAAACCGTGCTCGGGGTTCTCCTTCTGCAAACAAACCACTCAACATTTTCATTCAAATCGAAATTTTCCATGGATAGTAATGGGGATTTCTCAACAAGTGTCATAAACATAGAAGGCACTAGATTATGGTCTAGAAAAAATTTGTGTTTCAGCAGCAAGAGCTCAGGTCAGAGCCCTCTTCTGATGGACTTTGCGTAGCAAGACACAACCTTGCTCTGAGGACTTCGAAACAGAAAATACAAAGGGCAAGAGAAAAAAAGAAAAATACTAAAAATACACTTTAACAGATGGGGCACTGAGGTGGCAAAAGATGAAGAGATTTGTTTGACGTCAGGATCATGTGAACATTAAGCCAAAAAGAGGAACTAATTCTATGCCTCTTGGAAGGCTCAGCACATATCTTTAACCACAGACCATCCTTTCCCTCTGGTGTTATTGACTTTTGGTTGAATCTTTGCTCTTCACCTGGGGATGGCACTTGGTGCAGGATTATTTCCTGAGGACCAGGCCCCTTATTGGAAAAGGTTTTGGCTGATTCATCCAGTTCATCACCTGGCACATGGGCACAATGCACAATGCCTTCTTTTCCTATCAATCCCTCCTGGAGACACCCAAAATCCTGATGAAATTTTTCTCTGTGTTAGTGTAGGCAATGCTGGCGGAGATCGAAGGCTTGGCCATCAATACAGAAATAACAATAATAACGATAATAACAATAATAACAATAATAACAATAACAATAGTAATAATAGTAATAATAGTAATAATAATAATAATAATAATAACAACAACAACAACAATGCCAAAATCAGACCTGGATCTCAGAGGCTTTCCTTGGATGTCTGGAACCTGCACCCAGGATTGGACAGATCCTGCAATGGATCAGAGCATCCCTGGCAGTGCCACCTCTGATGAGACAGAAGGAGAACAAGGAGTTTATCCATCATCTGGTAGCTGGGGAAGACATTTGGGCTTGGTTTCCTCCCACCTGGCATGCTGCTGGAACACTGGCAGCACTCCTTTGACCATAATGGAAAGCATGTCCAACACATAGCCAAAATCTGGAGATTTCCCCTCACTTTGCTTCCTGTGGCAGCACAAATCACAGCATGGCCAAGGGAGCTGACCCTGCTCTTTGTCCTCCTGCGTTTCTCGCAGCTCCTGGACAAGGTCAGAGGTCAAATGCACGGCCTGGTGGTGGGGACAAGCCCCTTGCTGTGACCCTGGGAGGAAGGGACACTTCTGGGAGGGACGGGCTTGGGAGGCAGGGTGGCAGTGGGGCGCTTTGCCGAGCCCTGCTGGGCCTGGCGTGCAGAGCAGGCTGGGATTAGGGCTGGAACTCGCAGCATTTGGGCCATTGTGCAATGCTGGGCAGCTGGAGGGTTTCACTTTTCAGAGGGGAAAAGAAAATGTGAAAAAGTAGAACCAGAAAACTCTTTTCTTCCCTCCTTTTTTTTTTTTTTTGGACCTATCCAGAGCTTTCCACAATGCTGGTGATTTAAACCAGGCCTGGAATATGAATGCAACTCTAATATTTCTACCTTCCTGAGTTACATTGATGAGTCAAGGAGCTGGCTGGGGCTGAAATGCAGCAATGTATATGCACAGCTATGGATGAAACCTGCTCTTGCATGGACACCTGGTCAGCCAGGGCTGGATCCAGGAAGTTAATAATGTTCTGTCCTTCATGGGAAAGAGAATATGAATTTAATTTAAGATCTAGACATGCCTTCAGCTCTGGAACAGAGAATACAAAGCTAATTTCACCAACAGGTAGAGGGAGATGGAAGCGGGGCACATCCTGAGCTCTGCATCCAGGCTGAGCCTGGCCTTGGAGCTGGTTCCTTGGGACACTTGAGCCCATAGGTGTAAGGAAGCAGGGCGGTTTTGGGGGAAATAAAGGGGAGGAATTTGGAGGAATGAGGGGCTGAGAAGGGGAGCAGGTGCCTGGAGTGCAGGTGAAGCACTCGAGTGCCAGCATCCCTCCCTGTCTGGACTTGGAGGCAGCAGCAGGGAGAGCTGCAGGTGACTCTTCACAGGGACAAGGGGACAGAGGTGGCCTCAGTGTCAAACCAAAGCAGGGAGCAGAGCAGTCCCAAAGCCAGAAGACTGCCTGGTGCTGGGAGCAGGAGCTGGGCTTTGCTCTCTGCAGCCCAGCCAGGAACCCTTAAAACAGCCTCCTCTCCCTTTTCATCTCTCATCCAGATCCTCAGCCTTCTCACAGCCTCCCCCCCTCCGTCCCCCATGCCAAATAAATCTCCTTAGAGTTTAAATAAATGCTGTAGTGTCCTGNAAAAAAAAAAAAAGAAAAAAAAAGAAAAAAAAAGAAAAGGAATTAAACCTGAAAGAGAAATAGTAGATGTGCACCTTCTTCCCTTTGGTCTCTCTGAAGGCTATTAAGTGATGCAGGGTGACTGTGGACAGGTACATGCAAATAATAGGATCAAGGCAGCAGTACAAAGGTTTGTCTCCCAATCTTAATGCAGGTGTGGGAGACACAAACCAGGTGGCTAAAAGGCTCCTTTGTTTGAAGCTGTCAGGAGGAGAAGCTGATAATCTCATGCCTCATCCCTAAACTCTCTTTCAGCCGTGTCAAGGCATCTCCTCACATCAGGAAGTCTGCAATGACATGGCTATGTGCTAAGCTCAGTTAATGTGGTCCGAGGTTTAAACACTTCAGGTTAAAAGTGGATAATTGGTGGTAGTGGATTTTAAAAGCTCACACAGGTGCCTTTGAAAAGAGGTCAGGAGTCAAGTGCATCTCTCCTATGAGAAATGGTGAGCCTTTCCTAAGGAGATCAAAATTCTTCCACAGAGAGCCCCAGGGCCTTGTAGGAACTGTTATTAATTTAGCCCTGTATGTTCCAAATAATGGAAAAACGATACCACATGTGTACAAGGCCGGGGAACCGGGGCACGCTCTCTCTGGATAGATAAACTTTCACCTGGCACTGCTGCATCGGTAATTGAGTAATCCCCTCTCAGCCCCAGCAGCAGCAGCACAGGAGCTGCCATCCCTGGGGGTTCTTGCCCCACTGAGGATGGGGACAGCATCTCAGCTCGGATGGAAACCCTGGGGGTGAAGACAGAACCTCCCTGGGGGGTTGTGATGTCTCCCACTCAGGTTTTCCAAGGAATTTGGGCACTCTGGCCGCAGTTCTGCTCCCACGGGTTGCTGCAAAGCCGGCCCCGCAGGTACCCAAGCAAAGCTCACCTTTAAAAGACAACATCTCTGCCCTTGGCGCGGTGCTATTTTCTCAAATTGTGCTTAATGAAGGCAAAGCTGGAGGAAATTAACATCCAATTATTTTCTTAGGGTGGATTTCTTTGTGCCGGCCGCGGGACACGGACCTGCCCGAACACGCAGCACATGAAAGCGGCTCCTGCCCGCGGCGGGATCGGGTTGCAAAAGCACCGAGCTCTCCCCGGCCGAGCCCTGCACCTGCCCGGAGTTTAACAGGGATGGGAGAGGAGAAAACACCGCCGATCGGGGCCAGGAGAAGCTGGGTTTTCCCCCATCTTCACCATGTGTTCGAGTTTGCGGTCTGTGCACACAAGATGACAAGCGCCAATAAAGAAAACAGCATCGTTATCACCCAAATTTGCATTAAAAGTGCGGTTTGGTCTCTGTTTAGGAGTGGTGGCTGTTACCAGCTCCTAATTCCGCTGCCTCAGATGCCTCCTGCTGCAGTGCCAGCAGCTCCTTTGACTTTGGGATTTATTCTTTGCCATTTTGGGTGAGCGCAGCCCAAATACACCCAGAGGTGTCACATGAGAACAAGCTTATTCCAATTATCAGAGAACACAAGGAATTTGCTCCTTGAAAATATTCAGATGAATTTGTTGATATATTCTGAATGGGTTGATAGAGCATTTTTAGTGATAAGGCACCCCCCAGTCCTGCTGGCTGGATTCTTTGTGAGCAGGTGCTCATTTTGCCAATTGTTCAAGTAAAATAGCTGCTTCTGTCCTCCTTACTTTTTTTTTTTTTTCCTCTGTGACTGGGGACAATTTGGGAAAGATTGCCACTGGTGAAAACATGTCATGTATTTATTGTTGTTGTTATTATTATTATTTGCTATAAATTTGTGTGACAGTAGCAAGTCAGAGGGTCTGAACTGACACAAAGCTAAAATTATTTTTTTTGCTCCAAAAGCTTTAAATTATCTCAACTCCCCAGACATTGAATGGTGGCTCAGAGTTCACCCATTTCATTTCAGTTTTATATGGCATAGAAACTGAACATTCAGTTCAGGGGGGGGAAACCAAATGGAAGCCTTGACCTCTGTAGCACAGTCTATGGGAATTATGGAAACACTTCTTTTGGATTTATTTTTTTTACCTGAGAAGCAGTGAAACCAATGTTTTAATAGAATGGTTTGGGTTGGAAGAGCCATTAAAGATCATCTTATTTCAACTCCCTGCCATGGGCAGGGACACCTTCTACAATCCCAGGTTGCTCCAAGCTCCATCCAATCTGGCGTGGAATATTCCAGAGATGAGGCAGCCACAGCTCCTGTGGGCACCCTGTGCCAGGGTCTCACCACCCTCACAGACAAGAATTCCTTCCCAATTCCCACCTACCCCTGCCCTCTGACAGTGGGAATCCATTCCCTCTTGTCCTGTCGCTCCAGGCCCTTGTCTAAAGTCTCTCCTCCAGTTCTCTTCTAAAAAATTTCACTTTCAACAAAATGATCTTTCCTGAAAGGAACAAATATCTCATTCAAAGACATCTCCCAGGCTCTGGTTGTAAGGAAGTAAAGAACAGCACTTTTCCTTTTTTTATTAATATTGTTTGTTGGTGAAATGGCTTAATGGCTGCAGGGTCAGTTGACAGATAGGAGGTAACATTGTTCTTCTCCTCCAGTGAATGTAGTGTTTGGCATGACTTCAAAATAACCCTATTGTTTGTCATCTTCTCAAAATACACTATAAAACCCCCGTTAAAAGGGAAGATAACGTTTTCTGAGCATAAGTCAAGTGCCGGGTTGCCTTTTTTTAAAGCTGCTTGATGAGAATTAATGGTGTTGGATCTCCTGTTTTAAACACATTTGGCCAGGTTTTCTGGAGGCACCTAATTTATCTTGAGGCTCTTTCATCTATTATCTCACTGTGAGCTTGTTCGTAGCTCATCAGCCATCCTGGTTTTGACAGGGGGCCTTGTGATGAGCGGCCAACAGCGCGGAGTGTCGGGGCCGGGCCTATCTCTGGCAGGAAGGTGATGGGAAAAGCCTAACCTTCTGCCACTCCTCCCAGCACTCACCAAACCCAAAAACAGAGTCTTGGATCGTCACACAAAACCCCTCAGAGTGGTTCCTGCATCCCAGTGTCGAAGCAGATCCTCGCCAGATCGGGTCCATTTAATGGGGAAATGGTACTGTCAACCCCTGGGAGAGCTTGAGGTTGTGTTTGGAGAAATCCCTCTTGTTGAGGGAACAGTCTGTGACAAAGAATTACTTTGGCCAAGGCACAGTGTCCATGGAGCCATCAGGAAAGCGGAGAAAGCAGCAGAAATTTTGAAAAGAACCCCGAAAACCTTATCTAATAGGGTGGGAAATAAAGAGCTTATGTAAAAGAGCAATTTTTCCACAGTTCCCAAGCAGGAATTATCTGGCACATTATTCAGGACCATCACAGATGTGTAGATTTTGGGTGTGAGCTCCCAAACCCATTCTGGAACCAGCCAGAGGAGATTTGCAAAAAGGAGGACGTCGCCTTTCCTTTTTTCTGCTTTCAGCATCGATGTACGCGAGCGCTCGGCGCGGCAGCTACGGAGCTGCTGGAAAGTTTGTCACCATAACACCGCCTGTTTATGCTTTGTGGGGATGAAAGAACAGCTTTCTTCAATTAGGCTTTGTACTTCAGCTGGCAGGCGGGTGCCGATTGTCCCAAACTCCTCCTCTCGGCCTGGCCTGGCCCCGGAGCCGGCGGAGGCAGCGCCCGGCCCTGCCGTGGGTCAGATCTGCTCACCGTGGCCAAAGTGGGACACATCCCGCTGGGAACAGCAGCCAGGTGCACCCAGGGGTGCCACAGCCATTTTATAAGTTTCTATATGGAAACTTGCTGGACATTTTTCCTTCCATGGGAAAGCTGACTTCTCTGCAGATTTCTGTAAAAACAAACCTGTCTCTGTGTGTGGACTCAAGGACAACAGATGCATTCCTTTGCCTGTCTCCTGATACAGGAGATGTAGTTTTCTCTTTCTAACCTGTGAGGTAGAGGTTGTAATCTCTCTGACTTTGTAAGCATTGGGGAGTCTTGCTCTGACCAGGGTGGAGGAAACATGTAACTCTGAACGTGGGCAACTGAGCCCTAAAACCTTCTGAATAATGGAGTCATTCTAATAAATCATATAAGCCTTCTGCTACTGGAGTCAAGGAGCCTCATTCAGCACCCAACACAAGACCCAGAGAAACAAACAGCTTTCCAGGCAACAGATCCTTTTAAAACAACACAGGTGGACTGACTACTCCGACCTGCTGGAATTTTCAAACCGTAGCATCACAGAATGGGCTGGAAAGGACCTTTAAAGGCCTTCTCATCCACAATGAGCAGGGACTTCTTCCACTAGGCCAAGTTCCTCAGAGCCCATCCAGCCTGACATTGAATCTTTAGTTTCCAGTGATGGGGCATCCACCACCCCTCTGTGCCAGGGCCTCACCACCCTCACTGCATGAATTTTCTTCCTTATACCTATCTGACTCTCCCCTCTTTCAGTTTAAAACCATTCCCCCTCATTCTGTCCTTTCTCAATGCTTTTCCTCTTCAGTGCCTGCTCCGTGCACCTGCAAGTGGCTGGCACAGCACAGAGAGCCCTGCTGGTTCCTAAGGAAGAGTTCAACCTCATTTCAAAGCATTTTAAAGTGGTGGGGCAGGGACAGCAGACTCTTTCCATTGACTCGGGCAAGTTTTGAAGAGGTTGCCTGGATACCTGGCTGTGGAACACAGCATGTGTGAGCAGCTGATGGATATCTCTTTAATAAGAAACAGGGCACGGGGAGGGAGCTGCCTCGGTACCAGCGTGGATTTACAAGGCACTGACTGCTCTGTGTCAGGCAGATTTGGGGAATTTGGAGGGGGTTTATGGCTCGCTGGAAGCTGATAGCAAAGCCATGGCAAAAAGTCAAAATGCACCACCCATGGCAGCCCTTCATGGGGAAAACTGACTTATAAAACAGGATCTTGAGAGTGCTGTGATTTTTGCCTCAGAACTCCTTAAGGATGAAATGTGTTTTCTGAGTTAGGACATGACAGATAAAAAAGTATGTGGAGGCTCTGAGATGAACAAATGATGATTTATAACAACTAAAATCAAATATACATCTTCACACTCAAGCAAGTGCACATAAGATGTCAACAGCTCTCTGCTCTTTGTCATCTCTGTTATTTGTCATCTGTCCTTAACTGCTTGTGTCTTTTACCATAATCACCCTACAAAAGGAGGGATCAGAGAGAATGTCCACCTGTCCTACCCCCTGCCAGGGGCCAGCACTGCAGTGTGACCCTGGGCTGTCACACAGCTGAAATTCCTCTGCTGATGCCAGAACCCATCGTGGTGGCTTTTTGCATGTGCCCAACAGAGACCCACCGATGGAGAAAGAAGAATATGGATTTTTGCACATGTTCTTTGCTGACCCTCTTAGCAGGATTCTGCTGAGCTCTGGGGTGGGTGAGCAGTGAGCAGTGCTGGGGCATGAGGAGGCAGCAAAATCGTGACCCAGGAGAGGAGCTCTACTTCTTTATGGCACTTGGAGGTTAATTGCAAATCCTTTCCCTGAGGATAAACACCAGCAGCGATGCTGTGAGACCCTGCTCAGCCTCGGGAGAAAGAACTGCTCTTCATGCTCTGAACTCAGACTCTGATCATTTATTTATTTCATTTCGGGCTCAAAATATTTCTCACCAATAATCAAGGGAGAAACAATGGCCCATTCACGGGGGCACTGAGCTCCCCCCTGTCCTAGGTCCAAGTGGGCTTTGCTACTGAGAACTGCGCTGACCCGGGCTTGGCAGACCCAGGTGCAACATCCTTCTCTCCTGGGGATTTCCAGCCTAACCCTGAGCCAGGTAATTGGGCAGCTAAATCCCTTTAAAAGTCTGGGCCCTTTCCTCAGCTCCTTCACTGTAATTCCTCTTCTCACAGGTGGGTTGTGAGATTAAACACATGAAAGACTCGGAGGCACCAAATGCCGCGGTGATGAGACCCATCTGACAGAGAGATCAGCTAACCCAGGGCAGCCGAGCTGGAAAATGCCTTAGATTTTTCTCCCCGACAGCAGGATGGCCTTGTGGATAATTGATTTCCCCCTCGGAAGGCTTCAAGTATATTTTTAGGGAATGCAAACATTTTTATTTTCACTGCCTATTTTTCTTTCCTCCTCAATAAATGGCTTTTCCTCCACACTGGGCTGGCCAGCTGCTCTGAAAATTCAAGGAAAAACAAAACCTCATTAAGTTTCCCAAAGCCTTAATTGTCCCATTTATTTCAGGGCAGTAGGAAAGCCCGTCTTTCAGTGGTTCCCTCGCCCTGCTAACAACTCACCGTAATCCTTTCCATAATCCCCAGGAATGCCGATCGCTCCGGCGGAGTTTGATTCTCCTTGTTGATGAATTGCAGGGTATTTTATATCCTCTTGTCACAGCCCCCTTCTCCTGCCTTTGCTCTTTCAGCGAGGAAAGTCACTTTTATGTTACCCATCTGGGCTTCCCCCACCATCAGAGGCTTTTTTTTTTTTTCCTCTTAGGTACACAAAAGCAAATGTTCTGGGAGCTCTTTAAAATACCTGAGCAACTGGTAGTAAATGAGTAATTTCCTGTTGTTCTAACCTCTTTTTTTTCAGCCCAGTAGTTATCTTAGCTTGGCATGCCAAGATAGTTGCATGATCTTCAGTGTTTGTGTGGATAAACATTATCTCAGCTCATTCCTGAGCTGATCAAACTGATTTTATAAACAGCCTTTCCTAGTGGAAAAAGACTGGGTTTTTTTTTTTCTTTTATTCTTATTTTCTTTTTTTTTTTTTTTTCCCATTTATTCCCGGAGTTGGTGGATGCTGGCATGCAGGAAAACTACTGTATGTGTGTTTGCATTGCAGAAAGTGCAAATCTGTCCAATTGAATCTTTTTTGAGTGAGCACAGTGGGCAAACTAGGTGGTTTTGGAATGACCTCATCCCAGGATCCCGGCAGAAAACAGCCAGTGTACATAGCAGAGTCTGGAATGTGAGCAGGACCTCATTCATAAACTTCCTTACCGTTTCTTTACACTCAAAGGCAGGAATAAAAAGCAGCCAAAACAAGCAGAAATGGTGATCCCGAGTTAACCAAATGGGAAAATATATAGATGCACTTTTTAATTTTATTGTATTATTGAATTGAGATACTTTCCACCATCTGTAGGAGGCTTGCTGTGGTGATACATTCATTCTTTCTCTTGGATCAGACTGGAAACTTTATTAAGTTTTTTCTTTTCTTTGTTCTAAACCTATTTTTTTGTGATAAAACCTCAGTTTTCTACCACCTGCCCTGTTTCAGTGAAAATACAGAGCTTGAATTATGTGTTTTAAGGGGTGCTGTGAAAAGACTGGAGCTCAGAGGCCTAAACTCAGTTACAGAAGGTTTTTCATTAAAGCTGTTAAATAGCAAGGGGAAAACATTTAATTTTTGAACTTTTTACGAACAAAAGTACCTTAGGTCTTCATCCTCCTAAGCAGGGAGGCAGGAATGCACACCTGAGGTCATCCTGCTGTGCTGGAGTGAGGATGAAATTAATTCAGGCTGCAAATTCTGGCTGGGAGGCTCCTGTTCTCTCACCTGGCACCCTGGTGGCATTGGCCAGAGGTCACCAAACAAGGCTCTGGCAAATCTGGGCTCCTCAGGCATTTCCCTGGTGAAACACTGGATTTTTTAGGCACATTTGGAGCTTCAGCCAGATGTGAGCTCCAACCATGCTAAGCAACATTTTCACTGCTTTTAAGTCCTTTTTGTCAGCTTGGCAGTAAAAATTGGGCTGGATGATTATTGCAGCCACTGGAAGAATTTTTCTGTGGTCTAATATAAGTGCAACCAAGGAACTCTGGCATGTGCCTCCAGCAACTTGGATTTCCAAGTGGTCTTACTTTTCAGTGCCGGACACTCCCAGGAGGAGCTGAGTTTCCAAGAGAAGATGACAGTGGGTGTATTCAGTCCAACACAGCTGTAGGTACGGTACAAACATGCAATTAGAGACAGTTCCTGCCCTGGAGAGCTTGGAGTCTAAATAGACAAACAGATCATCTCCAGATGGTAGGGGCTGAGGGTGAGCTGGTGGGAGAGCGAGTGAGTGCGTGGCACTTCTGCTGCTGGATGCACACAGATGGGGGAAAGGCAGCGCAGAGGGAAGAGCCCCAGCCCTGCACAGGGAGCTCGGATTTCCTGCAGAAAGCCTGCAGGGGTGGGGCTGGTGTGTGGCCATGGCTGCAGGGCTGCTTGCTGCAAGGGATGGGGAGAGGGGAAGGAGAAGGAGAAGGAGAAAAGGAGAAAAGGAGAAGGAGAAGGAGAAGGAGAAGGAGAAGGAGAAGGNGCGGAAGGAAGCGCGGAAGGAAGGAAGGAAGCGCGGAAGGAAGCGCGGAAGGAAGGAAGCGCGGAAGGAAGGAAGGAAGGAAGGAAGGAAGGAAGGAAGGAGGGAAGGAAGGAAGGAAGGAAAAGGGGAAGGAAGGAAGGAAGGAATCAAGGAATCCATTTATAGCAGCTTCCTCTGAAAGGCAGGGGGGTTGCCAATGCGTGTCGATGCCTGGTGGTGAAGAATGGATGTGATTTAACTTTATTAGACACTCGGGAATTTGCTGTGGAAAGGAGGATTGATGGAGAGGGCATGAATTTTGGCCAATCTGTAAATGAAGAGCACAATGGTGAAGAGTTTTTCCACCTCTCACCATCACCAGCCTGGAGAGGGGGACTCCTGTCCCAAGACCAGGTTGCAGATGGGGTGCTGGAGGATCACAGGGTCAGAAACCTTCCAAAGGGAACTACAGGCAGACAGGTCTGGCTCAGAAAGTTCCTAATCTGCAAATATTTGGGAGCTGAGTAGGTTTGGCCTGGTCTAGAGAGAGTGTCCCTGCACGTGGCAGGGAGGAATTACCTTTAAATTCCCTTCCCTTAATATTCTGTGATTCTTAGGGGAGGTTGTACAAATCTCATACTCTTCCCCAGGCCTGTAGAGGCTTTGGTCACTTCCAGAGGCAGGATATTTGATGGCATGACCCAAAGGATTGCTCCTGAAGTCCTGCTCCCTGTCATTTCCCTGCCTTGGTCACCTCAGCCTCCCTATGCAGGGAATGCAGCTGAAGCACAGAAACTGCGGGTGCCCGGGAAAACATCTGAGGATTTATTTCATACCACAAGCACTGTAGGTGGCTGTAAGGTTTGGGAGGATGTAGATGAGAAGGATTTGTGGGGAAATGTTGAATGGTGGCCAGAACAATAAAGAATAAGGAGAGAGAGGCACCTCTCCAAGTAGGGCTTCACCAGAGCGGGACAAGGAGCAAAGCATCCACCAGCCATCAAATGCCACATGGCTCTGTGCTAATTCCAGGAGTTCACCACCAAACATGGGAAAACTCTCGTATTTAACTTGGCAAGAGGTGAGCTGATTTAACTGGTATAGCAGAGATGTAGTTGTGCAGAATAAATCAATGGGCCACAAATTACACAGGAAATTTGGGTCTGGCGTTCAAGGGTTGAGGAAGGTGGGAAGATGAAGGAATTAAAACCTGATACCTTTTTAAATATTGCTTCAGGGTAGAGATGACCTTGCTGTAGTTCTTTCAAATTCCCTATAAAAAGGGCAGGAATGCATGGCAAGCCACCCTGTTCCAACAGATATCTGGTGACAGAGAGCAAAACTGGAGCAGGCAGGATGAAAGACATGGCAGTAATCACAGTCCTTTGGATTGAAAAGAAATCATACTGAGGTAGGATGATTTGGATATGATGAACTCATGTAGGCAATCACCTGCCCTTCATATGGGCTAAATTTCTAGGGGAAATATTAATTGGATGAGGGTTCTTACGAGCTGTAACTGGAGTGAGACCCATCAATGGTTTCATCTGACAAAGTGACTGGCTCAACCTGTGCCATGTCAAGGTTCTGCATGCACTTGGCTGCTACCAGGAAAGCTTTGGTCTTCTAAAAATAGAAGCTTTACCTGTTTCACACTCACTGTCTTCAGATTTTTGTAAGTTGAACCTTTTTAACCTGAAAAGAAATAATCATGATCAACTAAGTACCATTGTGCAAAGCAGAGATTGTAAAGCCAGTAAGGATGGAATGAATGTGTAAAGGATTGCCTTTGAAAAGACATTCAGTGTCAAATAAAAACTCTGAATATGTGTCACTTTAGGCAAATGGAAAAAATACACACCTGGTTTCTGGTCAGAAATTTGTTTAGTTGCATTTTCCAGCAAAGGAATCTTCTTTTTTGTTTGTGTTTGCTTGGTTTTCTTCTAATGCATTTAGCTTTCCATCTACCCCATAACCCTATTCCATCTAGTCTAGACTGAATTTCCAACTGCCTTGTGATTTGATTAAGTTGAGCTAATTGTCATCAGATGATTTGAAAACAACCTGATCCAGCTTCTTCAGATACCTTGGCAAGCTGATCTCTACCTACTTGCAACTGCCTGGGATCACTTCTGATAATTCAGATCATCTGTGATGCCTTTAGGGACCGATCTAAATTCTGCTAAACCAGCACAGAGGTTTGCCCTGGTCTAATAGGCTTTGGACCAGCCTGCAGCCTCTCCAAAACAGCAGGTCATATATCTGACTGAAGGTAAAATGTTTGGCTAAGTGCCTACAAAATGCATTGTAATACAAGCTGGGGATAATCAGAAGACAAATTTTGTGTATGTGCAAAGTATTAGTGCCCTTAATGATAAAATGCTCGTGCTTGACATAATTTTTGGAAGAGGCTTGGAAACGGCAGGCTCGAGCTGCTTTCCTCATGGGAATACCTTGCAGGCAGTAAAGAGCAGATGGAAAAGATCAGCACGAAGGGAATGAAGTGCTCTTCATGCTGCAAACCCCAGGATCCGTGGATGTGAGCTACTGACACTTTGTTATGAACTGTTTGCCCTATGCAGGCATCCTCCCAACCCTGGAAAAGCTTTCCTGACAGGGACAGGCCATGCTCACTGCCAGCTGAACCTGTTCAGGGAATGTCTCTGGGCAAGCTGCTGCTTCTCCCTCAGGGGATTCTTCATTCCCTTTGCTCCCTGGAAAGCAGAGAGCCGCGTGGTCCCTTCTCCTGCAGCAGGACACTGCTGATGTCTCAGGGACATCATTCTCTCACCACCTCTGGCAAGATCATGGGCAGGCACCTGAGCACACGGGGGGAGGAATGGTTTTTGTGTGCCCACAGTCTGCCCAGCTCTGCCACACCTTGGAAACTCCCATCTGGTGATGCTGCAGTGCAGTCTGCACCTTCCTGAGCTGCAGGACTGGAGCCACCAAGAAATTCCATCAAGGGAGCTTTAGGACAGAAGGAAATCATGGTGGAATTGAGAAAAGGTCTGTCCACACCGAGGCACTCGGTTCATGGTTTTGGCAGAGCCCTTTGTATCAGCAGCAATGCCTAATCACTGAACAGATGAGCTGAAAAATCACTTTGAGATGTGGATGGGCTGCAAGGAGAAAAATACTCCTAAAGCAAGGCCCTGGATGTTCATTCAGAGTTTTTCCAGAGGGCTGCCTTGTCTGGAGCCCAGGTGAAGCAGCAAACAGGTCTGTCTCCCTGTTCCTGAAGTGCACATTCCTGAAAAGCTGTCACAAAATGCTCCAGCCCTCTCCTGCACCCCAGGAGAAGGTGGCAGACAGTTGGTGACTGCCTTACCCATGGGGTCATCCCAAAGAGATGGGATGTTTTGGCAGTGACTGTGGTTCTACACCAGGGTTTTGCCCATTTTTTTTTTGTCCAGAGGTTTGGATTCTTTTCTTCATGCACCCAACCCACACAGGCATGTTAAAGTGACCTGTTCAATGCACCAGATTACACTTGGTGGCACTGCAGGTTTCTGTCCTGTCTCTTTTTATGGCACATTCCAGCATCCCCTTGAACTGTTCTAATTTCTAATTCAAGAATAAAAAATCTATTACCAATAGGAGATTTTCCTACTGTTACTGCTTTTGATAGCAATGCCAATTTGAAAATCTTCAGTCCAGTGAGTGTCTCTAAGTGCCCAAACCCATTTTTGCTAAATTTCCCTTTCCCTCATGAGCTTCTTTTTTTATTCTTCTCTTTACTGTGTTCCCAGCTATAATCCAGCTCTTGACTGTGCAGAGTGCAGGGGGAAAAAAAACCAAACTCAAAAACTCAGAGAAGCCAGAAAAGTCTATCTCTGCTCCACCAAGGAAGGACAAGCTTCTGAAGGATGCAGTGCCTCACCTTGAGTTGCTCCAGAACTCGAAAGCAAAACATCTCTGAACTTCTGCATCCTTCATCTACAAAGTCCTTTCCCTTGGACCAGTCCTGGAGTGATCTCATCCCCAAGGAATGCAAGATCCTTCTTAGAGGCACGGTATGGATAAGTGGCTGGGAACAGATGCTTGGTAAAACAAGGAGACCAGGGAGTTCTCAGCAAAGCTGGAACAGATGTTGTTCCACAGTGACATTGTTCTCCCCTGGAGTCTATTTACTGATGTCTCAAAAAAAAGAATTCTGATTTTTGTACAGATTTTTTAATTTTCCTGCAGATTCTTACCCAACTTTGCAACTCTTCCTGATGATCCAGGCATCTCCACAGACTCCTGCAGGAGCAGCCACACCAGACATTTCACCTGCAGTATCACATCTCTTGCTGGAATTTGCCATCGTGGTGGTCCCATGGAAAATATGACAAAACTCTTGAGGAATAACTGCTCTGTCTGGTGGGGTTTTGCCATTCCATGTCCCATTTAATGTTGTGCAGGTCCCTGAATGTCCAAATGCTCCTTGAGCTCTGTCCTGAGCTGTGGCCACTTCCCTGGGGAGCCTGTTCCAGGCCCAACCACCACCTGGGGAAAGAACCTTTTTCAAATATTTCATATTTTCCTAATATCAAAGCTAATCTCCACTCCCAACACAACTGTAGGTACCTCAGTTCAAGTGATTTTAGGTAGTTTGGGGCCAAAATGCCTTTTTTTTTTTTTTTTTTGTGCAAGGAATCAGGACGCTGAGGCTTTGTGTGTTTTCATCATGGTCGGATTCCTTCACAGCTCTGCCCATCCAGGGAAGGTGAGCTTCACATGCCAGCAAAGAGAAACATCCTGCTGGTAAAAGTCTGGCAAATGAATGGATCTGGTACATCCCAGCCCTCCCACGTGTCTGGGAGCACAGGAGACCTGAGAGGAGAGAAAACAGGCAACAGCCAATCACCTCCTCTGCAAGGACTCACAGAGCAGCTGCTGTTGGCTTCAGAAGGGACTACAAAAGATTTATGAGGTAGATCAGCAAACCCAGGGTGACCTTATCAATAATCAAACTCACTGCCTGCACACTCTGATCCTCACCTTGTGCTGGGGTGTTCCACAGGCAAAGCTTGGGAAAGCCCAGTGCTGGAGAGGACACACAGGAATACTCAAACCTTCAGGGTGTGTAGGGATGAAATGAGGGGTAATGACTTCAAACTGCCAGAGGGCAGGGATGGATGGGATATTGGGAAGGAATTCCTGGCTGGGAGGGTGGGGAGGCCCTGGCACAGGGTGCCCAGAGAAGCTGTGGCTGTCCCTGGATCCCTGGAAGTGTTCAAGGCCAGGCTGAGCAGGGTTTGGAGCAACCTGGGACAGTGGAAGGTGTCCCTGCTTGTTGCAGGGGGTGGGACTGGATGGGTTTTAGGATCCTTTCCAACCCAAACCATCCTATGCATTGTCCATCACTGGCTCATGTCACAGCTCTCCTTGTTGGCTGAAGATCTTTTGGGGATCCCACCTGCACCCTCAGCTGGATGGCAGCTTTCTCTTCCTGGCATCAGGCAAACAATTTGAATTTTGCCTGATTTCTGATTTCTTGAATAAGAATCCTGCATTTTTACGGAGCTGTTTTCCAGCAGTTAAGGTGTGTGAGGTACTTCTGTTAGGATTGTGGGCCAGGAAAGCATCTTGACTCAGGAGAAGGGAAACATCCTCAGCTTTTGAAGTGTTGATGGTGTGAATACACACAGTAAAGCAAATGGATCAGCAAAACCCACATGACAAACAACCCATAAATTCTGGAGAGCAGCAGGTACTTGTGCAGAAGCAGAAACCAATCCAGAGGCAAGCAGACAGCTCAAATTCATGAGCCGAGATAAACCCAACACAGAGCTTGACCTGCCTTGATCACAACCCAAGGAAGACTTTTATCAGATGTGTTTAAACAAATCCCTTTGGCGATTCCTGACTTGTGTCAAGGGAAAAATATATTTTGTCCCTGAAAGGAAACTCTTACAGCTCCTTCTAAACTCACCAGTAAATCAAGACAAGCCGGAGATCTCAACTTGGCAGCCGCTGGTCTTCGCTCCCTTTGCTCAGCTAAAGGGGGGTCTCAGTTTTTGGGGGGCCTGTGCTTGTGCAGAGCAGCAGGACCAGCTCTGCACAAGGCCCATGCACTGCAGGGACATTTTGAGGAACAGACTGGCACTGCCCAAGGTCCCAAAGTGGGTGGCATGGCCAGGAGCCTCTCTCCCCACACTGCCTGGGGTCCCACTGAATCCAGCAGGGCAGCACCAGCACCCACCAGGCAGGGACTGACCTTGCTCAGCAGCAGATTCCAGTGTATTTTTGTTGTTTTGAGTTTTAGCTTTTTGATGTTTTAGTTTCTATGATAAAGTTTTTTACTAAGTTCTTTGTAAACATGCAGATGTTTTTCTTCACTGTCCTTTTACTTTTCATTCCTTCTCCTGGGAGGAGAAAGGTTTGATAGACTTTTCTATTGACCAGTGTGGTTGGAGAGGTGGTGACTCCTCTCTCCAATCCCTAGTCGTTCTCAAAACTCTTTATAATGTCTGAATTCAAAATAAAGCGCTCTCTTCTCTGCCTTTCCCTGGTCCAGTGTGGTTGTCTCTACCGTTCCTGTCGCGCTCTCTAGTGACATATTTTAATATAAAATCAGTCCCCAGATAGGCTGTGACACTCTCAGATGCTGGCAGGGAGCCAGACCAGTTCCAGATCAAGCTCCATGACACAACAGAAGTTCTCTCAACTCAAGGAGCCCAAAAGATCCATCAAGACCCAAAATACAAACTCCAGCTGTTGCTCCTTGTTGTCCACTGTGGGGACTCATTCAGTAGAGTGCCAAGAATCTGGAATGGAAGGGAATCATCTTCGTAGATGCAATGAATTTCTCCAGGCAGCAAACTGGTACCTGCAATGGTCACACAAATGGTCTTGATCAGGAATAGTGTGGAAGCAGAACCAGGGCAGTGACTGTCCCCCTGTTCTGGGCACCGATGAAGAACCTCGGATAATGGGGTCAGTTCTGGGGTCCTCACTGCAAGAAAGAAATTACAGAATCATAAAGTGTCTTTTGAGGAGCTGCAGTGTGTCCAGAGAAGGGAACAGAGCTGGGGAAAGGGCTGGAGCACCAGGAGGGGCTGAGGGAGCTGGGAAAGGGCTGAGCCTGGAGAAAAGGAGGCTCGGGGGGACCTTGTGGCTCTGCACAGCTCCTGCCAGGAGGGGACAGCCGGGGGGGTCGGGCTCTGCTCCCAGGGAACAGGGACAGGACAAGGAGAAACTCCTACAAGTTGTACCAGGGGAGGGTCAGGTTGGACATCAGGAAGGATTTCTTCACTGAAAGGGTGGTCAAGCACTGGAATGGGCTGTCCAGAGAGGTGTAGGAGTCACCACCCCTGGAGGTGTCCAAGGAATGCCTGGATGTGGCACTCAGTGCTCTGGGCTGGGTGACAAGGTGGAGATTGTCCAGAAGTTCTACTCTGTGATCTTGGAGGCCTTTTCCAACCTCAATGATTTTGTGATTCCAGGAAATAATCACCCCTGAAACACAGAAGGGGAAGAGCAAGAGCCCAACCCTGCCTTGTGTCAGCATAAATCCCCCACCATGGTCACAACCCCGTGCCCCGACCTCCTGCGGGGCCACATCCATCCCACCCCCTGCCCCTCAGAGGCTGTGACCACTGACACTGATACTCTGCCCCTCAGGTGGGATTTCATCTTCCCAAGATCATCCCAGACTCCCATTTGGCCACCCCATGGCCCCATTCCCTGCTGGGTAGGGTCACCCTGTGTGATTTCACAGAGGTCAGGTGCTGCACTCCGGCAAAGCCCCGCAGCCCCGGCTGGAGCTCCCAGCTATAAACAGAGGCTGTCACAAGGCACTGCCTGCACAGGTCCTGGCACAAGCAGTGTGGAACACTCTGAATGAGCATGGCTTGATGGGAAGAGCCTGCTGCCCGCCTGGCTTGGCAAACCCCACGGGCCTGTTTGGGATTAAACACTCAGATATCCAGCAGAACGAGCTGTTAGCCTGGCTGAGGCCATTCCAGCTTATTTCATAAGTGACTTAGACAGATGTTTAAAGGATTTATGTAAGGTTGGCTGAAGTCAAACACAGGTGTAAGAGATGAAAGGGGAATGGGAAAAATGCACTGTGATGATAATTTTTCCATTTCTCTAGGTTTTTTTCCCCTGGCTGTTGATTCTAGTGCCCTTTCCATGCAATGTCTGCGCTCTGAGTCACTGAGAAAAAAAAAAACAAACTATTTTTATTTACTACCAGTAAGGAATGAGGTTTCACACAAAGCTGTGCTGTAGCTGTGCTCTCTTCTCCTGTTTCAGCTCTCCAGTTTATTTTTGCTCTACTTCAGCTGCTTTCTGCTCACAAGATGTGCTGAGCAGACATTGCCACTCTGAGGAAGGGGAGAAAATTAAAGATGTGGAAATTCACTGCAGCCTGCTCATTATTTGCCTTTCCCAGCATGTAATACATGAGTCTTATGCCTGCCTGTGCCAGCCTGGCCTCTGGATATCTCCAGTGGTTGTGGAATAAGCCTTCACATCTTCTTGTGTGGTTCTGGGGCTCACCAGGGTGGGAGCTGCGCTGTGGTTCTTTAAGACCCTTCACACAACACTCGCAGCTTTCCCCAGGGCACTGCACAAGGATTTCCTCCAGGGGGTGAAAGTCCCACCTCTCACCAGGTTCTCTGTCCCAACCCAACTGGGCACCCACGAGGGAAGCTCTGGTGCAGAGGGATAGACAGGAAAGAGCTTCTGTAGCCCTGGGGTGGATTCGAGTGGGTGTCCTGGAGCATCGCTCCCCAAGGAAATCCCTGCACCTGCCTGAGCAGGGACACTGGGACAAACACAGCCCAGCCTGCTACTTTTCCAAACATCTCATCCCATCCTAATGGGCTCCCTGTTGATTCTAAAAGTTGCCTTGGGATCTGGCCTTGAAATAGCACCTACAAATCCCCCACAGGCATCTGTGATCCCATCCAGAAAACAATTACTCCCTCCCAGCTTTCCAGGTGCATGAGGCAGTGTTCCTTGGTGTGCTCTGGACACAGCTTGGGCACAGTTCAGGTGTGGAGCCCTGAAGTGGTGATGGGTATTTCTAGGGGATATTTCGGTGTCTGATCTATCAAAGGTACCTGGGAAGAAAAGGCAAATCCCTGGGATACACCTGGGGGGCTGAGCCATCAACCTGTGTTAGCTGGGAGCATCCAAAGGGTGGATGGCTGAGAGACAGTGTCTGCCTTTCCCAACCCCCCTTTATGTGTCTCCCCTTTGCATTCTGCATTTCTACCTTTACAGAAAAACCCACTCTGTGGTGGTGCAAAGCTCAAGGAGGTGCAAAGCCCAAGGAGGAAGACGGAGAAGACTTTGGTCCCAGAAATACTTACAGGAGAAGCGAGAGGGGGAAGAAACCACAGCTCCTGGGCAAATCCACAGGAATCATTCCCTGTTGTTAATTATGGAGCCCAAAACGCACAGGTAAAGGGAGATCATCCCCATCCTG
The DNA here is from genome assembly GCA_013396995.1 of Dicaeum eximium. Taxonomy (NCBI): domain Eukaryota; kingdom Metazoa; phylum Chordata; class Aves; order Passeriformes; family Dicaeidae; genus Dicaeum; species Dicaeum eximium. Next base: position 709,821 of record VWZP01007855.1, on the reverse strand, counting down.
CTGGCAGGGAGGGCTGGAGGCAGCGGCTCCGGCAGGCGGGGAAGGTCACGCCGGCAGCGCCAGGAGCTGAGCTCACATCTCCCGGCTCCCCAGCCAGTCCCCGACCCACAGGGCCATTTTTTCCTCTCCGTTCTGCCTCATTAGCACCAGTAAGCACTTCTGTCATCAGGGACACGCACACTCTGGTGGGGAGTGTAACAGAAATGCCTATTAATAAATGAAATAATACTTTCCAGTTTTCAAGGCTCTCGGTGGCGGCCGCTCAGCAGCCCTGGCTGAGTCAGGCTCTTTTATTTACACCCTCAGCCCTGCCAGACCTGTTGTTTGCCACGGCCTGGGCTTGTCCAGGGACATACCCAGCTGCTGAAGGATTGCCTGGAGCTGGCCACGCAGGCAGCCCCAGATGGGGACCCGGGAGCCAGCGATGCCAGCGGTGCAGCAGGAATGGATGGAAGAGCAGCCGGCGGGGAAGGGGCCCTGGGCTGGGCTGTTCCAATGGGAGGACAGGGGCAGCTCCATAACAAATGTTTTGTGTTATCCCTGGGAGCTTCCAGCCCCATGGTGGGGATCCGTGTGCCGGCACGGAGCTGGGGCTGGGGCAGAGTTATTGCTCCATTCTCCTCACAACAATGTCACACCACGGGATGTGTTTTATGGGGACATTAATCCACACAGCAACAGCCTGACTGCATCTCACCACCCGAGGTGTGTATTAGCTGCCTCTATAACATAGACTCCAGTGGGTTTTATTGCTGTTCCAGCATAAATCCCGGGGTTTAGAGCCCTTTAAAACTCTCCTGTTAAGCTCTACTCTTCCAGGTCCCAATCCAGATAATGGTGGAAAAGCCCCGAACCTCCTCACCCTCCTCCTGTCTCTCAGCTGATGCCCAAGTCAGCTCAAGCTTTGCAGACATCAGAGCTGTTCTCCTGTATTTCCTGGAAGAAAACAAGGATAACAAAGAGATTTGCTGTGTTCCTCCTTCTATTCATGTTACAGCTATTGAGACTGAGTGCAATGAGTTTATTTTGTTGGCCAGGACACTCAGCACTGCATCCCAGACCTCTCTGCCAGCAGCACCTGAGTTGTCATCACCTTTTGTATCCCTGAGAGTCAGCTGGGAGCTGCTCCTCCTGTCTCTCTAGTCCTTGCTCAATCTATTACTACAAGAAGAAGGATTACCAGGAAAGGAAAGTGTTCTGCTCTTAGGAGGTATTTGTATTGTCAAGACAGGAAAAAAAAAAAAAAGCCCAAAGTAAATGTTTTGGCTGGTGAAACAGAGCTGTAAATCATCAGGAGCTCTCACCTGGCCTGTGTGCCATCTGTGAGGCACCTGTGGCATCAATGTGCCCCAGGGCCACCCTGCCATAGCACAGGGGACCGAGCCACGACTGCCTTTTAGCTACAACTGCAAAAGCCCTCTTGGAGCTGCCTCCCCAGCCTGTTTCATTTCACTTTTCACCAAACTCCCTCCATCCACTGCACGAGGATCAGTTAGGCTCCCCTGTTTGCCATCAGTGTCCTTGCTCTTTCCCCATGCCCAGGCATCTCCTTCGGGAAGGTGACACACTGTGGCCATAGGGGGTTGGTTTTCAGCTGCCTCATACTCTTCCCTTGCTCATCCCACCCAGCTGGATCCATCCTCCCCTTTCTGGAGGAACAACCCAAAGTTCCTCACACCAGACACCTCCCCACAGAGAGGTAATTTCCTTGCTGAGGCTCAAATTGCATTAACTCATTAAGGCTGCACATCTTGACCCAGCTGCCACCCTTGAAAAGGTCCCCACTTAGCATTTGACAGGAATGTCAGCAATTCAGATGCCTCATGAAAGCAGGGAAGGGTGTGTCACTCCAACCATGCCAATGGTTAAATTCCCTGTCCCTCTACACTCCAGGGAATGCCAGGGAAAAGATGCTGCCCTCTCCCTGCTGTGGGGGGTGAAAATGGCACCAGCCATGGGATAATTTGTAGATAGGGAGAAAAGACTTGGTATTAGGAAGGTGATTTTGGAGAATTTGTTGTTGCCCCATCCCTGGAAGTGTCCAAGAAAAGGTTGGATGGGGCTTGGAGCAATCTGGGACAGTGGAAGGTGTCCCTGCCCATGGCAGGGATTTGAAACAAGATGAGCTTTAAGGTCCCTTCCAATCCAACCATTCTGTGATTCTATGATTTGACCATTCTGCCTTGGACTTCCCAGATGAGCAGGACAGACTTTTGGGATGCTGCCATCATCCCAACAGCAGCAGTAACAGAGACGGGGACAGTTGGCCTTGAGTCATCTCTGACAAACACTGGCAGTAATTCTTGGCAATTCTCTGTCCCGCTGAAAGAAACCTTTAAGGAACAAAATGGTCACCCATTAAACAAACACTCTGGAGATCCTGACAGCAGGGGCTTCTGCCTGGGACCAGAATTATTACTGTCCCAATATTCACCTTCAGGCTGGTGGTCACTCAGCTCAGAGAGGCCAGATCAAATTGCCAGAAAACCATAAATTTTAAGACAGTCTGTTTTTCATATTTATGAGAACACCACAGCCCCAGACTAAATCTCTCCTGGGCAGTGTCCACAGGGGTGTTGTGGTTTCTTCCTAGGACTTTCCATCCTGGATGATGGATTCAGTTACCACACGTGGGGTCTCCAGGAGAGTGGCTCTGGGGAGGTGACCAGCCCAGGTGGGGGCTATGTTTTGTGCCACCATCCACAATGCTGGTGACCTCTGCTAAAGTGGTGGCAAGGGATCCCAAAAAGGGACATTTTGGAGTAGGAACAAGAGGCAAGACAAACTCAGCGGTTCCAGCTTGTGTGGCTGACCAAGAACAGAATTTCCACTGACATTTTATTTGAGATACCTCCTATGTTCATGCAAACACTTTTTCTCTACACAAACACACTGGATTTCTAAAATTCAGTCCATGAGGAGCTTTCCTGAACATGGAACCTGGACTCAACCAAACCACGTCTCTCTGCTGTCCCCATAAGCTTTAAGAGATGCTGTTGGAGGATCCTGTGGCACAGAGGGAATGTGAAACACATCTGATGTCTGAAAGCTCTGTCAGGGCTTCCTCCAGAGGCCAGTAAGCCTGGCTCTGTATTTAACTCTTATTTAACAATGCTCCTGTGGAGAGGAGCAGCACAGATCTCTTCCCATCCATTCTTGGAGGAGGTGGAACTGCCAGCATCATGGAGAGATGTCCCACCAGCTCTGGAGCACAGGCTGCAGAGGGAACCTCAGTACAATACTATTCCAGGAATGAGAACATTTCTCCCACTGCTGCCCCTTGGGATGCAGAGGAGTCACCATACAAAATGCAATTCTTTTCTGGCTGGAATAAAAAAAAAAAATCCTGAGCAACTGCAAGACAATAGCTGGGCCCCATTGTCTCCCCTCGCTTTCAGGAGACATGTGTGGGAGATGTGTGAGGCTTCTCTTGCTGCACACTGAACTGGCAGAGTCACAGAGAGCTGGATTCTCCTCTGCTTTGTGTCCAGGGATGGTTTTGGAAGCTGAAATGTCCCTTTAGCCATGAACAATCTGTGAAGGTCAGCTTGCTGTCCTGCTGGGTGCTTATCTGCTTTGGTTATCAGAGCGACAGAATTTTTCTCCCTCATGGAAAAGTCATTGACAAAGGAGAAAGGAAATGAAGCTGCTGTTGATGATGAAGCTTTGCCTGCTTAGCAGTGGGTTTGGCAGCTCTGGACTTGATAGACTCAATCTCAGAGGTCTTTTCCAACCTTAACAATTTTATAATTCTACCCTTCCCACCTTCTCAGTCTTGGTCACTGGCTTGGACAATGACCACAAGATGACACTGTCCTGGCATCCAGGCAGTCCCAGATGAGCCATTCCAGCTGGTTGCATACTTGCATCCCTCTCCCAAATGGCCACACCATGCACGTTGCCCTTCAGCTCTTTGCCAAGTTTGCTTCATACAGGCCAGAAAAACTGTAGAGAAAAATTGCTCCCAAGAGCTTCATCCTGCTCTGCAAGTGTGTCTCTGGTTTCTAAAGTAAAGAAAACCTCCAAGAAGCAGGATAAAATGAGGGGAGTTACTTCCAAATTCTGGACAAAAAGGAATTTTAGGCCTTGAGGTACAATAAAAGCTGTTCCAGGATGTTTAACAAGGAGCAGACTTGTAGAAGACCACCAGCACCAGGGATGTGGGGCTGAGAGCTGGGTTATCCCTGCAGGAATCTCTCCCACCTGATCTCTTCAGTGTTCAGTGAGGAGGACATCACAATTCTGTTGGTCTCCTTGGATAAAACCTACTCCAGGCCTTGGACAGTGGAAGAAACAAGGATGAATCTGAATTAAGCAGATTTCTAACCTTCTGCTGCAGGGGAAGGGTCCCACCTTGACCCTCACAGAGCCAATGGTGTCACACCAGTGACCTCCCGACCCCACCAGAGAGTGGGGACAGGAAGGTCACCCAAGAGCTGTGTTCTTGGAGCACTCTCAGCTCTGGTAGTGACAGGGTCTAATGAGACCCTAAATAGAGCAGAACCTAAATCTTTGCCAGAGACAGAGGAAGACTTTCCTAAATCCCAAAGCTTACAGGGTTTTCCAGCACAACCCAAACCCGAGGCCATCCCAACACATCATCAAAGATCTTTGGTGCAAGAAGTATCAAGAAGGGGTGGAATCACCCTTGCTCTATTATTGACCTCTTCTCAAACCCTGGCTTGGTATCAGGGAGTTGAGCCAGGGGATGTTTAGCTTCAGGACTAGTTCTGACTGAAGTTCAAGCTCAAACCACTCTAATCAGAGTCCAGCATCATTTAAAGCCCAGGTTTGGCTGGGCTGTGGTTCCAAATAAAAAGTCCCTGCTCCGTGTTGTGCTTCCTGTGGAATGTGGCTGCTCATGCAGTGCACGGGATCCATGGGATGTAGAGGTGGATTTGTGGGCCACTTGTCTGTGAAGGAAGGACTGTGCAGTTTTTGTTTAGTCTGGTTATGAATGTCATACGTTATATATCCTTCACCATTTCCTCGTAAGACCACTTTGCTAATGGATATCTGCACCAGGAAACTTCTGTGGCTAGACAGCCAAAATTTTACCTTCTTCACTTTCAGCCCTTCCTTATAACACTGTAATTCCTCAGGATTTATGTCATTCCAATATTTGTTTCATTCTCCCCCAGTTGCTGCTTGCCAAGCCAGTGATATTTCATTTATTTTAATCTTTCTTCCAGAAATTCCATTTTTCCAAGCAGAACCTTGGTGCTGTTTTTTTTTTTATTCTCCTGATGTTCATCTCATTTGCCAAGGGAAGGGTAAGGCACTACAGCATTATAGTCCAAGTGAAAATTACTTTATTAATGCTGTGCACTGGGCCAAAGAGAAGAACTTGACTTAACCAGAGCTGACCAGCCCCCTTGCCTTTTCACTTTGGTAACTGCGACATAAGAACTGAAACTGCTGGATCTGGTTAGTTTCTGAAAAAAAAGAAAGAAAAAAAGAATTAAATTGAGAAATTTGGGGATTTTTGGTCTTGCTGAAACTACTCATATATAAGCACCAGCAGTGTCATGTAACACAGACGATCTAAAAATCTATTTTTTGTGGAATAACCAGAAGGTTTTTTTCAGGAACATGTAGATCAGTTACATGCATTCTCTACTCGTTGCCATTTATAATTTTGTGTATAAGGAATTTAAACTCTGGGTTGTGCTGCCCTGTGTGGAGGGGAACACTTGGCTGAATAAACCTGACAAACTGTTACATCAGACCTGCAACAGGCAATTACTAATTATTGAGGGAAATTGCTTCATACATCAGTCAATACATCATGTTGTAATTATTTTAACATTAAAGGGGGAAAGATCAGTTTGGATAGGTGTGCAGCTGTATTAATAAATTATTTTTGGGTGCTTCCTGCTCCATTTGCATTAGCCTTTTCTCAGGGGATAAAATTTCTGTTTGAATTTTCCTGAAATATTGTCCAACACACCTATGCTTGCAAACTATTTGACTGGTGAAAGGGAAGGGGGAAATCAAGAACTGGTTATGCTTTTTAACAGTTTTTAAAATCACTTATAGCATTTTAAAAAATTACGGACAGAATTTGAAGAAATAGAGACTTTGCAAATCTCTCCATAAAACTGTGATTTTCTTTGCATGGCTGATTTTGTCACTGGAAACTGAGTTTTCTGTAAGACAAAATTTTTTTCTGGAAGCAGAACATTGATTCTGTGACAGAGTTGGGGAAATAACAAAACAGATACAACAATATAATGTAGATCTCTTTTAAGACACAAAAAACCGATGTCTTTTAGCACTTCTTTGAAACAGGTTTTGGTTTTTTTGAGCAACTCTACAATCCACTTTTCTTTTTTTGTCAGAAAGAGAGAACAGTCAGGAAAACTCATGTTGTGTGTTAAGAAGTTGGATCTGAACTCCTGGACGGATTCTCCTCAGAAAACTGTACTGACAAGAAAGGACACTAATGGCCTTTACACAGTGATAAAATGAACTAAATTACTTTATCCTTTCTTCTGTAAATAGGATGGGACTTCGGGGCTCACACTTGGGAATAGTGTAACTCCACCAAGATCCATATCCCTGTTACGGAGGAAAACCTGAAATTCCACAGGGGCAAAGGAGATTCCTTGCCAGGGAGGTTCTTGGTTTGTGGCATCCTGGTGCAGCACAGCTGGGCTCCAGGTGTGACAGGGGACCTCAGAGTTTCCCCTGGGGGTGGCTCAGGCTGGGTGATGCCTGCACAGCTCCCCAGCACTGCTTTCCACGCCTGCCCAGAGCCGTGTGTCTGATTTTCCATCTCTTCCACCCTTGGGAATGCAGCCATTTCTCCTCCTGCTGCAAGAGGCTCCATGGCCCTTCCTTCCTGGGGAAGGGGCCCTACAGACAGCCCCAGCCCCACACGCTCCCCCTCACCCCACACCTCGATTTCTCCATCATCTTTCTGCCCCTCCCTTCAGCTCTGTTCCCCTTTCATCTCCCGTTTCGCCTCCCTCATGGGCTACCTTTGATTTTCAAATGCTCATATTCCAGTCCCTCCTTCTCTGGTGGAAACTTTAACAAATGCACCAACATCTGCTACAGTTAGTCATCACACTTAATGTACAGGATATTCCAGCTGGCTTCACTCTCCTTTTATTATGTATTGGAAAGAGGTTTCATCTGTGCTCCTTTGGCTTGGCCAGACACACACCCAGACTCACCTCCACGTGGTGTGGACACAGCTGGGCTACCATGGGGTGTCCCTTGGCCACCTGCCCATGGCTTCCCCCAGTTCAGCACCCCACCCGCTCTCCTGCTGCCCACAGTGGGACGTGTTTGGGTTGTAAAGTCCTCCTTTGAGGAGATGTGATGTCCCATGAAGGCAGCCTGAGTTTGAGCAGTGGTAGAGAGAGATACCCACTCTTCAAGCAATTCCTGATGGCTGCAGATGGCACCAGCCTGCATGGCAAGAGCTCCTGGCCTGGGGTTGGGTATGGGAGCTTGTGATGCCTGCAGGCTTTCCAGGCAAATCATTAAAAGCTCACATTAGAAGGAAATCCATCTCTTCCCAAATCTCAGGGCAGAACAACTGCCCTCCATCTCTGACCCAGGGAAGATGTTCCATGTCTTCAGAAAAGAGACCCAAAATGGAAGAAACCCCAGTCCAAAGGCCTCATTTCATGGAAAAAATGAGCAAGGATGACCTCAGACACCACGACAGGGACTTTATCCACAGCAGACTGAGAACACAAAAGCTGCATAACTGCATTGTTGGGAGCTGGGGTTGCCTGGAGCTTCAGGCAGGTGAGGGCAGCTGAGAGGAGAGGAGAACAAATAAATACCTTCAATTAAGAAAAAAAAAAAAAAAAGAAAAAAAGGAAAATGGAAAAAGAATTTATGAAAAATCTGATGTTTGGGTTAAAAAAAACAAACATGCTCCCCTTTTTCTTCCAGCAAGTGTTCACCAGTTTTCTTACAGCACCGTGGTTAAGCAGTGGCAGCCATGGAATGCTGCGTGAATTTTGTTCAGAAAAATACATTACTGAAGGAAGTTGCCCCAAGATAAGAGCAGAAAGCAAAAAATTAAACCATGAGAAGGCACTGAGGATTTAAAGACTTCAAGGTGCACGTCCTGACGTGGGGGCCTGGCTGGAGAACAAGCAACTGCAGAGCGTTTGAATGACGCTGGTCCCATCAGGTGTGCGCTGAAGGAAAACACAACAGCAACACACTGAGGCCATGAAAACCCCAAAACAGGGCTTGCAGCTGACTTCACACATGATTTCTGTCCTTGGGAGTTTCCAGCTAATTCCCTTTGCGAGACGAGCGGTTTATTTGCTTTCCTAGATAAATATGGACCCACGTCATGCACTTGTTCCCCCGACAACACTTTACAAAAGGAGCATTTTTCTCGAGTGTTTGATCGTCCTTAGAAAAGAAATAGCAGATGGTTAACACAGTTGTCGGCTTTCTCTAATTGTAGGTGAAATCCCCGGGTCAGGAGGACTTCCAGCTGCTAATGGATTTTCCTCATTTTGGTGTGAAATCAGTAAGCGTAGGAACTGTGCTGCCAAACTCTGCTCTATGCCTCGGTTTGGGGTCTCTAAATGTTATCCTGGGTGAAGAAAAGCTGTGGTTTTCAGTAGATTTGATGGCAAATCTGTATATTCCTGCTAAAAACCATTTTTTCAGTCATATTTCCTTTCATTGCCCAAGAATTCCCCATCTCCTTCAGAGACCAGCAGGTTACATATTTTTCCCTGTGAGGGTGGGGAGGCCCTGGCACAGGGTGCCCAGAGCAGCTGTGGCTGTCCCTGGATCCCTGGAAGTGTCCCAGGCCAGGTTGGACAGGGCTTGGAGCAGCCTGGGACAGTGGGAGGTGTCCCTGCCATGGCATGGGGTGGGACTGGATGGGCTTTAAGTTCCTTTCCAACACAATCCATTCTGGGATTCCATGATAAAAGCAAAGACAAGGGCGATATAAAATCAGCGTCTTTAGTTACCAGATACAATTAAACCTGCTGAAAATGAGCAGAGACAAGAGACAGACTCGTGGAATTGTTAAGGTTGGAAAAAACCTTTAGGATAATCAAGTCCAGCCATCGGTGCAGCACCACCCCCGTGTTCACAATTAAACCATGTCCTCAAGTGCCACATCCACATGTGTTTTGAACACTTCCAGGGACAGTGACTGCAACACTGCCCGGTCTGTTTTAATGTTTTACAACCCTTTCCATGACAATTTTTTTCCTAATATCCAATCTAAACCTCCCCTGGCCCAGCCTGAGGCCGTTCCCTCTCCTCCTGTCCCTGTTCCCTGGAGCAGAGCCTGACCCCCATCCTGGGCTGTCCCCTCCTGTGCAGAGGCAAAAGGTCCCCCCTGAGCCTCCTTTTCTCCAGGCTAAAACGTGTGGTGGGGTCCCTGTGAGATCTGGGCTCACATCCTGGGTCTGTGCTGGGATTTGGGGTGCAATGGAGGGGTACAAAGCACAAATTTCTTGGCTGAGCTCAGACTGACATGTGCAGAACAGCGCTGGAAGAAATCCCATTTCTTTTTTCCAGAAGACTGAGACTGTGGGACAACAAAATGATGGAGCTTATCTAGGTGATCGATGAGAAAGAAATCCAAGTGGAATCCATTTAAGGTTGAGCTTGGTACTTCCCACTTGAAATATTGACAATAGGTGGAGGAGTCATTCCATTTAGAGAGAGTGACATCATCACAAATGGAGCTTGGGATGCACTCCATAAATTTCTCTGCTTGCTGCAGGTGACAGACATTGTCTTCTAGGAAATGGAGAGTGTTCAGGGAAGCCATAAATAACTCCTGCACTGCTATAACCAAAAAGTTTGACATGACAAAATACGAAAGAATCCAGAGAATAATTGTTGGGAAATGGCTGAGTTCCCCGTGAAGAATTCTAGATACTCCTTCAAAAGAGTAAAAAGTATTTGAAACATGTCATGGCAAAGAAGATCTTCCAACACATTGAAATTCAAAAGTGAGAGTAATTTCCATGTGGCTAAAAAGATATGGGAAAATAAAGAGAATTCCACCAGCAGAAAGATTTATCTGTTTCTGAACTCATCTGTACTATGAACATTGTCTGACACTTGAAATTTGGTAAATGTTTGGCTATCATCCAGTTTATTTTGGAAAATTCAGGATATTATTAATTCAAGTGTGATGTAGTAGTGCCTCAGGTGTCTTGATGTGCTTCACTTGATTTCCTGCTTTAAATTGGTGCTGGAATATGAGAGTAAATGCAAGGAGAGTTTTATTTTTACTTCATAGCACACTTGAAAACAGGTTGCTGACTTAATGCTGTGTAGCTAAAATTGATCTATTTTTAAAAAATAATCTTAATATGCTTAGTCTATATCACTACCTAAAGTCTGGTACATGGTAGAGCAAACCACAAGAATATGAAGATTTCCAATTTCTTTTAAAAAACAGGAAGCTGATAAAATGCATGACAAGTGTTGATATGAAACTGCCACTACACAGGTTGAATTTAGCCTCTCTCCCCTCTGAAAAGAAACATTAAATCTTACATACAAGGAAACCATGCTTATTTAAAAATAGAAAAAGACTGCAAAACTTAAGCACTGTGGCATGAACTTCTCATTTTAGTAAAAACAACCCAGTGAGGCCTGGGAGAGTGACAAACCCACACAGGTTTGGACCTGATGACCTCTAAAAGTGCCTCCCAATCCAAACCATTCCATTCCAGGTCTGGAGGGGCAGCGGCCGGAACGGGCTCGGTCATTTGCTGGTGTAAATCAGCTGCTGATCTGCACCAGCTCCTGCCTCCTCCCTGCACTGCCATTGTCTGCATGGACACGCTGTAATTTAAGCCAGCATGTTACTGTAATTAAAAAAATACACAAATGACAGAATTTGACTCAAACCCCACCATCCTTCATGGTTTACATTTCCTACAGAGGGAGTTAACTGGTAAGATGTACATGTTTATTGGTTTCCTTCTTTGTGCTTTTACAAGTATTTTTCTCTTTGATGATCTAAACCATATGTCGAGGTACTTTGGAGGATTATTTTATCAGTTTCTCTGCAGTATGAGAGAAATACCAGGGCAGAGCCCATAGGTTTGCACACATCCAGGCCACTAAATCATCCCTCGTTCCCGAGCAGCCCAGCTGCCATATTGATAAATAGTCCGTGTCACATTAATTTAATTCTGAATCACTCTGAGACATCGTTTTGTTACAAATATAAATTTTGTGGTGTAATGGAATGTGTTAAGCCTTTAACAAATGAACATTTAATGGCTGCTCATGAAAAAACATAAATAATCAGGAATAAAATTAGCAGGGTTGGTAATGAGCGGATGGAGCAGTGTGGCCTGGCCCTGGGAGCTGGGATAGGTGGGAGCAGCATCCATGTTTGCCCCTTCCCCTTGGAGGCTTTGGCAGGGATATAAATGCTTGAACTTGACATACAAAGTTCTTTTAACAAACTAAAATCTAAAAAATAATCTGCTACACCATTTTTGGTAATAACTGAAAATACCTGTCCTTCCTTTGATTCCTCTCTACCTTTATTATACTGTATATGTTATTCTATATTATATTATTATGAGTTATTGTAATACTTTCCAATAGATTCTATTATGTTACTGCATTATTATTATTATTATTAAATTATTACTTAGGGATATGGTTTAGTGGAGGGCTTGGCCATGCTGGCTTAATTGTTGGACTTTTGAGGGCTCTTCCAACTTAGATAATTCTATGATTCTACAATTCCATGTTGCCTTACAATTATTCCCTTCCACTAACCCCGCCAATGTCCCATAGTCAGAAAGAAATTAATATTCTCATTTTTATATATAAATACATATATAGGTATTTACTCTCTTTTTTACTGAATAACCTATATCAATTTTTAAAATTGAATAATTTTTTTTTTTATTGAATTCTGGCAGCCAGTACCTGTTAGAAGCAGCGGCTTTCCAGCTGCTCCAGCTTTACTGGACTTATCCACACACCATTTTTTGGGGAAGCCACAACCTCAGCGTGCAGGAATGGGGATCCATTGGTCCCTGGGTCAACTCAAGGGTAAGATGTTAAGCACAAAGGTGTTGCCTGATAAGTGGCAGTCACTGGAAAGAAGTTTTAGCATCTGTGACTGTAGGCAGTGTGTGGAATTCAGCCAAAAGGCTCTCTTTAAATATCAAGAAAGTATCCCTAAAATTGCAAGCCTTCAGAGACCACGGTGCTGCACAAAGCGCCAAGAAAAACAACACGTAGTGTATAAATCTGGAACAATCACTTACTCCAGACAGGAAGGGACCCAATGACAAAACACTTACCTAAATGCTTTTTATTTGCATTAACATTTATTCAGGAATGATCCAAAAGCCTCAGTCACTTTGCCTTTATGTGTGTGTGTGTTAAGGGTTCCTGCACAGCTCCTGGATGGAAATTCCCGTCTCTGGGATGGTGGGGCTGGTCAGACTCATCACTTCTGGGGACAGGAAACAGGGACAAAAAAGGGGACATTAAACCACGCCTGGGTTTTTCTGCTCCTTCTCTTCCCACTAGGGCTGGCAATCTGCATGTGGCTGAAGCCATTCTCTGGCCTTAAACTTGAACATCTGAATGCTGAGGGGACCTTTCCTGGTTTTTAATTCATAATGATTGAAATTCACATGTGTTTGAGTTGGAAATCACCCCAGTTCTAATTCCAACCTCTGTTTGTTTGGTACCATCCTCCTCTGCACTGACCTGGCCAGAAAGGTGGTCTTGATCCTGGTCCTGGTCCTGGTCCTGGTCCTGCTCCTGGTCCTGGTCCTGGTCCTGGTGAATACCCCCAGCTCCTGCTCTGTGTTCTCCTCACCAGAAGCATGGGATGGTGATATGTTCTCAAGCTCCACTGTAAATCAGCGAATCTCTCTCCCAAGGATTTGCTCACTATTTGAAAATCTGACTTGAAACAATCCCCTTTCCCCCAGGGCACCATATGCAACTCCAATATATTGGTGGCGAAGGAAAATAGGCTGTGCTTGGCGTTTACAATTCCCACTCTAATTTTCCAGACAGGTGTTTCTGAGGCACAGCTCATCTGGCAAGGAGAAGGAAGGTCACTGGGGTGGGGATTATTTTTCCTCCCTCGTATTTTCATTAAGGGGGCAGGCTTGCAAACAGTTGGTAGAAGGAATTGCTCTGGGGAATGCTGTCCCCCCACATGAATGGAGGGTCAGGAGAAGATGGCAGTGCTTGCTCAGAAAGGGCCCAGCCAAAATCCCTGATTTTGTATGAAACAGCTCCTTCATTGTCAGAGGTGTCCAGTGAACCAGACTGGCTCCAGTGAGCACCAGGATCTTGCCCTTCCCCTGAGAAGCAGCCATTTCTTGAGACTTCCTCCAGGATCAGCAGCAACTTTACTGGTCCTGAAACTTGTGACTCGCATTCTCTGTCAGCCAGCCAGCAATTTCTTCCGTAGAGAGAGGAAAAAAAAAAAAAAAAAAAAGAAGAAGAAGAAGAAAAAAAATTCAGCTAAACTAAATGAATCCTATTCTGAGAGCTAAATATGGTCAGGACATCTGTGACCTCCCCCGACTTCACCCTGGCTGAGCGAGGACAATAGCTGCCATGTGCCACCCTTTGTTGTTGAGCCTGGAAAAGATTCCTAATCCCAGAATAACACACGCGTGCACCCATGCACGTAGGCACACACACAAACACACACACACACCAGTGCTGCTAGAACTTGGATTTCTCATCCAACAGGGAAGAGCTGGCAGCAGGGCAGCGCTGGAGGGATGAAAGAGCCCCCGCTTTGCTCCATAAAACCCGTGTGTACGCCAGGGGTTTCCTTTCGTCTACAGATGTCCATTCCTAGTGTTACAAGGTGCAAATTCCGAGGTTGGGCAGGCGCTGGGAGCTGTGTTCTCGTGTTGAAATGCCGGTATGTGGTCCGCGTGCCTCTGATCTCCAGAGTTTCCTAGCATGACATCTTTCATCATCATCATCAAGCCGGAGGACGCGGATACATGTGGCCACCAGATTCCCTTCCAGCGGGAAGACGGGCCGCGTCCTTCACCTCCCTTCTTTCCCCCATCCTTCAAAGCTCCTCTTTCCCGACTTTGCAGGATACCTGGGCTCACAGCACCGAGCCAAAAACTCCTCTGTCAAGGGCTGGAAGGAGGTGGCTGGGGCCAGCACAGCTCTAACCTCTCCCTGCTCCTTTGAAGGGGACGGGTGAGGGTCTCCCCGCCATCCCCTGCTGCTCGGCTTGGCTTCTCTTGCCCCATGTCAGGAAACAGTGGCCTTTTCCTTGGTTTCTTTGGAAGGAAGTGGTTAACTCTTCCTTCACTGCCCCACGATGGGATTCATTTGAAAATGCCCTCTTCAATCAAGAGCAAGGCGACCACAGAGATGGTTTGTGTGGGAGGGAACCAGGCTCGCTGGGAAGCCTGTGGAGAGCGGCCGTGACCGCCCGCAGCGAGGGCCCCCTACCACGGGCACTCCCTGTTAAAGCCATCTCAGCCACCCCACTGCTCCTGGTCCCACAGGTGCAGGGTTCCCTGTGCGGGAGATCTCCCTCCAGGGCTATCACTTGCATTTTGGAGATGTTTCTGATTCACATCAAAGTGAAAGCTGCAGCAAGCATGCGTCAAGTCAGCTTTGGCAGGACTCGTGGCCCTCCCTTTTTTTTTTTTTTTTCCCCCTTCCTTTTTCTTGTTGCTGCTCAGCCCTGCAGAATGTAATTAGAAAATGAGCCATTTATAAAACAAATGTTTCCGGGAGAAACTCCCCTGAACACCCGTGTCATAAAATTATTGAACACAGCATCTGAGAGCGTTCGGATCCAAAATTTCCTCGGGGCTCACCCTTATCCATTATTCTGTCACTGCTTCAGCTGGGCGGTGACATTTTACTGGCGGCACCCTGTTCCCCTCCAAAAGAATTTGGTCTTTTGGCTGTTCTGCTCAACCCTTGGTGTCCTCCTCCATCTGCTAAAACCATGGTGGGGATGCAGTGAGCCTGGGACCACCTGGTTTATCTCTCCCTCCCCTTCCCAGCACATCCAAAGGGACAGAGGGGGATGATGTTCCCCCCCACCCCACATAATGGTGGCATTCCAAGGGCTGAGCAAAGCAGTGTGACTTTCCCAGCTGGGATGTCCTCTGCTTTTAAAAATACTCATAGCTTTTGCTCAAGGTAAACACTCTGGGCTGGAATGTCCCATATTTCACCCTCCACTGGGACCGGTTTTGCCCAACACCCCAGTTCCCACCGGAGGACCATATAACTAGCCAGAATTTCCAACACATTCTACAAAGTGCTTTGAGATCCCTGCCAGCTCCCTCTCTGGTCCTCTGGTGCAGTCCAAGAGGCAGATATTAATCTTAACAGCTATATGCTGGCCGGGCCCTGGTTGCCTAAGAGATTCTCCCTGAATTTATTTATTTGGATTTATTCAAAAGAGCATAAAAAGGAACACTCCTCCCAGACTCCAGGCTCACCAGCCATAAATTACAAAAAGAACTACAATGAAACCACCCACAGCACCTCCCGCCCCTGACACGCCTGTTTTCCTCCAACACCCATCTCTGCAGTGGCAGCGTCCAACTTCCCTGCAAGCCTCAGCATTCCTGCCTGGAGATGTTGACTGCAGGTGGCCCAAGGATTGGTGCTTTGGGAAGCCCTGTCCTCACTCCTTCTTCAGAGCTCCTGGGGTAGCACTTATGTGAGAAGTGGAAGAAGCTGTTGATGTGATTGCCAGAGGATAGGATGATTCCCCGGCACTTTTAGAACTCCCAAAAGCAAGAGGGAATTCACATGGGACAGGGTTGGCCAAAGAGACTTCAACAGGTCCAATCCCTGCAGGCCTTCTCATCCACCAGTCTGTCCAGACGCATGGCTAAATAACTTGTTCACGAAATCCTCTGGTGATGGAGTTTCCACCTCCTCCCACACCAGGAATCCTGGTTCTCGCCCTTGGAAAATGTTTCCCAAAATCTGACCTTGGTCACCCTTGCCCTTAGCCTAATCACTTTATCTGCTGGCCCCAGCAGACACAGGAAAACTGCTTCCTATCTCCCATCCAGTGGGGAAATCCAAAATACTTGAAGGCTGTTATCATATTTTCCCTCAGTTTTCTCCTCTCTAGACTAAACAACCCCAAATTTCTCAATGTCTCCTCACAGGTCATGTTTTCTAGAGCTCTGTTCCCCTTTGTTCTTCCCCTCTGGATCCTCTCCAAGGGCTCCACATCTTTTCTCAAGTGTGGTGCCAAAAGCTGGATTCAATATCCAGCCGAGGTCTTCCTGGAGCTGTGCAGAGCAGATGGATAACTTTGCATGTCTTCCTGCAGGCCTGATGTGTGTTTTGCTCACAAAAGGCAGAGCACTGCTGGCTCCTCTTCAGCCCATGATACCCTACGGCCTCCTCCAGTGCACCCCAGCCCCAGACAGGGTCTGTTCTTATCAGCAGGGTCCTCTCTGATTGAAGGATTTTTGGCTCTTTTTGCTGCTCGTGCTGAGCTTTGGCACTTTGAGCAATGTGGGAGCAATCCCTGGAGGTTTGAGTGTCCCAGGGCCATGCTCCTGCTGAGGGAGGGAAGACAGCCTTTAGGCATAATGTCATGGATTCCCATCAAACATTCCTTGGAGCAGCCTGGTTTAGTGGAAGGTGTCCCTGCCTGTGGCAGGGAGCTGGAACAAGATAGTCTTAAGATCCCTTCCAACTCTAACCAGTTTTTTGCTTCAAAACCCAAAAAGATTTGGCCCAAGAAGCTGAGAATTCTCCCAGGCCTTGCTTCCTTCCCTGGTGCAGTTGTACCCAAATTCCAGAGAGATGCTATGGATGCCATGCTGGCTTGATTTTTGAGCCTGTGCTCATCCAGTCCATGTTTTCCATGTCATGCCAACACATCTTAAGGACTGCCTTCAGCCCTGGGATGTTGAGACCCCTTGGATTCTGTCTGTTCTTCCCTTCAGGCCTGTCCTGGCCTTAGAAAGCTGTGAGTGAGGAGCGATGGGATGGCCACCATTGGGTGGGAACCCTGATCTCTAGGCCCAGATGCCCAGGGAAGTTCCCAGCTGGGACCAGGGCACAGGATGAAGTTCATGCACTTGCTATGCTGGACTCCACCACATTCAGGGACCAAGCTGAAGGTGTCACAGGGAGCATCAACTGTAGGTGGCCACACGGTCTGGAAAATTGTGGAACCACAAAATATTTTAGGTTGGAAAATAACTGAAGATCATCAAGTCCAACCCATTATCTGATAAAAACAAGTCCACTTGGGCTGAAAGGAGCATCAGGAGGTCCCTAATCTGACCTCTGAGCTCAACCCAGACCTTTATCCAGTCAGTCTTAAAAACTTCCAAGGATGGAGACCGCACAACCTCCTTGGGTCACTCGCTCCGATGGTTGGCTCTCCTCATCGTGAGGAAAGTTCTTCTATGTATCCAAAAATTATATTTGTGGATCACAGTGTATCCCCTGTGTGTTTTATTCAGTCCTCAAACCTAGACACAGGCCTAAATGAATCCTACGGCCTCAGTTTAGCTCTACTGTCCCTTCTGCTGCCACTTTTATCCAGAGCAGAGGCACAAAGTGGGATTTAGTGACAGGTGGGGACGTGCATGGTGCAGTGAGATCCAAGTCACCAGGACAGCAGAAGGATGAAGCAAAGAGAGGGCACTGAAGGGATCAGGTGTGTCCATACTTCCACAGGGGAGCCTGGTCCTGGAGGGGGTCTTTGGATTTTGGGGCCCTGAGCAACTTGATTAAGTGGGTGGCACCCTTAACCATGGTAGGGGGATTGTAACAAGATGATCTTTATGGTCCCTTCCAAGCCAAACCGTTCTGTGATTCCACAATTTTGTTGCAATTTTGAAAAGTAAGCAGTCAAACAGAGATCCAGGCTGAAGTGGAAGCTACAGGTGGAGTAACACCATTACAGAGATGTTGGACTCATCCCAAGCCCCAGGAGCTAGGGTCAGAAAATTCAGAATTAAATTGCAATGGGAAAGAAATCCAAACCAGTCCAGGGTGTGTTCATTCAGGATATTCTTTCTTTAACTCTGCCCTACAGTCAAGAAATAATGACGCAGTTATAATTCGAGCATGGTTGTGTTTTTAGCCCTTGATTAGATTCAACTAATTAGATTCAACAAAGATTTTTCTTTCTCTCTTCTGTTTTCCTTTATGCTCTTCTAAGTTACAGTGTCATATTGGGCAGATGAAGGCTGCCAACAGTTAATAAACCAACCAGCAAATTCTCATAAAGATCAGCTTTTTCTGCCATGTGCTGTTCCCAGAGCTCTGGGGACGTGGAGCAGGGAACAACCTCCACCTTGCTGACAGCATTGTCTAAATCCCCTGGAATTGTGTCTGGGTTTAATGATGGACCCAGGAAGTGAATTGCTTTTTTTTTTTTTTTTTTTTTTTTTCAGAAATCACCTGACCCTGTCCAACCAAGGTCTCGCCTTGATGAAATTAAAAGGCAAAACATGGTCCATAAGATAGAAAGGAAGGTGGTACTGCCTCAAGAAAGCCTCTTAAGCAAGTGTGGCTGCACTTTTTATTCAAGAGAAAAGCAAAGTTCAGGACAAAATAAAAAGTGTTTTGCATGGCTGATCAAAGACATCTGGAAGATTTAGAAGAAAACCCAGCAAGCTGCTGCAATTGATAAAAAAAGATTAGTGCAGAGCAATTTTCTTGGAGATAGCCAGGAAACATCAGAATACCAGAGAACAGAGAAGGGATCCACCCTGAGGTGTCCTGTCCATATCCATAACTGACTCCAACTAATCCGAGAATATCCTGACCTGGAAGGGACTCACAAGGATCATGAGTCTGACTCATGGCCCTGCACAGGACATCCCATCATATGTCTGAGAGCCCTGTCCAAACACTCCTTGAATTCACAGGGGCTGTGACCATTCCCTGGGGAGTCTGTTCCAGTGTCTAACACCCTCTGGTCCAAATCTGATGAAAACTGCACCAGGACAGAGTCCAAACCCAAACATGAAGGAAAGTCAGGAGACACCTTAGGAATCAGAGTGTAGCTTAATGCACTGAATGTCACAGCAATAGATCCATGATTCAGAATAGGCAGTCATCAATCCAAGATAAACTAATTATAGGAGTCAGAAATAAGTTGAAGTGATATAAATTGAGGTTTTTGGTCTCACTGAAAGGTGCAATGGCCACAAGGTTTCACCTGAGGACTCACAGGAAGATATGTTAGGTTTTCTAAAAGGCCAGTTGAGGTTTTGGAGGATGGAGTCCAACAAGACCTCCAGAAGTAGGAGAGGGCCTGAAAGGATGAAGTCAGCAGGGACAGAACTCGGAGAAAAGCCATACTTGCCAAGGAAATTCCAGGAGTGGTGATGGCAACAGCAGCACTGGCTCCAGCTTCCTCAGCTTCTTCTTTAAGGTGGGAAATGAGAAAAAGGAGGGGAAAATGTTCTTAGAAGAAGGGAAGGCTTGGCACTGATGGGGCTGTGAACTCCTCACCTCAAACTCCCTGAAACTGTGACACTCACTCAAACCACAGCATTTTTTAAAAGCTAATTTTCTGGTCTTGATAGCAAAATTTTGAGTCCTGAAAGTGATCTCAGGCCTCACACCTTATTTGAGAAATGTTTTTAAACAAACACTGAAATTCTCAGTCACATGACTCCAAGAACTGAGATATAGGGGTAGGTGTTGAGAACTCCTTGATTCCCCTGGATCATAATACATCTCATGATCAAATTAATAAAGGAGGAATGGATTTAGGTGCTGGCTCAAGGCCAAAACTCATTAATATTTGTGGTTGTGGCTGCCCCAACCCTGGAAATGTTCAATGCCAGGCTGGATGGGCTTGGAGAAACCTGGGATGGTGGAAGGTGTCTCTGCCCGTGGCAGGGGGTGGGACTGGATGAGCTTTAAGGTCCCTTCCAACCTGAACCATCCTGGGATTCTGTGATTCCACGAACATGTCCACACCCAGCCTTACTCCAAACGTGTCAAGCAGGGACAGGGGGTTGGCAGCCCCCAGACAACAGTGGGCAGGAAGAGATGAAGCTGGCACAGATTAACTGAGCAGGTTTCCCCAGAAAGAGCAGCGAGGGGGATTCTCAGCCAGGAGCAGCCACAGAGGGACACAGGGTCCTCCCTGGATGACAGCGTGAATGCAAACAAGAGGCGTCACACATTCCTCTGTGCATCCCTCACCTACAGCTGGGCCGGAGGAGGTGGCCAGCTCACTGCCGAAGGGAAGGGTGTGTTTGTGCAGCATCCCAGCTTCCATGTGGGCCAGCCCAGAGCCAAACTACCGTTTGATTAATCAACCCTTCGATCCAGCTCCCCGCCTCCCTCAGTGTGCAAGGAGCACGATCCGAACAGCACGCACTGCTGGCCTTCAAGGGCTGGCTGAGGCAGCTCCTGATAGCGCTGTTTATACAGCTTCCCGAAGGAAACAATGTGGATTTTATTAAATGATCCCATTAGCGTTTCTCCATGCTGTCATTGCGGACTTCAAACGATGATTTATGTTGGCTCGTAGGTCTTTGTCCTCGCACCGAGAGCGGCATCCAAGGACAAAGTGTTCTGGGACGGGGCGGTGGGAGTCCTGCTGCTCCGGCTGTGCGGGGTCTGAGTCCCCTGTGCCACACACCAGGCAACAAAGGGGACCGCTGGCCAGCCAAGGACAGTGACACAGGGCACAGGGACACCTGGGACTGTCCTTTGTGCTGTCAGTCTCCCACATGGATGGCTTAAAGGGAGACAGGCACAGCCCATGGAGACCCAGCCACAGGCAAGTTTTTTTCCCTATTTGAAGTAGAACAGATCCTTTCATCCCAGAAAAATTGTACCTGTTTGTCACCTGCTGGTTCTTAGCCCTAAGAATTACATTTATACTGCCACGCTGGTTTTCAGCCTATTTTTGCTGTTTTTCCACCCCATCATTCCCTGGCTGATTCTATCCCCCAAACCAATTTTGCCCATTTTGCTTGCACACTGGTTTTCACCTCAGGAGTGAAGCAAATAATGCACCCAGTGAAGAAAACACAGCTATGGAGTGGAGGACTGTCCCCTTTGGGACATAAAAGCCACAGACATCCACACTTGGACAAAGCAAGCTGTGGCAATGCCAGGAGTGACTGTGCAGTCAGTATGGATGGAGCCAGGAGTACATTCCCCAGGGAATCCTTTACATGAGCTTTCAGAGGTGGCAAAAATGCAAAGCCCATTCTTTTCAGAGTACTGCCCTGTGTTGCTCTGAGTTTGTGTTGAGGTTGTGGGAATGAGGCAATCCTGAGATGTATCTTCCCATACTAAAAAAATCCAAGGTTTTTGCTGGCAGGCACCACTTGTGTGTGTGTGTGTGTGTGTGTCCAAGGGCTTTGCTCTCAAAGCTCACCCTGAAGATCCACCAGATGCCTCGGTCACTTGCTCTCTCTGCCAAGTGGGCAGAGGGCTCATGCTCTGGTGGGGAGGTCACAGAAACACATCCAGCAATTCCATGGCCCTGTGAGCTGCTGAAAAATCAGGCAAGAAGGTCTGAAGCTGCTTTTCATGCACATGGGATGGCTGAGCGAGCCTGCTCCTCACCCTCCTGTTTAAACACAACCTCTGCCCTCAGCTGCAGCAAGAGTATTTCACCCTGTGAGAGTCTCCCAGGGAGGATCTTCCTCTTTGGGAAACTGCAGTTGGAGTGGATATTGTGAAGAGGCTCAAACCTCCTCTCTCTCACTCATGTAAGGTCACCGTGATCACTGTAAAACAGAGCTTTCAAGTTTTTGGAGCCTAGCCTGTGGCTTTCCCACTGTTTTTGTCAGCACCTGCACACACAAAATGTTTCTGTGCCTAGAAGAACACTACTGAGAGCTGCAGAGTAATGTTGTAGAGAGAATTTGGGGAGAGCCTGTGCAGGATAGCAAAAGTGCAGCTCAGTTTCTAACATATTTTTGCTTTAAAAATAATTACATGCTGAAAGCAAAAGTCAGAATTAAACCAAACAAAAATGCATCTTATCATCCACAGGTAAGTCTAAGATCCTGCAGCATCAAGAAGCTTTCCTTGCCCAGCTTTGGAAAGATCACATCTCTGGGCTAATACCCTTCTTGTGCTTCTTGTTTCTTCTTTATTTCTTCATTTCTTTTTTTTTTTTTTTTTTTTTTTTTTTTTTTTTTTTTTTTTTTTTCCCATACTCCTCAGGTGTTTAGTTTATCAAGCCATGGTCTAGCCAGGCAGGATTTGACATAGCACTGCAACAAAACTTGGACCCATCTCCAGGAGCTTGTGGCAATGCCCAGAGCAGCTCTCCAGGGACTGGCTCACAAGGACTGGGGCAGGGCTGTCACCCTGCACAGTGTGTCACCTTGCAGAGGACAGGCACCAGCACACAGCTGCACTGATTCTCTCTGTGCTGGCCACTCAGCTGGGTGATGTGTTTCTTCTGCTGGCTGCAGAGAATGAGGGTCCAAAATTTGGCAGCAGGATCAAGAAAACAGAGTAGTCTTGCCTTTCTTTAGGATGAAGGCTGCTGTGTCTGGATTTCAGCAGCACTTAAAAGACCACCAAGCCAGCACATTTCCTGCCACTTCAGAGGGAAATGGTGGAATGAAAGCCCAAATCTCAGGTGTCCACATGGACATGCCCAAGCTGGGGCAAATCACAGAATCCCAGAATGGTTTGGGTGGGAAGGGACCTTAAAGATCATCTCATTCCAACCCTGCCATGGACAGGGACACTTCCACTATCCCAGGTTGCTCCAAGCTCCTTCCAACCTGGCTTTGGACACTTCCAGGGATCCAGGAGCAGCCACAGCTTCTCTGGGCACCCTCTTCCAAGAGCTGTATCCAAAAAGGTCACAGAGGTACCCACATGCACTTTGCAGATGAATGCCACACTTGGGCAAGGAGATGAGCTCTTCTCCGGTGAGTCGTGCAGGGAAATGTTTCCCCAAAGACAGCATAAAGACTGCCTATGTTACTACAGGCTAGAGAAACCCCTAAAATAGTGACAAACAGCTGAAGGGAAAAATATATTGGGAAGGGAATCATATGGCCGGCTGGGAAACTCAGGGCTTTGAAAGGGGATGGGGCGGGACAGGAAGAACATTCCTTTCTCACTACAAACGCCTCGAGCCGCTTGGGAAGCATCCGCCGAGGCCGCCCGGGGCCGGCAGCGCCGCTCCTGTCGCAGATGCTGCGCTGTGCGGCCGCAGGCTCATCCCAGACCACCACCATGGATGGAGAGGGATGAGGTGCCCGGAAAGAGGCAGCCTGAGCCCCAGATGCTCTGGCTGGAGATCACCCCTGTGTCGGGGGCAGGTGGCCACAGGAGCAGGGTCACTTTGCCATGGAGAAGGAGGGAGAGGGGAGTGTGCTGCTGCAGGGGTGTGTTTTGCAATTCCGTGCGGTGCTCGCTTCCCTCTTCCCTCGGAAGATGGGGAGAGCTGCAGTTACTTCGTGCTTTCAGCTCAAACAGGGCTTTACAGCCGCTTCCCCAGCTTGCCGAGGGCCTCAGAGTAAGGGCTCCTTTCCACCACCCTGTTGCTTATCTCCCTGTCTCTGCATCTGCTTTGCCACACTGTTTAATTAATTTGTCTGTTCTTCCCTAAATTTCTGACTTACTGTCAAAACCAGGGCTTGTGGATACATGGAAGTGAAGAATTAAACCCCTCTTCTGCATCTCAGGCTGACAGAGACATTACTTGGGATCTCAAGGCCAACCCAAATGACCAGATGAGAACAGGAACTGCTGAACCAGCCCCTGGCTCCCCCTTAAGCAGCACAACCCCCTACACTGACTTCTGCAGACACCCAAAAAAGGGGATCAGCCCTGCTCCTCAATTGCTGCATGTAATGCCACCAAAACTGGCATCAGGATAGACCCCATCCTGCAGTGGGTTGTCTTTTCTTACTATTTACAAAGGGCTGGCTCTTCCTTTGGGTAATTATCAGCCACCCTTTGAAGTAATTTGTCTCCACAGATGTTTGCTGCTGCCTGGAGCCATGTTACTGTCCCAAATTGCTGAGGACACCCATGAAGAGTCACAGTAGGGAAGCAAGCCCACTGCCTCCTCCCTGGCACTAAACCACATGGGAAAGGTCTGCTCCTTCCTGAACTGGGACAAAACTCCCAAGTGCCAACAGAGTTTGTGTCCTGCAGGAACAATATTGAGTAAGTTCTTCTTGTTGAGAAAGCATTAATGTCCTGAGCCCCAGGAAACCCTGAGGTGGGGAAAGAGCCTGATTGCAGCAGGGATGAGAGCAGGGTTTCATGCATCAACATCACCTGGGTGGTGTTGATGCATCCCCAGAGCTCAGTCTTTCCCACAGCTGGAAAAAGGCACTGCAGAAGATGCAACAGCTGCCAGTGGGGATGCAGGCAGAGCAGAATTCACCCTTGGCAGGCAACAGGTAGGGAGCAGAATTTCTCCTTTTATTTTCTCATCCTGACCAGAAAGGAAGATTTTTGGAGCTGGTGGGAGGGGAGTGACATTTTAAATCAACAGTTTGCTGTTAGCACTGCAGAAGCCTGTTCTGCACGTTACCTGGTAAACAAACCATGCTCTGAGAAAGAAAGGCCTGTTTATAAAAGCTCCTCTTCAGATTTGCCTCCTCAAACATAGCAAAACATGTGCTAGGAATAGATGCATGAATGATCAAGTCTGTTTTGAGTCTCCTCTCTTCAACAACCAAGGAAATCCCTATGTACAAACATTTAAACTGGAACATCTGGAGCGCAGTAATTTTATCTTGAAGATCCACATCAAACAAACCTGCAGCTCAGCCCAAGAAGATCTACAAATACTTCCCCAAGGAGACCCCAGTCTTACAACTCAGATACCAGGAGACCTCAGATTTGAAAGAAAGATAATTCAGCATCTTTGTCCACACCTGACAAGTATTCCTTAAGAGGGCATTAGCATGAAATTATCGCTCGTAGTCAAACCCAAAGTGAACGAGATTTGTCCCAATTATCTGACACAGGCTTTGAAATACCTACTTTTAAATTTACAACCCAGAAAACCCCATGCATCATTCGCAGGCAGAACTTTACCCAAGAAATCTCACTTTGGTTGCACTTTTTCTGTGCAGCTGAACTGCTAAAATAAGCACCCAGCCATATATAGCACAGTACGTTGGCACTCACAGCAGTGGGGAACGACTGGATTCAATTTTCCATGGAAGATGACAATTAAAATTGCTTTCTTTGGTATATCCCATCCTTTCTGTTGTTTTTTCTGTTCCCTCCAAGCGCAGAGTAAATTTAGGACTCCGAGCTCCTTTTTCCTCAAAATCTCACTTCCAGTTTCCATCTTATTAAAGACATGACTTAACTTTAATGTGTGTAACATAAACGGTATCGTAAAGAGGAAGAATTAAAACAGCATGGGAACACTGGTGGTTTCAAGAGGGGGGAAATGGCCCAGCTTCTTTCCTTTTGGGTTGTTGTTTATCCAGTGGATAAACCTCGGCGTTCTCGCTTCTACCGAATGCTTCTCCTTGCCTTTCGATAATTGGGAATTCCACGTTTTGCAAAGTTGTTACATTATATCCACAAATAATCCATCTTGTCAAGTCCATCTCGTCCGTCGAAGATAAAGTTGGAGCTGAGTCGCTGCAGACATCTGGAGAAGGTTCATTACTTGTAATTGCGAGCCCCTCTGTTAATGCACCCCATGAGAAAGGAGCTGACAGGCTGCATATTTCTGCAAACTGTTCCCAGAAAGAACCAATTTCCTGACTTCCATGTGGTGTCAATAATATAGGCATGAGATGGAGCAGTGCTTATGAAATATTAAATCTGCTTACAGGACCCAGCTATAAGCAAATTCAGACCACCTGGGAGATGGAGGTTTGCACTGGGTATGTGGAGTTTGGCACTCACCTGGTACCTGAGATGGGCTCTAATCTATACATTTTGGCTTATTTACCACAAAACTTCCTGACAGTAGTGCAGGGGGAAGGGAGGAAAAAAGGTAGAGGGTGGAGGGGGTAAAACACATTTCTTCACGTTTAGGACTCAAACCTTTCAAATCACTGACATTATTAAATTTACTATCACATGCAGCCAGAGATCTTATTATTCATCAGCAAAAAAAAGGCTGATATTTCATGGCTTTTGAGTTAGATCATTTTGGTTCATGCCAATGAAAACAAAGCATTAGTGTTTTGATGTTTTAATATAATGATTTAATTCTCTCATTGATATTAGAATCCAGAAACACAACAAACACGAAGACCCCTTCAAAATCCTTGAGTCAGAGCAAAGGCTCTTAAATCACTTCAGCACTCTGACCTCCTGTTTCACAGAGTGTATTTTATGCCAGGGACTTGGAGAAGAAGGAGTCCTTCCCAAACGTGCAGCATGACAGTGCTAACCTGCCTTCGGCGAGCTCGCCTGTGTAAATTGAAAAACATCTGGGTTCTTTTCGCTGGCAAAAGCAGCAGGTCCTTGACCTCAGAGCAGAGCCGTCAACTTGAGCTGTAAATGGAGCCTTTTCAACAATTCACCCCCAATTTTCCACCTTCTGGGCACTGCTACCCAGGAAGAAACCCAGCACCCCTGGGCTGGGAGCAGACATGGAGATACGGGCAAGGGGACAAAGAAATTTTAATGGCATTAGTCCACCACCTATGTTTGACTCCCCAGTGTTCAGGGCTGGGGATGAAAAGTGGTCTCCATTTTCTCCAGCAGGAAATAAAAGACGGTTTTCCTCCAAGGAAGATGAAGGGAAGAAGCAGAGCAGGAACAGGCTTTCATCACAGCAACAGGAAGATGCCAGCAAGCCTAATGGGGACATTTTGCTCTGTGCTACAATAGAAAATCATAAAATCTTAAGATCATAATCACAGAATGATTAGGGTTGGAAAGGATCATCTTGTTCCAACCCCTTACCATGGGCAGGGACACCTTCCACTATCCCAGGCTGCTCCAAGCCCTGTCCAACCTGGCCTTGGACACATCCAGGGATGGGGC
Source organism: Dicaeum eximium (assembly GCA_013396995.1). Lineage (NCBI taxonomy): Eukaryota > Metazoa > Chordata > Aves > Passeriformes > Dicaeidae > Dicaeum > Dicaeum eximium. The sequence goes on along the minus strand of VWZP01007855.1, from coordinate 682,899 downwards.
AGCCACAGCTTCTGTGGGCACCCTGTGCCAGGGCCTCCCCACCCTCACAGGGAAATATTTCTTCATAAAATCTAATCTAAGCCCGCCCTCTGTGAGTGTGAAGCCGAAAATATGGGTAAAACTTCACATGGGACTTACTAGAAACACCTTGCAGGAGGAGAAGCTCTCTGAGATGATGGGGACAGGCCCCAGAGGTGGTGGAAGGTGGGAGATGCACGTGGTGCTGCAGGCCAAGAGTGGGTAGATGCAGGACCAGGCCAGGTTGGCATCTTTGCACCAGCCTTGCCACACCCACCCCATTCCTGGGGGGCCACAGGGAGCACCCCTTTCCTGATGGAGAGCTCTTCTGCTGGGGCACAGCACAGGACACAGAGGTGTGGGTGCAGGTAGGCCTTCCCATCTATTCATTTCACATGTGAGGGAAGGGGCTATTTTTGGGTTGCAGCCTCTTTGCTGCAGCCAGGATCTGTCAGCGGGACGTGACGTACGGCGCCGTGGGACAGCTCTGCTCCCTGTGCTCCCCTCACACAGCAGGAATGTCTCTTGTTTTCTCTCCTCCAGACCATGTCGGAGCTGAGAGCATCCAGCCGGGACGGCTCAAGGCACAGGGAAATCAGGCAGCTGCCCAAAGCAGCCAGGGCCTCCCTGCCTGTGCTGGAGTGCTGGAACACCGCTGGGCTCCTGCCACTGAGGGAGGGCTGGGAATGAGCTCCATCACTTCCTGCACCAGCAGCCACCAGGGCAGCACATGAAGATCTTCTCCCACTCCTCTTCCTCACCCTGACTCTCCTCCTGAAGACCAACAGGCACAGATTGAGAAGCTCTGAGCTGAATTTGTCCCTTGCCACACTGCTTAGACCTAAAGGTCTCGTGCTGCATGGTGGATTTTTTGGGTTTTCTTCCATGTCTGTGTCCTTCATCCTTCATCCTCCATCCATAGGTCATTTCTGGATGTAAAGCATAGAGTGTGTTTATGATGATCAAGGCTAAAATCTTTCCCAAAATCGCACAGGCTGAGCCTGCGGTTAGACCCTATTCTTGGCTGGGTACAGCTGGGTTAGACAGAGCTGGGCTGAGCTGGGCTGAGCTGGTGCAGGACCTTGTCCAGCCCCTGCCTCTGGCTGTGCACAGGAACAGGCACAGGTGAGGCTTTGCTGGTCCCCTGGGCTCGAGGTGATACTGGAGTGAGCACTTGCAGCTTTGTAGTCACTGGGATGCTCTTCTTGCTTGCCTCATCCCTGGGTTTCCATGGAAATTCCACTGACACCATCCGAGACCTGCAGAGGATGGCACTTGCTGGGGTTTATCCACTGAGGTCTCCACTTTTTCTATATTGACCATCTCAATCCAAATGACAAAAGTGTTCCCCAAAACTGGATTTGTTTCACATTCTTGCCACCACATTTTCCCAGCAGGACACAGGTGATTCTCCCAGCCCTGCCTCCAGCCCTTGACTGCCCAGCAGGGCTGTCTCTGCCCAGGCCTCAAAACCAAACACTTCTGCTTCAAATTCCAGTCAAAGTGGTGATGCCTCCTACACAGCAAAATTTTATCTGCTGAGGACCAGCATTAGTGCCTGAAGTGTGGAATAGGTGCAACATACTCACGGAAAAAGTTTGTCCCAGCCTGTATCTAGACAAAGGTAGAAAACATAGGAGCATGGCTTTGCCTCATTTCGTGTTTTTAAAGTCAAAACATGTACAAGCAGAATTGTTTTTACCCAACAGGGAAGCTCTAGCCATGACCTCTGTCACCTTCTGTGTCTGTGCAATGCCTGTCTCCCATCTCCTGTTGGTCACTAAAGAACCTGAGCCTGTGACTCCCCCATCTCCAAAAGGAGATTCAGCATTTACATCTCCTTGCAGGTGCCACACTCTGGTAACATCTAATGTTTCATGCTTCTCATGCAGTACCTAAACAAGACGATTTAAAAATGCTAATAAAATAAACAAGAAAGCGCCTTTATGCACCTATTATTAAAATAATAATAATTTTAAAAAAAAATAATAATAATACAAGTTCTGGTTTAATGAAAGGTGGAATCTGTTGCTCCTGAGAGCAAAGATTCATAGCTGAAATAAAGAGTGTTCAGCCCAGCTGTTTCTACTATGAGACTCTATTTCATGCCCCCTGAAGGTCCTTCAGGTTTCCACAGACAACTGTCCTTGCACAGCCCAATAAATTCCATCCCCTCAGCTGGCCAAACAACCACCATGGTCAGGTGGGGTCTGACCAGCTTCCAGGACACCAACCAGCTTCAGGAGCTTCATTTTACACCTCCTCTTCTCCCAGTGAATACCCAACACCACCCTAACTATGGATCTTTGGCCTGGCCAGCACAGGGCTAATTTCTGCCAGGAGGAGCTGCTCTGCCTGGCTGTCCTCAGCACTGTGACCCCAAATCCCTCCATTCTGGCCCAATCCTTTCTGGTGCTGAGCATAAAAATTGTGCTGACAAAAACAGGGAGGGAATCTCGCCAGCCATTTATCACCTCAGCAACAAGACCTTGGTAACAGGCTGCTATCTTTAGCAGAAAGCAGCAGCAGAAAGGAGACACCAGATCACCAGCCCCAGGTCGTGCCACTGGCGGGTGTCCTCGCCAGTTATCAGTGTCTGCAGCTCTCCAGGAGCTCAGGGAACAGGGATGCTCCTCACCACCTGCACAACATCTTACCCATCCACCCAAACCACAGCCAGGTGTGCCTGCCGAGGCACAGGGTGGGATTCTTGGGGAGGTGTCCTCTGCAGGGCCAGGAGGTGGACTTGATGATCCTTGTGGGTCCTTTCCAACCCAGGATTTTGTGATTCTAAGGCTTTGGCCAGCCTAGGTTTGAGCCACCTCCCTGATCCATGCTGATTTACCCCAAAACAGGCCTTCTCTCTGTCCACCCTCCCAGTTCAAGGAACGTGTTAAATCAACCCCAGCCCCCTGCTTGCATCTGATGCATCATGGTGACCTTTTCAACATATTTCTTGGAGTATTATAAAACATTATCTGACCAAGAAAAAAAAAAAAGCCAGCCCAAACAAAAGCAATTTGGGTAATCATGGCCTTTTGTTCCAGTTTATCCTGCACCAAACTCCATAGATGGCAACTCTGAACATTTCCCAGACCTTCACAGTAGAGCTTGGAACTGTGTCTCTGATTTATTGGTTGTTTCATGACACATGCATTTCTCCCATATAATCCCAGTGTTTTGCTTATAAGCCATATTATAACTGTGAATCAATCTTATTTATTTGAACATCTAGGACACATTCACACATCATTTCACCATTAACTAGGATGGACTCAGCCTTGCAGATCTTTCAGGTTTCAAGCCTGGCTGTGTTGTTTCAGTTCTTTGCTGCTGCCTGTGTTTTGTGAAAAAAAAAATAAAAATTTAAAAAGCCAGACTTTGGGACTTTCTGTTGCGGCTTGAAGAAGAACACAGGTTGTTTCATCACTGGTTGTGAGACGTGTTACCCGGCTCATTAATTCACAACAGTTCTTGTTTTCTCTGCCTTTTTCATGCTGATGTGATACATTTGTGAAGTCCAGGGTTGTACTGCAAGTGATTAATGCTGCAGTAAAGTCTAATAAACTGAGATTCCAAGAAAAAAGTGTGAAAAATGTAATCTCTAAAGTTCTGAAAGCTCACATATGACAAAACCCATAAATCACCCCAGAAGCAGTCATTATGGTGAGTTACTAACTAGATTATACAGCTGCATTTGTCATAATTTCCCATTACGTAGAGAATAAACCTATCAGGCTGATTTATGGCAGAGGGCTCCACAATATGGGAACTGGGACCTGTGCTGTTCTGTGGAAAACCATGAGAAATGTTGTGTCTACTCAAGTGCTGAATGGAAAATGAAGGAGGGGAGACAACTGTCATTTGAAGGCACTGATTCAGGGACAAAGGCTTCAGAGAGGAGTCATGCTTACACCCATGGGATGGCAGGAAGAGTATCCACCAATCTGTCCCAACACCACCAGCAGCACCAGAATGCACTCTCCACAGGTGGGGGGAAGAAAGGAGATAGGAGGTCTTCTGAGGGGACCAAAGTCAGTCATGGGGAAATCGTAGAATCCTGGAAGGGTTTGGGTCGGAAGGAATCTAAAAACCCATCTTGTCCCAATCCCTGACATGGGCCGGGACAAACTCAACAGCTGAATGCCTGGCTACTCAGGGGATACTCAAGGTTGTGGACTCCATGTCTGTGCATCAACTTTGGAGCACCCAGGTCAGTTAGGAGAAGATGGCATCCACCTGACCTCAGACCAGAGGCAAAAAGATGGACAGATGAGGGACTCAGTAAGGCAAGGGACATTCCTGCACAGTAGCCCTCTGACAAGAGCGCCAGTGGAGTCCTCTCAGTGGTCCCTCAGTGGCCTGGTGCAGCAGCTGCTGAAGACCACAGTGGCCACACAGATGCTTTTTGTTCTGCAATCCTTTTGTACTCAAATGCCATGCCAGGCATTCCACCTGAGCTGCAGGTCTGGCTGGGCGGGGAACAGGCAAGAAGCACTGCTGTTCAGAGGAGACACAATGAAGATTCTCTTCATGCCAAGCACAACACGAGGAGTCAGTCCCACAGCAGTGCGACTCTTGTGCAAAGCAGCTGAAATTCTCTGCCAGAACCATCCCATTGCAGCTTCTTGATCTGAAAGAGCATGGAAGTGGTTTGGCTACAGTTCCTTATCTCTGATGTCCACTAAAGGGAAGGTTTCACAGAGGTGTTGGAGGGACCAGATCTGGGAACAGTCAATCAGGAAAAACTCAGCCACGCTCACCCAAACCCACCCATAGAAAAACCAATCCCATTACAAAAGCAACTCTCGTATTTTCATAGTTTATATTCTGTATCATATTAAATATTTTAAATTATATTATTTTTTCCTTGAAAACTGGGCAGTGAGGGCTTCTGCCAGCTCTGTGAAGGGAGCCCCTGAGGGCCCATTCCCTCCCAGAGGGGCTGCTCTTGGAAGCTGCTGGGGCTTTCATTGCTGAATTATGCTGAATGAATATAATTGATGAATTCATCAAAATTAATATCATTTATGATAATTAAGCACAACTGAAATGTGCTATATTTTTCCCTTAAACAATTCATTTTACATTATCTTCTTGATAAAAGATTTCTTTATTAACTAATATTAATCTAGATTAGTATATAGATTGTTGCTAAGAAAAGAATGAGTAAAATCTCAATTTGGTTCTTTAAATTTTTAAAATATGTTCTTGTTATATAAAAATGACAGTGACTGCCCTCCTGTCTCGGGACAGTGTGTTCCCTTTGGGAGCTGCAGTCACTGCAAAGTTCCAATAAAGGCGATGCTTGAACGAACACTGTGAGTGTCCACATTGGACTGAGGTGTCAGCTGTTGGAAATTCCTGACAGAGGGGCACCACAGCACCCCTTTGCCATGTAGAGGCTCCTTTCCTCCCCTCTAGAAGCCGTTTCTTTGCTCCTCTGATCCTTCCTCTGCTGTGTGTGATGCCAAATGCAAGAAAACAAGGAGTGCCACCACTCAGACTGTCACTTAGGCCTGCAGAGCTCAGGAGCCACCATGGCTGTGTAGGGTGTGGAATGCTGCAATCGGCCATGACAGCAGGGCAGCAGGGCCAGCAGGGACAGGGGAACACAGGGCAGGAATCCCAGCCTGGCTGCCCTGGGACAGGCCCCACAGGCACACAGGACACTGGGCACACAGGAGTCCCCATCCTCTCTGAGCCCACCTGAACACAGGGGCGTAAGGGACAGGGGGAATGGGAACACAGCAACCCCCTCTCCTCTGGGAATATCCCACCTCCCCAGGGGCCCTGACAGAACACAGGGGCTGAGGCTCTGCAAGGGAACCCAAGGGTGAGGAGGACACCAAGGTTACATCTGCCTTACTCTGCATCCACACTGCTCCATGGGGGAGAAAACCAGAGGGGCCTCGGCACAACAGAGCCCTTCTGAGGGAAAGGTGTTCTGTATTCCTGCATACAGGTGTCTCTTTGGGACTGCTACTGAAGTGCTACTCCTGCTGTCAGGGCTGTGGTGTATCTACACAACAGAAGCAATGAGGCAGAGAGCTCAAGCAATGAGGCCTTGGGAGCTCAAGCTGGGGCCGCGGCGGCGCCAGGCCTGGCCACCGCTCCCCGAGAGTGTCTCCAGAAAGGGGGGCATAGCTCAGGGTAACTCACGACACCAGATGTAAAAGAAATAGATCCACACGTAGGCAGGAGGGGTTTTGTAGGTTCCACGGATTTATTCCACGGAGGGCCTAGGGACAAAAAACGAAGTCCTCTGGGAAAACAGGGGTTTTATACAAATCAAGGTAAAGGGGAGGGGATAGGTGGGGTTAACAGGAAAGCAGCCAGCTGGGGAACAGAGGGAAGAACTGACATCAGCAGAAGCCTATGGGATTAACAGATCGAGGGGGCTTTCTAGATGTAAGGAGGAGTTGGGGGAGTAACTTCGTGATGTCATATTTGATTAACTTGGTCAGGAGAGTTGTTTTTAAGTTGTGTCCTTCCAAGGCATCCCTAAATCCACATTGTGGGATGCAACAGGCCAGGACAGCTGAAGCCGAGGACTCAAGAAATCAAGGAGAGGCTTACAGGAGGAAGTAGGAAAGAGAGTTGGGTGGAAATTTGCTAAATAATAACTAACTAGATAGGGTGTAAATGTGGAGGTATAGGCCAGAAATTAGGCAAAAGGCATTACATTTAGGCAAATAATCAAGAAAAAAACCATAAAGGACATGAAAACCATCTTTCTTTGTCTTTCTATGATATGTGATCTTCCAGAATCTAGATTGTTGAAATTCTTCTTGAACTGCACCAGACCTACAGCGCTGAATTGGTTCTGATCTGAAATTATGCCAATTTGCACCCAGCCCTTCCTGAAGAGCAGAAAAACAATTAGGCAAAGGGAGGTGGAAGTAAGACCATGCTGCCACTCTTCTGAAAACTGAGAGAAGGTGTTTCAAGAACAATCCCTGAAGTGAGCACATTGTTTGTGCTCTCTCTGGTGACAGCGAGACCAGCAACAAGCAAGTGTAACCTGAGCAAAGCATCTTATCTGTGTGACACCTGGAAGGCAACTTGCGAGACGCTATCACTGAGTAATACTTTGATCTACCAGGTGGGAGCAAAATGAAGTGATGCCACTTGTTTTTCAGGAGACTTCTTCACTCTAAGCTCTCCCAGCCCACCCAAACCCACCTGCGATATCCAGCTCTGTCTCAGATTCCCATCCCGGCCAAGCAGCTGTGGAGCTGAAATCTACCTTGAAAAACAGCTTGAAATAAACTCAAGCTGAAGAAGAAACTTTGTTTTGTGCCAGACAGAGAGGTTTGGCCAGACAGCAGAGCCCTCTTCAGTCCAGTGATGGGTAGTGAAGAGCTGGTTGAACCAACGTGACCTTGCAGGCACTGGCAAGCTCCCAGTTGGGCCAAACTGGGGTTTAAATGGTATAAATTGGGTACAGCAGGCACCAGTGTCTTCCAGACAAATGCACCCAGTCATTGCAGCTCTCACTGTAGGTAGAAGACAAGGATCAGTCTAAAACAGAGAGTGGGAAATGTATCATATAATTACAGATAGCAATTCTTGGAAGAAGGATTTTTGCATGGAGAAATTTGGGGTAGAAAAGAAAAAGAGGGAGAAAAGGGAGAGAACTTACACTCTTAAGCTAATAAATAAAAAAATTTTTAAAGTGATATGGCAAAACACGTAATCGTGTGACAAGGTAGTTTCTCTTGCAAACAGGTGCACCACAGTTTTAGAAATATTAAATCTTAAGAGGTTTGCATTGCACAATAGATGGCAGCCAGAAAGCATGTTGATGTTTTTTGGCAGTGTTTCAGATGTCATGGTATTTTTTTTTCTTTAAAGCTTCCATCAGCAGGAGGCAAAGCCGTGCCAAGGAAAAGGAATCAAATCTGGATGCAGCAAGACTTGCATTCAGACAGAGGCTCCCTGCCAGATGCTACAGGGCCAAATCGGAAACAACCACACTGAGTTCATTATGAAAACTGCATAATCAAAAGCCTGCAAAAAGGCAAAAAAAAATTTAATCTATTTAATACTTAGCTAAATTCTCAGCTGTTGAAATAGATTTGAAGAAAAATTCATCATAATCCCCTCTTCCTTTTGAGGAATTCCTCCCTGTTCATGAGGTGTCCATGAGATGGCAGGAGAGCACTGTCCTCCAGAGGTTGAAGGACCGTCACAACGGTGGCATTTCCACACAGAGAATCTCACTCTGGCTGTGGGCACTGCAGACAAAACACTGATTTATCTTCTATTTATCATTCATGGAAAGAGATAAGGAAGTGGCATCAATGGGCACATCTTCAGAGAAGAAATTGTCTGGTCCGGTTTCCTGAGGGTGAGAATGACTTTGTTTCACAGAAGGAGTTGGATATTGGAAGGGACCTTAAAGTTTATCTCGTTCCAAGTGGAAGGAACATCTTCCACTAGCCCAGGTTGCTCCAAACCCCTCCAGCCTGGCCTTTCACTCCTCTTGCTTTCAGCAGCCTCTTGCTTTGGTTGACAGAACCCTGCTCACTGAAGACCTGGGATCTACAAACTCATCACAGGAATTTGTGACCAGGCACTGCAAAACTGAAAGAGTGCAATGAGAAAAGGAGCCAGACATCTGCCAGAAAGAAATCTGGAGAATGGGATTTAGAAATCACAGCCCTTGTTTTTATGGCTGGGGACGACTGTGGAAACAAGCCCTCAGGGGTGTCCCAGTTTTCAGCTCTTTTCATGATCCCGAGTTCTCCACACAACTGGGGCACAGCTGTGAGCCTGCCCCTGGTCAGACAGGATCCATGGCAGCCCAAGTTCTGTGGGCTGGGCCAAGGGATGGGCTGGCAAGTTGTGCAAGTGCTTCCCTGAGCCAGGCTGCAGAAGGAACATCCCAAAAAGAGACGGATGCTCATGTCTGAAGAGATCTCAGCTGCCTCAACAGCTTCAAGAGAGCAAGTTGCACGATGGAAATACTCTTTGCATGCTCCTGCTCTTAAGCCAGGACATCTTCCATGTTTTTGTCCACACTACCCGGACAGGATAGCAAAAATAATCAGAATTATTTGGGTCAGAAGAGATGTTAAAGATCACCTAGTTCCAACCCCACTTCCATGAAGCACTCCATCAATCTCACACTGGATCTTCTCTAGTAGAGAGTATAATTGGGGTGTTACAGCCCACAGCTCTTCCCACTGATCCTCTCACTGCATCTGCCCTGGGGGAGCAGAACTGGAGCAGTTTTGCTGTGCTGGGAGCTCCCTGTGCACCTGTGAGCTCTCACCTACAGGCACTGCTCTGTTGGAACAGGTCTGCCTCGTACTGAGCAGGGGAGAGGGGCTAAGGAGCTGCTGAGGGAGACCCCAAAGTGTCACTTGATCTGCATGTTTTAGCACAGCAAAGGCCTATTCCCTTTCCAGTGTCCCATCCCACAGCAAGCCAGGCATTCCCAGTGACACCACTGGAGCCTGCAAACAGCTCTGCTGCAGGGAGACACTGCCCTCTGCAATGACCAAGGGATGATGTTGGTTAACTTTTCTCAATGCATCCTTTCAGTTTCTTGTAATGTGGCACTTGGGGACATGGGTTAGTGGTGGCCTTGGCAGTGCTGGGGGAACTGTGGGACTCGATGATCTCAGAGGGCTTTTCAAACTTAAATGATTCTATGATTCTTTGCTTTCAGATTTTCAAAGTTTTCCTGGCTTTCAAGTTCTGCAGTTTACAATCCCTGATGTGATCTGTAAGATCACTTTCCTGTTTTTTTAATTCCCCTCTTCTCCTGCATGGGACAGCAAGTGGTATCCCAGCTCCTGGCTGCAAAACCAGTTTCACATCAAGACACACAGACCCAAAGCATTCCATTGCACAGGTGAACCATCTCCAGAAGCTGAAGTTTGTCTGTATCCATGGGCAGTTGATGGTTATGGACAATGCTCTGAAAGCAGTGAGACAGGAACAGCATGAATCTATCAGTGTGAGACCTAATTAGGAAGGAATTCTTCCCTGTGAGGGTGGTGAGGCCCTGGCACAGGGTGCCCAGAGAAGCTGTGGCTGCCCCTGGATCCCTGGCAATGTTCAATGCCAGGCTGGAGCAACCTGGGGTAGTGGGAGGCGTCCCTGTATATGGCAGAGGGTTGGAATGAGATGGTCTTTAAAGTCCCTTCCAACTCAAACCATCCCATGATTCTATGATCTGGCTCCTGAGAGCCTACAGAGCCTCATGGACAGCAAGGGGATGTCACTGGGAAACAAAAGCTTTGAAGATGAGGGGAGAATGGGTTGGGAACTGTCCCTTCCTCCTAAGGACTGTACCATTCCCAAGGTTAGTTCCAGGTTTCCAAACTACATGCAAATCCACAGGTCTTGGCATTCTTTTTAAGTTCTAGTCTTGAACCGTCAGCCTCACTTGAATCACTGCTGCTCTCTCCAGTGTTTAAATAAATTATTAGAAAGCCTCTCCCAAATGCATAAATCCCATCCTAGTGCCCTCTGATGTCAGAGGGAAGGTGCCTGGTAACGTTGCTGGTCCTTGGATCAGGCCTCAGAAAAGCAGCTGCAAAATATAAACCTGCAGGCTCTGAAATTCATCTTTGCTTTAATTTGGTCTGAACTTTTCTAAATTACTCACAATGGGTCAGGGAAAAAAGAATTGAATAGCTCTGATCTGGCTGTGTTCCCCTGTCCTATAAAATCAGCTTACGCCCTTTGGAAAGAGGAAAGCTCACTAAAATTCACCCACAGCAGTGGCAGCTCCCATCCCACAAACCAAACTGTTTGAGAAGTGCAGAAATCATTGTGATGTTTCTTCACCTTCTTTTCAGGGCCCATAACAATTTCCTCCTTGTTCTGCTCAGCATTCCCCCTGCAAGTCCTTCCTACCGCCTCCCAATTGCCAAGAAACCTCTCCTGCTGCTGTGAGAAACATGAGAGTTCCTAGGGAATATCTCCTCGTGGCATGTGAAAGCAAAGGGGGAGAGGAGCAGGCATGTTTTCTTCTAGCAGGAGACATCATAGGCAACGTGGTCATCTTGGGGGGTACCAGGCTTTAGGGGTTGGGTCTGTCCTAGCTTGGGATGTGGGTAAACCATTCCATCTTCCTCTAGCTCCAGTTGTGCCAACCAGCACAGTAACAGGATTTTCAAACTGGATATCATCTTCCTTTGTTCTTTAAGGTGATTCTGAAGTGGCAGGTGCTGTTACCTGGCTCAGCTGAGAAATTGCTCAGCTTTTGTTATGGTTATCAACTCCCCAGCTGGGAGAACAACAGCTTAAGGGGGAATTACAGAGCTGGAAGGAAGTAAAGATGGGCAGTGATGGCTGAACACATAAAGATCTCCCACAGGCAGAAATATGGAAATTTTAGCATGTTTTCCATTATGCAAAGGGTAGAATTCCCGTGCAGCATTGGCATATGCAGAACAGCTGGGGAAGGTGGGGATGGAGTGTACCAAGCTGTCACTTGTGGGGAAAGCAGCCAAGTGCATTGACACTTCTCATGTAGGCTGGCTCCAAACCAAATGGCTTCACTGCAGGATTTCCAAATTACTACCTTGACCACTCCACGTGCTTCTTCCATAGTCTTAAAATACACCTATGGAAGTGATCATTCCTTCCTTCTTCCAGGATAATTAATTTCTGCCCTAAAGTGCCACTTTCCAGTTCACATTTCTCTAGTGCCTGTGAGGACTTTACCAAGGCTGAGAAACCTCAGGCCTCACACTGCCTTCATCGAGGTGTTGTTCAACTGCTTGTGAATCCTCTCTCAAATCTTGGTGGGGCATCTCCACCAGAGCTTTGCAGAGCCCAAGCCCGAGCAAATTGCACTGCAGAGATGAAGGGATCCAAGGGCCTGCTTTAAGTGCTGCTGAAATGTGGTCACACATAATCAGCCTTTTAAAGTCCAGCTCCAGAAGAACTTGCAGGCAGGAGTGGTGGTGGCACGAGGCAGGCAGAGCATCGGGCTCCAGGGCTCTGTTGAATTAGGTGTCAGAGCAGACTGGAGCCTAACAGCAGTGTTAGACCAGATGTGCTCCTGTTTTCATATCAGCAGGGATTACGTTGCTTAAAACCATTTATTTGATACTGCCTAATCGAGGAAGGCTCAGAGGAGCGGGGAAATGAAAGGGGTAATCAGATATTCCAGAGCTCGGAGCACACATGCAAAATGTTCAAAGCCAACACAGTGCAGGTGCATATTCCCAAATGTGGGCTGGGCTGGCAAATGACTTGGTTTTCCATAGGAGCTACTGTGTCTGCAAAGGACTTCCCAGGCTCCAGCTGCCATCTCGTGGTCATACAAGGCACCTGCCGATTTTTTTTTCTCTGATTACCACCATTCATGGCTCAAGCAGTACTTTTCCAAGATTGGTAACGTCAAAAATTTCTGGGAAATGTTTTCCCCAGGAAAGCCCTGGTCGGAAGTATTATATTCCCAAATTGCAGTTGGTTTGACCTTTTCACCACGCATTAGAGAGGATACTTTATTTCCCATTGTGTGGAAAACAGTGGTGTTTGGAAAAGGGGGACTTGAGGGTGTTTAACATCCCTCGTCATCCTTGAAACCTCCAGGGAATTTCAAGCAGCGTTCAACAACACTCAGGTTTGAATTGTGCTGCTGTCTTCCCCTGCTTCCTGATGGATCCCCTCTTGCTCACCCCCAGGCAGGGGGCTCTGGAGGGATCTGCAAAGCCACTGGGCAGGCACAGCAGCTCCTCTGAGCTGGGCTCACTGTTTGTTGGCTCCTTCCTCTGAGCACTTGCTCCAGCCCTGCTCCAGCAGCACATCTCAGAACCATCTGCAGCCCCAGGAAAACCAGTGGAGCTTTGAAGAAGATCAGAGGTGCATCTGCATGGAACAACTTGTGGTACAGAGAGTCCCAGGGTAACATCCTGGCTCTGGGGAAGTGATGGGAGCTTGGCTGGGTTTGCAGCAGGACCAAGATGGTTTTTTTTTCCAGCCTTGTTCTGTGTGACTCAGAATGTCAGCAGGACCTACAGCTGCTCTGGGCATAAAGCAAGGCACGTTCCAAAAGCTGCTCTGGTCCAGAAATTACCTAGGGTGAGCAAACACCACGTGCTCCTTTGTCTTGGAATCACAGAATGGCTTGGATTGCAAGGAACCTTTAAAATCCAAATCATTCCACATCCTGCAGTGGCAGGGACACCTTCCTCTATCCCAGGCTGCTCCAAGCCCTGTCCAACCTGGCCTGGAACATTTCCAGGGATCCAGGGGCAGCCACAGCTTCTCTGGGTAATCTGTGCCAGGGCCTCACCACCCTCAGAGCCAAGAATTCCTTCTCAAAAGCCAAGCCAGGATCATGTCCTGGCAGGACCCCTGGACCAGCTGTTGTTGCAAAATGTTTGTGGCTTGTTGTGCAAGGTCCTGGGATCAGAAAAGGCCACTTTCTTTTTATACAGTGTTCTTGTTCAGAGTAGATTTTGGGTCAAACCTTCACAGCATATGATAACAATAAAATCCAAATATTTTCCCCTGCAAAACTGGGATCTGAAAACAATACAATTAATGAGACCTACTGGTTGAAACAGGACAGTAAATGTGTAAAGAGATAAGAGGTCATTTAAACTGATTCAAATGCCCCAGACAGCAGGACTGGGTTAGATGTCTTCAGAATTGGGTCAAATTTCTTCACACAGAGGGTGATTGGGCACTAAACAAACTCCCCAGGGAAGTGTTCATGGCCCCAAGGCTGCCAGAGCTCCAGGTGCATTTGGACAACACCCTCATGGCACTTGGAGTGCCCTGTGCAGGGCCAGGAGTTGGACTCAGTGGTCCTTGAGTGTCCCTTTCAAGTCAGGACATTTTGTGGTTCTAGGAAATTTCATTGTCCAGCTCCAGGGGACTAGAGCAGGGCAGATTACGTGGTAGTTTTTGTTGATTTTATTTTGGTATTTTGTGTATAATCAAAAGACACACCAAAAAAAAAAAAAAGAAGCCAGAGACTTGGTCCCATCAAAATGCACATCAGGTGCATCAGATATTCAGATATTCAGGGGTGAGCCCAGATCATTGCTTCTCACAGGCTTCATCAGCCACCTTGTTTGTGCAGGAGTGATGCAAAATTCCTGTAATCTCCCTTGCATCTCACACTGGCCAACCAGTTCCTTCTTATCTCTTCTTATCCTTCTTACCTGCTTCCTGAGCAGATGGAATCATATTTCATGTGCTTTGCTCAACTCAGAGATAACAATCACCAGTAAGAAAGGAGGTCAGATGCCAGGTAAGCAAGGTTTGCTGCAGGAATGGCTGGAAAAACCCTCATGGCAACACCAGGGAATTTGGCTTCAGGAAAATACCTGCAGAGATGACCTTCAAAACACAAAATATCAGCAAAAATACTTCGCAGGGCATTTCTGCCCTTTGGGTTTTTTTCTCCTGCCATTGGTCTTGGCCATGAGACCTCATCCTCTCCTGGTGATTTCCAGCCACTACAACAACTCCAGCAATTTCTGAGCTACCCTCCTGCAGAGCTGGTGGGCTGTGAGGAACCTCTCTGAAGACAGAATCATGGACTCATTAGGGTTGGAAAAGACTTCTGACATCATGGAGTCCAACTATTCCCTCAGCACTGCCAAGGCCAACACTGACTCATGTCCCCAAGTGCCACATCCACATGGCTTTTAAATCCCTCCAGGGATGGGGACTCCACCACTGCTCTGCACATTCCCTTCCAAAGCCTGACCATCCTCTCCATGAGGAAATTGTCCCTAATACCCAATCTAAACCTCCCCTGGTGCAATCTGGGGTCCTTTTCTCTCCTCCTGTCCCTGTTCCCTGGGAGCAGAGCCCGACCCCCCCGGCTGTCCCCTCCTGGCAGGAGCTGTGCAGAGCCACAAGGTCCCCCCTGAGCCTCCTTTTCTCCAGGCTCAGCCCTTTCCCAGCTCCCTCAGCCCCTCCTGGTGCTCCAGACCCTTCCCAGCTCCTTTCCCTTCTCCAGACACGCTCCAGCCCCTCAATGTCTCATCATGAGGGACCCAAAGCTGCCCCCAGGACTGGAGGTGCCTCAGCAGTGCCAGCACAGTGGGAATATGTGGGTACATATGTGGGTACATATGTGGGTACACATCTCATCAGCATCTTTGGCTTTGTGCATCTTGACTTTGGAGCTGGAACAGGCGGCAGAGGGAAAATCTGCCCTTCTCCATTCTCTGTCTGGACTTGGTGTGAAGGTTTAACCAAGTTCAACTCTCTTGCAGCGCTCTCCAAGTCAATGCCAAGTCTGGGCACTGGCTCAGCAGCTGCTGGGAACCTCTGCCCAATTCCCAGCAGGGTTGTGCAAAGTCACTGATGTTTTCCAGCACCAGTGGTGGGGAATCTCCTTCTTTCTCCGGGCAAAATAGATTTTCCTAAGACATGACCCAAGATTTTATTGGAAAAACATGGAAGAGCCCCATGGGATTGGCGCTGTATGAACAAAATTCCAGCCTGGACATGCTCGGGCCGCACACTCCCCACGTTGTTTTATGAGCTTTCCTACACCCTGATCCTGGTGCTGGCTCGTGCTGGCCAAGGCCACAGCCAGTTTACTGCACCAGGCCCTGGTTTGCAATTCCCTTCCTTTCCAAAGAGGTTTTTACAGCAAGCTGGGGCTTGCCAGGTGCCACACACTCCCAGTTCCCATGAATTTCAGAGGCAGCTCCTGGCAGCCTGCAGGGCTTGGCTCATGCCCGATGAAGGAATGTTTCAGCATCTCTGGCACTCGGATTAACGGAGTGAGCAGAGCCAAAGCCGACTCCTCACACCTTTGATTAGACCAGCCTCGGTCTGATTAGCATTGCCTAATAAAATAATTTCTATCTCTGGTCATTGACCTTCAAAAAATTCCAATTTTTGCACTGAAATACATGTCCTGTGCAGAACGAGAATTTCACGTGCAATTTCAGTTCCTCAGGACTACAGTGTATTTCTCATTATTTTCTGCTGTACATGATGTCTTTAGGATGGATTATTTTAGGAAAAAACTTCTACAAAAAGAAGGGTTCTAATTGCTTTTATATTTCTTTTCTTTCATTTAAAGAGTCAGACTCCTGCAGAGACAAAAAGCACATCTAAAAAGTGCAGATTTTGTATGTGAGGCCCAGAAAAGTGACCATTTTTTATAATTAACCCTACTACTGCAATTTCTATATGGATGTCTAAAGGCTGTAATATTTCCTGTTTCATAAAAGCTGCATGGCATGAAAAAAACCCCCAGCATTTTACCAACAGTGATGCAGGTCTGTCTTTCCATGATCAGTTCTTTCTACCAAAGGGCAGATCTGGAAATGAAAATGTGAAGATTGGATAGGAAAAAAAGCAGTGTCTCATCTTCACAGGAGAAGTTTGAAAAGCCTGCTTTTAATGACTCTTGTAAGGAGCCACAGGGGATAGGAAGTTTAAATCTCTGATCCCTCCATCACATCCTTTTGGACAATGTTGGATGTGCAGTTGCTGCAGATGGGTTCCAAATGCTTGGGATGGTCTTGCTGCAGAAAAACTAGCACAAACTCCAATACAAAAAAAGAAATAAAACAAACAAAAAACAAAATAGACTCCTATGGCAGTCATTTAAACAGTTGGCAGCTTTTTATCAATCACTGTTTATCTACCAGGGAAGTGCAGCCAGCTCAGCTGTACTGACACACGTCTGAGCTTGCTTTTCATGGAGCATGGACACAGTTCCAACCAAAACCAACCAAACTCCAGCCTGAGCTGGTTAGAAGGTCTGTGCATCCATCTCCTGCCTCCCCAGCATTAATGTTCTCCTCCTGCCAAGAGGGGAGAGGACAGGGCAGGAGCAGGACTGCAGGAGACACGAGCCCTTTCCCTCAGCCCTTTCTTGCAGTGGTGTTTTCACCACGGTGATTTTTCCCTAATCCTTCTCTAAGAGGGGCCCTGAAGACAGATGTGAGAGAGGGAGCAGCTGTTATTTGGTCTGGGGATACCTTCTGATCTGGATTTACATCCAGACTCTGTCAGAGGCCCATGTGCCCTTCCACAGACCATTTGATCACTCAGTGTTTCACTTTACTCTCTGCCAACATGTTTAAACACTTCCTTTTTCTTGATTTTTTTTTCTGTTTCTCCTTTCTGGGGAGCAAACATGGTTGTACTTCTCTTTTTGGCACCACACCCAGGCCAGTGATTCTCTGTCTTGGTTAAGGCCTTTAAATCACACATAATCTTATTTATTACGAGCTATTAAAGCCTTCTGAACATTCTAGGTATGTTATAATTTGAGCAGGTGTATCTGGATCATCAGCTATGTGGTTGCCAAAAAGGGGGGGAAGAATGATCAGAAATAAATAAACATCACCTCTACAAACCAAACTCGACACAAAAGCTATTTTAGATCTTAAGGAAGATTTAATCCAGGCTGAAGTCAAGCCAGAAGGGAGCTGAATTTCCAAAATTTACCACCTTGAGACATCTTTGTAGTTGTGGTGGGTTGCTGTGGGGTTGAGGAGGAGGGGACTGTGTGGAGATGGTTTGGGTGATCCCTGCTGCTCTGCAGCACCAAGGGTTTGTTTTCAGGGTGGCTGTGTTTGCTCTTTGCACTTCCCTGTCTTTCTGGGCCCTGGCTCCAAGGACCAGCTTGGTCCCTGCCAGCTCCTCCTTCCTCCAGGAGCAGGGTAGGGGAGGGCTGGGTGCTTGTGGGGCAATCCTTCCTCCTCCAGTTTCGTGCCTCCAGGGCACTGGATGGGGGATGGCTGCAAAGGGCCAGCTCTGAATTTTGCAGTGGGTGTGGAGGGAAACCCACAGCAAGCTTGGATGAAGGCAAAAAGAAAAGATCCCCAAGTCATCATCCCATCCCTGCAACGTTCCAGGCCAAGTTGGACAGGGCTTGGAGCAGTCTGGGATAGTGGAAGGTGTCCCTGCCATGGCAGGGGGTGGAATGAGATGGTTTTTAAGGTTCCTTCCAGCCCAGACCATCCTGTGGTTCTGTGATTCTGTGGTTCTGTGATTCTGTAATTCTAGGATTCTGTGATTCTCTCTTCAGGGTGCCAGAGGTGGTTCAGGTACCAACAGCTGTGTAAAATAAAATAAAGCAAGAACACATGGAAGCTCCTGGAGAGGCTCCTGCTCCCCTGACTGAATCAAACCCTCAGAGAAGCTCACCAATGAATCCACCTCAAGCCAAAGCATCTTTCCACTCCAGCTCTATTGACTGATCCACAACAGGCACAGGTGGTAACAAAGAGCTTCTCCTGTCTGCTGTGAGCAAAATGTTTTCAAACTGAGCTGATGGAGTGACCCCAGAGGGGATGAGCTTCTTGTCAGAAGATGAGGCCACCCCCAAAACCAGGAGCAGCAGAGCTGTGGGGGGAGCACTGTGTTGATGATGAGGAGACCCAGAGATGGTTTTTGTTCCCCAGTACATCCCTGAGCTGGAGCATCCACAGGCCAAACAGAAAGGAAAAGCTGGATGGGAGGGAAAGGGAGGCAGCATGGCCCTTGGAGAAAGTCACAAGGCAGAGGGATGTTTTCCCTAAGCATAATGTTTAGTTTGAATGAAATAAATGAGCTTGAGCAGATCAAGAAAATGAAGAAAAATTAATTGTTGAAGGCCTTTTGCACCAGTGGTTGCCATGAAGTGACCAATAAAGGAGGAGGGATAACGTGTTTGCAGTTTCCTTGTGTGACTGACAGAGGATCAATGGAAAAAAGCCCAAATCCCTGCCTTTCCCCAGACACTACTTGCAATAGACTCTTCCTTTTTTTCTACAAAAAGATTTGGTGGAAGCAAAGTGAAGTAAAGAGTAAATATGAATAAAAATAGAAATCACTGCTTGATTTCAACTGTCATTTATGATTTGGCTTTCGGGGAAACAGATCCTTTCCCCATCTTATCAGCAGCCCTGAAACCTGACACATTTTTGCTGGCTTTGGCCTCTTTCCTGGGGTATTGCTTTTCCAGCATCCAAAACAGTTACAAAAGTTACAACAGTTGCAAAATGTGGGTTCTTGGCTGGCTTTGCCTAGGCCTTGAGAAAGGAGAGAAGGGAAGCATATGGAATTGATGGAGAATTAAAAAAAAATTCACAAGACTTAGAAAAAATTCACAACACTTAGAAAAAATTCAAATCTTAGAATTTGAGAATGGTGGGGCTTAGAAGAGACCTTAAAGCCCATCTCATTCCACCCTCCACCACGGGCAGGGACACCTTCCACTATCCCAGGCTGCTCCAAGCCCTGTCCAGCCTGGCCTTGGACACTGCCAGGGATCCAGGGGCAGCCACAGCTTCTCTGGGCACCTGTGCCAGGGCCTGCCCACCCTCACAGCCAGAATTTCTTCTTAATATCCCATCCATCCCTGCCCTCTGGCATTCCCTGTGTCCTGTCATCTCAGGCTCTTGTCCCCAGTCCCTCTCCAGCTCTCCTGGAGTCCCTTTAGACCCTGCAAGGGGCTCTAAGATCTCCCTGGAGCCTTCTCTTCTCCAGGCCAAACAATCCCAATTCTCCCAGCCTTTCCTTGTGGGAGAGGTGCTCCATCCCTTTGGTCCTCCTTGGTGGACTCACTCCAGGATCTCGGTGTCCCTCCTGTGCTGGGGACCCCAGAGCTGGACACAGCAGTGCCCCTGAGGAGGCCTCAAACAAGAGGAGAAGTTGTGCCTCTCCTTCTAAGCCATGTTCAGGTCACAGAAAAGGCAGCAGAAAGGGCAGAACGTTTTGCTGGGTGACTCCTACTGGGGTCTGGCTCAGGCACGAGGCAGTGAAAGGTCCAATCTTCCCTCCATTTTCTTGAGGAACTGAACAGAATGTGATGGACAAATAAACCCTCTGCTTGGGGTTTTCTCTGCCTACAGAGCTCCAACTGCACCATATCCACCTTGTCTGACTGTGCTTTTCCTCCCCAAGCCACAACCTGTGACCCTGGCTGCCCACTCAGGCAGCCCTGGAGGGCTGGGAATACACAATGGAATTTTGGTTTTATTCTGCCCCCATCCAGAAGTGCTGACTTAAAATCAGTGTGGAAAGAGAGCGAGGCACAGGACTGCATGGCCTGGATAAGGATGTTCACTTCACTAAAGCTGTCACTGCTCATGCTGCTCACCAGTCTGATGGCAGTGCTGACACCAGCTCTGGATGTGGCTCTGTGTCACCAGAACCTCCCTCCTGAAACACAAACCCCAGGTGAGAGCCCAGGGATAAAAGTGCCGTGGCACAAACAAACCCTCAGATCAGGGTGTGAAATCAGGGACAGTGAGAGTGACAGCGAATTCGTGCTCCTCCCTCACCCACCTGAGATTCCACACCTGTTCTGAGCCAATCTGAGAGGGCAGGTGCCTGTTTTCCTGAGCAAGCTCCTCTTTGGGGAGCAGAGAAGTGATCATTACAGACAACACGGGTTTGCAGATCCACCCTGCTGTACAAACATGGTGTGCATGACTGAAAGCTTCTAACTCAAATATTGCCCTGGAGGGAGAGAGCTACTGTGAGCTGGGATTTAAATAAACAATCAGCCTTTCCTTGGAAGCCTTTGGGATACTTTGGGGTATGATTTCAGCCCCTAAAGAAGGGAAAATAGTCTGAAAGGTTTTGGTTACTGCATTTGTGCCAGCCCAGGGACAGATCCATGGGCCAGAAGCAGGAGAAACTCAGTGCTCTGAGTGGCCACACATGTCCCCATCCCTGGCACTCAGACAGGAGGTGTTGGAAATACTCTTGTAGGTCACTGTTAATTATATAAATGAGAAATTCTGGGACTCTACATGGATGGAAGTGAATGCAAGTTGATGGGAAGCAAAAGGTTTGTTTCATGGTGAGGTGATTGTCTGCCTCTGCAAAGAAACAGGGAGGAAATCTCCTCAAGTGGCCTTTTCCACAATCCAAGTCCTTGGAAGTTTTCCACCACAGTCAGGTTTCCTACCAGAGTCAGATTTTCTACCACAGGAGGATTTTCCACATCAGATGCTTGTTCTTTCTCTCTCTTTTTTAATTTGGCTTTTTCTTTGGGTGGTTTGTTTTTTGTTTTGTTTTGGGGTTTTTTGTTGTTGTTGTTTTGTTTGTGGGGTTTTTTTGTTTGTTTGTTTTTGTTTGTTTGTTTGTGGGTTGTTTTTTTGTTTGTTTGTTTTTGTTTTTTTAATCCCTCTGTACCGTATGAGCGCAGACTGCCTCAATTCAGCCCATAGGATCTTGGAAAATGTGAAAGTTAAATAAGTTTAACTGGAAGGAGCTCGCCTCTCCTGACTTTCCTTGCCAGGCTCTTCACTACTTGCTAAAATAGAACTTCCACTATAAATAGAAAGGAGAGCTCCTGCCTGCCCCACTGGCCTGGCTGAAGGAACACTTGGCCTTTAGTCCCTCTCCAAACTACAGCTCAATCCATCTTCCAGCTATGACATAAAAGAGGGGACCTTTTAACAGTGGAAGAGAAGTGAATAAATTGGCACTGGAGGCAGAACAAAGCAGCTGGAATATTCATCAAAGAGCAAAACCGGAGTGTCCTGGAGGAGTTGGAAGCTTTTGATGGAAGCAATTCCATGAACCAGTGAAATATTTATAGCTGGAATGTGGTCCCAGCCACCACCTGACAGTGCAGCAGCTCAGGACAGATGGTGGCTTTGGCTGCACAACCCTCCTGCACAGTGACACACTGCAGCCACAGGCAGCAAAGGTCTCACTCTACCTCCTGAACCAGGAGTCACGAGGCCACCCCTCGGGGCAGTGTCAGATGATCCAGGGTCACTCACCTGCTATCAGGTGACACCTCACAGAGACTGCAACGTCTTCATCTCTGCAGATTCGTGCAGGCTTAAAGGTCTTCTCAACCTGGGGCTATTTCAGTCGGTATTTAAGTCATACCTGGCTTTATGTGAGTATTTCCAGTGCTGGTTTCATGCTGGGAGATGTTTACCTCAGTGCTTCCATCGAGGGTGGGATGGTGAGCATTGCTACCGTGCTTTCCTAGCACAGAGGGTACCACAGGGCTGGGTAATACATTTAATATCTCTTATGATTCATTGTGCATAACAGTCATGGCAGTTTTGAGCCAGAAATACATCCAGTGCATTGGGATTGACAATAATAAACGTTTGGGAAGGGAAAGGATGAACCTCAGGGAGCAGGTGAATTTTTAACCCTGTTGAAATCAGTGGAAAGTCTTACACCAGGGGCAGCAGAGCCAGGATTTCACACGTGATCATGGTGACAGTGACCTCAAAGCCACTTTTAATGCCAAGTGTTCCCAGGGTCCTGCAATTCCAGCACCGCTTTGGGGTGTTACTGTGAGACAAACCATTCGTGTGCAGCCTTCCAGGCCTTGTGACATTGGCCCTGAGGGCATTAAAATGTCATTTTTCCTCATCTGACCCTGCTCTTAAGATCCTCAGCTGTGAACTCTGGGACAGCCCCACACCCCTAGAAAACCCTCCTCACCCTGTCCCTGTGTATTCCAACCCTGTTCCAAGGGAATGAGGGAGTCATTTTCATTTGCTCCTTCTTTAATCTCTATGTGCAGGAGCTTTTCACAGCTTGTAACCCTGTCTTGTTCTTGGCTTCTCAGCCACTCGTCAGACAGAGGGTTTTGTGCAGAATAAAAGGGGTTTTATTTTCCCTTGTGGTGTTTCCAGCTCTTGCTCTGTGTTTTGTCCTTTCAGACACCCAACGAGCAACGTGTGTGGGAGAGACAGTGCCCTCTTACTCTTTACTTCAGCATCTTCAGAAATGAGCCAGCTTCCCATTTTCCCCAAGTTCTGGGATGGTTTCCTCTGGAGGATCTCAGTGCTTTCTCTCCTGGCTTAGTGCTTGGCACTGTGAAAATACAGAGCCTTTGATTCCAGCCTTGATCCCTTCAAGCCCACAGGCAACACTGACTGGAACGTTACACAACACCTCTCCCTTTGTCCCTAAAAGGTATCTGTGTCACCTTCATTTATTGTTCTTGGACCTACAAAACTAATTATTTGTGCCCAAACTCTCAGTATCTCCTCTGGAAATAAAAAGAGCAAAAAGAAAAACAAAATGCATAGAAATAAGTTTACTCTCAGATTATATTTTATGGGCTTTGGCTAAATGAAATGCATGAAGAAAGTGAAGCTTTGAGGAATTTTTGCATTCTGTTTCAACTGGTCGAAAACACCAGAACCACTTTTTCTTCATTCTTTTCATCCATCTATTCACCATTTGTAGCAAGGAAAATAAATCAGTGATAACAACGCCTCTAACACTGGCAACTGCCCCAGTCCCAGGGCCAAGAGACACGTGACAAAGCTCTCCTGCAGGAGCAGGACCAGGCTCTTCTCAGTGGTGCTGAACAACAGGACAAGAGGCAAAGGGCAGAGAATGGAACACATAAAATTCCATCTGAATAGAAGAATTTTATTGTGCAGTCACTGAGCGCTGAACAGGTTGCCCAGAAAAGCTCTGGAGTTTCCCTCACTGGAGATATCCAAGAGCCACCTGGACACAATCCTGGCTAAGAGGCTCTGGAGGGCCCTGCTTGAGCAGGGGGCTTGGACCAGGTGATTTCCAGTGGTCCCTTCCAACCTGAACCAGTCTGGGATTCTGTGAAGATTGAGTGCAGCCCCACATTTGAAGCTTTTATGCTTTTCATATCTTTGTCCCCTTCTTTCCAGTGGGACAGTGCAGGGCCATTTTTTTTTAAAAAAGAGGGAGCAATAATTCATGTCCCACATCTCTCTGACAATATTATTTTCCAGACTCATGGTCAGAAACTCTTCCTTTATGCCATCAACTTTGTCATGTTGGCCAGGTTACCTTACTCCAAGGACAAAATCCACAACCCTGGAGATCCAGGATGAGGTAAGGAGGAGCCCAGAGTGGTGGCTGAGCCCACACCAGCAGCACAACTCCAGTTCAGCCCTGCCTTTTCCGGGAATCTCTCTGTGCCTGGCTTTCCCTGAGCCTCACCTGCACAAAGGTGAGCTCTTAACACCAGGATTTTGCCAGATCAAAGCCTGAAAGGGTAAATATTTCTGTCAGGGATCATTGTTTTCTTCCTTTGTTTGCCCTGGAACGATGTGGGGGAAAAAGAAGGAAGAAAAAGCCTGTACAATTTAACGAAGCTGCATTGAGAGAGACAGGATTTGATATCTCAGGAATGACCCTCTCCTTGCCCCCTAATCCTTGTCTTTTAGAGCAAGGGGGATATTCTGCTGCTGCTTGGAGCAGGAGTAAAGGAATGTGGATCTGTGGCTTTGGAAGAACATTTCAGATTCAGCAAAAGTCACTTTGACCCTGGCATAAGAGCAGAGCCAGTAGTGCTGGTGTTCAAGGAAAATAAAAATGTCAACAGGCAGACAAGCCTCACATGTCTGGCAGCAGAGAAAACACTCACAAAGGGGATTTTTAAACCAGTTTAAACCAGTTGACCAACATCCCTTCTAAACCAGCCACACAGGTGATGTTCCCTGTGCAGAAATTATTACATTGTACACAAAGATTTTTTGGAACTCTGCTTAATTTGATGAACAATATTTTAGCAGAGTCCAGTTACCAATACTCTCTGTGTATCTAAATATGTTTGGATAGCTGTGAAACAAAACAAAACAAAACAAAAAAAACCCAGAAGTGTTTGATAAATATTTTCTGCCTGTATCTGGGACAAAGTTGAATGCCATTTCCACGTTACATAATGATGATTAAATGCTTCCTGCCCAAGCAACTTAAAAAAGAACATCAAAAGCACGACTAACGTTTGAAAGCCAGCGAGTCTAGAGGACATGTGTGTCATCATTTGCAGAGCTGGCTCTTCAGTCAGCTGTTCTCACACCAGGAGGGAGTGTGAGGGTTTATGAACAGCTCAGGAGACCGTTTCCAGAAGAAAAACAACCCTCAGTCAATATTTGAAGAGCATGACTCAGGTAAGTCCGCAAAGTTTCAGTCTGGCTCGTCCAGCATCGCTCCTGAGCCTGGTATGATGAAGTGGTTTGTACCAGCTAAGAAGGACATGGAGAGTGGGGGTGTAATGGAACAGCAATCAGCAGTTTTCATGGCAAATGGTTCCTGTCACAGAACAAACTTCATCTTGTTCTTTAATAAAATCACAAGCACAAGTTGTTATCAGGAGTGGCATTGACTCAGTGCTGTGCCATACCCTGATTTTAGGGGAAAAAATAGACAAAATCAATGTGAGTGGATAACAAATGGTTTAAAAATAGCTAATGGAAAGATCTTAAAGTGGCTTGGAAATAAAGGATTCATCAGTGAATAAAGGCTGCTTCTAATGGACACTTGCAAGCACTTTCACTTGGGCCATTCATTGTGCTTCATGAAGGAACTGCAGGAAAATAAATTATCACATCATGAGAGAGTTTCCAAACTGTAAATAGTTTCACCACTTAAAATTTCACTGATCAGAGCAGTTTATTTGTAAACAAAGTGCTGGAAAGGATGAGGAAAATGAGAAGAATGTGGTAAAATGAGTTCAGAGTCAGGGAATCACTAAGTTTGGAAAACCCTCTGGGATCAGAGTCCGACCATTCCCCCAGCACTGCCAAGGCCACCTCCCGTGTCCCCAAGTGCCACATCCACATGGATTTTAAACCCCTCCAGGGAGGAGTCCATTTCTTCCACACATCTTTTTTTAAAAGTGACATTAAAATCAGTGGATATTCAGAGATGATTTGCAGTGCATTTTTCTTTCAGTTACACACATTCTCACTACTCTTCCTCTTGGACAAAAGGAGATCCTTAGGAGCTTCTCATTGACCTCTTTACCTCTTTCCCAGGAAATTCCCAACTGTATTGACTCTGCAGAAAGAAAACATGGCTAAATATAAATATAAATATAAATATAAATATAAATATAAATATAAATATAAATGTAAATAGAAATAGAAATAGAAATAGAAATAGAAATAGAAATAGAAATAGAAATAGAAATAGAAATAGAAATAGAAATAGAAATATTTTTTAATTTAAATATATATGGGTTTGGAAGTCTTCTGTGAAGGTCTCATTATAGGAGGATCCCAGCATCCACCACTCTTAATCATAGGATAGAATATCCTGGGTTGGAAAGGACCTGTATGGAATTTCACAGTGCTTTATAAATGACTTTTCAAAATAAAGGTAACTTGGCTGTAGGACTTCCACATTAATCCACTCAAAGGAAAATTTCCTCTTCTGATGGTAAATGAAATTTATACTTTTGGTCTTATTTTTCATTCCATGTAATTCTCTGCTGATGTAACACAAGTCCTGTGTCATGCCTGAAATTTTAAATCTCCTCCACATCTGTGAGCTCAGAGCCAACAGAGGTAAAAATGGAGAAAAAGTCTATTTTTGAACTCAAATGAGAGAAGTCTGGGCTTCCAACATCATTCATACTAGCCCAACCCAGCCAAGACCTCCCAAAATCAAAGTGAAATCCATCAGAAATCCTTCATGAGGAGCTCCAAGCTCTGGATTTCCCTTAATTTTGCCTTTAATAAACTGGTTTTGAGGCCATGTGTCCCCATAGGTCTCCAAGGAAGAACAGTCACAGCACAACTCTCCGTGCTGTGGTTCAGCTTGATGATGATGATGATGATGATGATGACTGTGATGAACATCTGGTGCCAAGTTAAGTCTAAAGTTCTTCATCCTGGAGAGGAGAAGGCTCCAGGGAGAGCTCAGAGCCCCTTGCAGGAGAGCTGGAGAGGGACTGGGGACAAGGGATGGAGGGACAGGACACAGGGAATGGCTCCCACTGCCAGAGGGCAGGGATGGATGGGATATTGGGAATTGGGAATTCCTGGCTGGGATGGGATTCCCAGAGCAGCTGTGGCCGCCCCTGGATCCCTGGAAGTGTCCAAGGCCAGGTTGGAGCAGCCTGGGATAGTGGAAGGTGTCCCTGCCATGGCAGGGGGTGGAACTGGATGAGCTTTAAGGTTCTTTCCAACCCAAATCATTCCATGATCTGAAAGAATACATAAGATAGGCAAAGAACATTTGGAGAGCCCCTTGTTCATTTGAAAAATCTCCCCTTGATCTCAGACAAGGAGAAAAAGGAAGGAGAATTTCAGTGGGATGACACGAAGGGTGCAACACTTGTCAGAGGAGAAAAGATGTTGAAATCACAATTTCCATTGATGGAAATTGGGATAAAATGTGAGAATCCTACAAGCTGTGTCTAAAAATCAACCTACAACATAAGGAACATTCCCTTCTTCTTCCCCAGTGTGGAGAAAAATCTGGGACAAGGCTTCAGGGTGGGGTTACCTCATGCAGCTCATTAGAAATGCAAAAGATAAGTTAATCAAACAGATCATGTCCCTGTTGCTAAAACAATGGGGCCAAACACCCTGGCACAGCCTCCTCCCCTGGCTTCTTGCTTGTTCCTTGTTTGTCTCCTCTCTTTTCCCTCTTTCTCCATTTGAAAAGGTAGAAGAGGCATGCTCAGAGCTCCTTCAGTTGAATTCACAATGCTCTTGGAGCTTTTAGGGTTGGAAAGCGCTGCTGATGCATCCAAGGATCCGTGTGCGGCGTTTCAGCAGGATTTTAATGACTCAGGGAAACACCGCGCCAGCAGTGAACATTTCTGAAAGCTTCACCTCCCCTTCCAGCCTGAACTCAATCTGGCCTCTCTCTGGGTTTTAACACACTCCATTAACAGGATTCCCCGGCTGAAAGAGGATGTAGGAGGGGGAGCACAAGCCTATTTTTGGACATCCAACACCATGCAATGCACAGAAGTCCCCTTGTCGCTGCAGACTGGAGGATGGAGACAAGCAGGGTGTGTGGGAGAAGGGGGAATTAGGGAACACAGGCTCTGTACCCTGTTTGGTTTTTTTTCCCCACACAACTGACAGTGGGCTGTGAGAGGGGTTTTGCTGAAAAATTCAGGAGGATCACACACACAGACTTTCAGGGGTGGGGGCACAAGAATGTACATGACACTCACACACATGTTAGCTGTGGTTTTTAGGTGGGGTAAAGCCCCCCATGCACCATAGGCCAGCACAGGGCAATTCACAGCAGAGGTGACATCAAATCATCCTTTCCCCTGTTCTTACCCTAAAAAAGGTGTGAAGGTGGGGCAGGGGGTACAGTCAAGGCACAGCTACAGCCCCTGTCAGGCTGTTGGTCACTACAACTCCATGGACTGCTCCAGGCTGGAAAACTGTCCTGTGGAAAAGGATCTGGAGGTGCTGGTGAAACATGAGCCAGAGTGTGGCCAGGCAGGCAAGAAGGCCAAGGGCACCTGGCTTGTACCAGCCACAGAGTGGCCACAGGACCAGGGCAGTGACTGTCCCCTGTGCCAGGCATGCTCAGGCACTTCCAGTCCTGAGGGCAGCTTTGGGTGCCTCAGAATATTGAGGGGCTGGAGCGTGTCTGGAGAAGGGAAAGGAGCTGGGAAGGGTCTGGAGCACCAGGAGGGGCTGAGGGAGCTGGGAAAGGGCTGAGCCTGGAGAAAAGGAGGCTCAGGGGGGACCTTGTGGCTCTACACAGCTCCTGCCAGGAGGGGACAGCCGGGGGGGTCGGGCTCTGCTCCCAGGGACAGGGACAGGAGGAGAGGGAATGACTTCAAGTTGAGCCAGAGAGGGTTTAGGCCGGATAATAGGAAGAATTTCTTCACAGAAAGGCTTGTCAGGGTTGGAGTGGTCTCTCCAGGAAGATGTTGGAGTCCCCATCCCTGGAGATATCTAAGGAAGGAATGGACGTGGCACTCAGTGCTCTGGGCTGGGTGACAAGGTGGGGACCTGATGGTCTTGCAGGTCTTTTCCAACCTAAATGATTCCATGATTCTGTAGGGTGTATATGGCTCGTGGGCACAGAGCAGCCCCCTGGCCCGGCTGTGATGTGTGTGGGGACATTGTACACACAGAGGGGACACTGCACACCCAGGGGGGACACTGCACACCCAGGGGTGACAGAGGTGCAGGTATCAGCTCCCTGCCCGTCCAGGTGTCCCCGACACAGCAGTATCTCTCTGCCCTCCCCCCTCCCGGGCATGTTGCAAAAGGGGGGGGTGTCTCACAAACAGGTGACCCCACCCCAGTAAGCCAGGGTGTGTTTCTGGGAGTCTCCCCTTCCCACACCAACCCTCAGCCCATGGGAAAAGGGTGCTGGGGGGGAGCTGGCACCTTGGAGGTGATCCCTGGCTGCCCCTCGTCAGCTGTGGGGTGTGTGTTGGGACGGGAGTTGTCCCACACAGGTGTAAATCCTGGGAACCCTCCCTCATCCTCTGGGGCTGCCAGGTGCTTTATCACACAGATAAGCATTTCAACACCCCCTCCTGCTGATTACCAGGTGTGGACTGGGGGTGGAAGCAACTTTCTCTCTCTCTCACACACACACACACACACAAACAAGCACAGGTGAACCCCACCTTTTTCAGTGTTGGGGGGCACAGCCAGAATTTGGAGGAGTGGGGTTTCTCTCACACAAAGGTGACTGCAGGCTGTTGACCCTGTGTTCCTGTGCAGAGTGACAGCAGGAGGAGTGCTGGGGTGTCAGGAACCCCCCCTTGGCACCAGGATGAGCA
Organism: Dicaeum eximium; assembly: GCA_013396995.1. NCBI lineage: Eukaryota > Metazoa > Chordata > Aves > Passeriformes > Dicaeidae > Dicaeum > Dicaeum eximium. Next base: position 653,456 of record VWZP01007855.1, on the reverse strand, counting down.
CTGGGGGTATCAGGTACCCCCACGAGACATCAGGATGAGTTTTGGGGGTGTCTCACCCCTCTCCTCAATCCCCCATGGGGCTGTAGGATGCGGTCACACACACACACACACACACACAAGGGCACAAAATGAGCTGTAAGAGCATCTGTCACCCCGGTGGGGACACCCCGGTGTGGTGGCCAGCTCACAGAGGGTTGTGTCAGGAGCCAGTGGCACACGGAGTGTGGGCTGCAGGGTGTGTGTCAGGGTGTCCTGCCCGCCCTGAGGCCACAGCTCGTGTCCTCGGCCGCTGTGACACTCTCTGTGACACACTCCGGGCCCAGGCTGTGGTGCTGTGTGTCAGGGTGTGTCACCCACACCGGGCCTCGGGCCATCACCACGGCCACGGGGCAGCGGGGTGGGGTTTTGGGGTGTCACACACACACAGGGTGTAGTTTGGGGTCAGTCATGGAGCCCAGGGCTGTGTCTGAGAGGGTGTCACACCAGACATGGCTGCTGGCTGTCACTGAGCGTGTCACACACACAGGGACAGGGACACAGGCTGTGACTGAGGGTGTCACACACAGGGACAGGGACACAGGCTGGGACTGAGGGTGTCACACACACACGGACACAGGCTGTGACTGAGGGTGTCACACACAGGGACAGGGACACAGGCTGGGACTGAGGGTGTCACACACACACGGACACAGGCTGTGACTGAGGGTGTCACACACAGGGACAGGGACACAGGCTGGGACTGAGGGTGTCACACACACACGGACACAGGCTGTGACTGAGGGTGTCACACACACCAGGGACACAGGCTGTGTCTGAGGGTGTCACACCAGAGACGGCTGCTGGCTGTCACTGAGCGTGTCACACACACACAGGGACACAGGCTGTGACTGAGGGTGTCACACACAGGGACAGGGACACAGGCTGGGACTGAGGGTGTCACACACAGGGACAGGGACACAGGCTGGGACTGAGGGTGTCACACACAGGGACAGGGACACAGGCTGGGACTGAGGGTGTCACACACCAGGGACACAGGCTGTGTCTGAGGGTGTCACACCAGAGACGGCTGCTGGCTGTCACTGAGCGTGTCACACACACACAGGGACGCAGGCTGTCACTGAGGGTGTCACACCACTTTGCATTCTCTGAGCACGTCACACTCAGTGTCACACACTATGTCACACACAGGGTGTGACGTTCTGTGTCTGAAGATGTCACACATTGTGTATGTCACACACAGTGTTACACTCTGTCACTGCTCACAGTGTCACACGCTATGTCACACACTATGTCACATACTCTCAGTGTCACCCACTGCCCATGTCACACACTGTCACCTGCTGTGTCACCCTCAGTGTCACACACTGCCCGTGTGACACTGTCACACTCAGTGTCACACACAGTGTCACACACTCGCTCCCACACAGTGTCACCCGCTGTCCATGTCACAGAGTGTCACCTGCTGCCTGTGTCACACTCTTAGTGTCCCACACTGTCCATGTCACACACTCAATGTCACCCGCTGTGTCACACTCTCAGTGTCACACACTGTGTCCCACACTCTCAGTGTCACCCGCTGTCCGTGTCACACTCTCAGTGTCACACAGTGTCACACTATGTCCCATACTCAGTGTCACCCACTGTCAATGTGGCACTGTGTCCCACACGTCACAGGCTCAGTGTCACTCTGTGTCCCCCACTCTCAGTGTCATTTAGTGTCACACAGTGTCACACTCTGTGTCCCACACTCTCAGTGTCACCCGCTGTCCATGTGGCACTGTGTCCCACACGTGTCACACACTCTGTGTCCCACACTGTGTGTCCTACACTCTGTGTCCCAGACTCAGTGTCACACTGTGTGTCCCACACTGTGTGTCCCACACTCTGTGTCCCAGGCTCAGTGTCCCAC
>VWZP01007855.1:633023-650788 GCA_013396995.1 Dicaeum eximium | reverse complement strand
CGGCGGCAGCGGCTTCTCGCTGGCGGCCAGCGCGCTGCCCGAGAGGCGGCGGCCGGGCGGCGGCCGGCCCCGCTATGAGGTGGTGCGGGAGCTGGGCGCCGAGGAGGTGCGCTGGTTCTACCGGGAGGACCGCAAGACCTGGAAGCCTTTCATCGGCTACGACTCGCTGCGCATCGAGCTGGCGTTCCGCGCCCTGGGCGGCGGCGGCGCGGGGGAGCCGGCGGCCGTGGAGCCGGTGTGCGTGCGGAGCGGGCTCTACGAGGTGGACGTGGCCAGCGCCGAGAGCTACCCCGTCTATTGGAACCGTGAGTGCCGCCGTGCCGGCCGGGGGGAGGCGGCGGGGGTGGCCGCGGGGCCCCGCCGTCCCGGCGAGGGATGCTCGGCATCCCCCGTGCGCACGGAGCCTGCGCTGGGTGACCCCGCCGCGGGGACACCGCGTGCGACACCGGGTGGCCTTTGCCGCCCCGGCACACGGACCCGGCAGCGCTCGCTGCCGGTGTGTTCTGTATAAGGGATATAGGACAAATTATCCGGGGAGAGAGGACCCGCGGTGCCCATCTCCGGGAGGGACTGGGAATTCCCTTCCAAGGAGAACGCGGCGCTGGGCATCGAACCCTGCCAGGGACGCTTGCGAGGGAAAGGACTTGGGCATCCCTGAGGGAGGGGACTCTGGGCCATCCCTCTCCCCGAGGATGAGCGGTTCCGGGGCGTACGGAGCACATCAGCCCCTTCAGCCGCACAGGGAACTGAGCATCTTTCCCCTTCTCGCCTCCCCGTGCACACAGACCCGAAGGAGATGATCTGGGGCATGCACACATGGCACCAGAAACTTGGAGAAGGGAGCGCTGGGCATCTGCTCGTTTCTTGGCGTGTGTGGAGGGAAGTGGGAGGGAAGGTGACAGAGAACCTTCCTATGCTCTGCTTTTCCCAAGCAGAGGGTGAGTGAGGGTGGATATTTGCCTTCAGCGCTCCCCCAGTTCCCTCCCTGCACACCTTTCCTTTGGAAGTAGCAGAATAGAAACATCAGTTGTTTGTCCACTCCCTCCTCCCCACAGACATGTCTTTGATCCCTCATTTTCAGTGAGGAATGATGGAAGCAAGGGTTGTCCCTGGCTTCCCCTTTATGACCCTTGTCCTCTCTGCTAGAGGAATCATGATCGTGTGCTTTCTATTTCCTTTTTCATCACCTGCTGCTGGGAGGGGTGTGAAGTGGGATTTCTCCTCGTTTCTCTTGGAGGAGTTGCAACAGGCATCTCATAGATACATAATCCTTCATTCCTACCCTTCCAATAAATGGAAGTTTATTTCCCACCCTCAGCTTCAAGATGAGGTGGGCATACACCCCCTCTGCCACCCTTCTCCTTGCATTCGTGTGTCCTTTGCTGGGGGATAGGAGACCTTGTGGAGCAGAAGTGGAAGAGGGGCAAAGACCCCAGCTCCTGCACTTCTGCTCTGGTGGGAAGGGCTCCAGGCTCTGCTGGAGCAGTGAACCCTGCTGTCCTGAGGCTGACAAGCTGTGCTCAGCTGCTGTTCTGAGGACTTGCCTTCCAGCTGCATTCCCTCAAGGACAAGGGAGATGTGGAGCAGGGTGAGCTGCAGAGGAGCTGAGCGTGTCCTGGCATGGGCTTGGCAGAGGGGCAGGCAGGTTTCTGTCCTCTTGAGACTCAGGTGGGAGTCTCAGGGGAGCAGCAGAGCTGTTTCAGAGATGAGAACCAGGGCTTCCTGTTGTTTTCCCTCTTTATTTATCAGCCTCTTTACAGGAGGGAGGTCCATAAATGACAATGCTGCGTGGCACAGTTCACTTGTGTGACAATTTGTCTTTCAAATCATCACCCCAGCAGACAGACACTGGGCTCCAGGAGCGAGCAGAGGTCTCAGTCCACACAAGTTCTGAGCTAGAGGAGCCTGGGCACAGCTTCTTGAGCAGAAACTGGAGCTGCTTCTCCCTGTCACCACGCCGAAGCCCCTTGCTGTTGGCACTCGGTGCATCTGCCCCATGGTTCCCGGGAAAGAGAAGATGCAGGACATCCAGGGGAGGAGGAGACTGCTGCCATCCCTGTAACTGTGCCATAGGGAGAGAGGTGAAGGAGCCAGCAGAGCTGTCAGGTGAGGCAGGATTGCTCCTGGTAACGGGAGCAAGAGGCTGCGCTTGTCAGCAGCTTAAAGGTTTAATTTCTTGACACTGTGCCTTGTCCATTTTGGAAGCTGATTCAGTCTCATTAAGCTGGAGGAGCAGATGTTTCAGATGACAGCATAGGCTGTGCAGAGACGATTTCTGGTGCTGGGAAGGAGAGATTCCCAGAGGTTAGCACCAGAGGCAGGGGGCAAATAAACTCCTGTGCCTGAGCAGGCTGATGGCGGGGAGGATTTCTAGTCCTCAGAAAGCTGATTAAGGGAAGTGCTCAAGTCTTTTCTAATTAGCAGGTCCAGTCCTTTGCAAGGCTGAGATCAACTTTTGGTCTTTCAAGGGGCTTCTGGTGCCTTCTGGTTTAACTTCCTCACTGCACATTTCCTTGCCTCTATTCCCTATGAGTGCCTCTCTCCCATTCTTCCTGACTGCTGCATGCAGATCTGAGAAAACAGCAAGGTCAGATCCCAGGATTCAGTCTTACCTGTGCCTTGGAAGGCCTTGGTGGAGCCATAATTCCCATATTAGTCCTCTTTGGTAGTGTGTAAGTCTGGATCCAAAGGGTGGCTGCTGCCCTGATGTGGACGTGTCAAACAACTCTGAGTAAGGCAGGAGAATCCTCCTCTCTGGCCACACAAGCATGAGGTATGATGAGCACAACTGCCTTAAAATGTGCTGAGGTGCCTGTTGGATAGTACAGAAACTACTGGCTGGTTTTGCTGATTCATGGTTCAGCTCAGAGCAAAGGTCAAAAGCTTTTCTCTTTGTTATTTTGCCCTTTTTCCTGTATGTGCTGGACTCCAGGGGAGGCTGCTGTCACACAGCCACCACACTGTGCAGTTGGTTCCTCAGCTGGCAATTCCTCAGCATCACAATGCCAGGGAAATGTTGGTTATAGCTTGGCATGTGCTGGAATAGTTTTTTTTTAATATCTGCATTTTAAGCTCGCTACAGGATTTGTTGGTAACATCAGGAATATCAGCCTGAGTTACAATTTGAGCAGATTAATTACTGAGAATTTCATCCTTACCTTGTGACCTCTGGGATTTATTTAATTAGTGCTGTAGAACCAGCAAAAATTGTTCAAGAGGATGAAAATTATTCGTGTAGTCTTTCAGCTAAGTCAGTAATTTGGAGCAGGGCTGCTTCTTGTTTTCTGTGGAGATGACAAGTGTGATATTTTATATAATGATTTTCTGTTTAAACCTTAAATTATCCAGCCCTTTCCAGCCCTCCCAGCTGAAGAAAGCTCCTTTACAACCATTTTGCTATGGAGTTTGTCGGTGGAGTTTTTGAAGTCCTGTGTGGTTCTATTAAATCCATGGCCTGTGAACTTTTGGGTGATTCTCTCCTGTTTTCTGGCTTGTAGGTTTGTCCCACACAACTGTTGTCCTGTCAGGGATTTGCTTTTTCCAGGCTTTTTTTCATGGGTATGTTTTCAAGTTGCCTGTGTTTATTTAAATTACTCCACTCCCAGACAAAGGTTTGGTAAAGTTGTGGGGGGTTTTATTTGTTTTTGTAATGTATATTATTTTTCTATTTAACAATTGCTGAAGTCTATTAAGTAAAAAGCCTATTTTTGTATTTAAAACCAAATATGTTCACTAGAACCATCCCTGAGTGAAGATATACTGATATAACAGATATTTTACTGACTTCAATCTGGATATACCTGTGAATACTGAGTGGACCACTGGGTCTTAAAATTAAGATCTCTCTGCTCAGGCTTCAGTTGGGCTGCTTTAAAAAACCATTTTAGCTGCCTTCTTGATCAAGAAGAAAATTAAGAGAATGGAATTAAGAGTTTATCACTGTTTGTGACTTTCATTTGGTTTAGTCTGGTTTTAGCAGTGCTTTTAGTAATTTTACAGCACGCTTAGAACCTTGGTTTTGGTGTGTTGGACAGTCTTTGGACTTGGTTGATAGCAATTTCCTTTATATAAAGGACCTTTTGATTGAAGTCCTGAATACTATTTTATGGCTTTTTTTTTTATCTCCAGGCCTGTAAATCTTTTGCAAATAAAACACTGACAGTTTACTCTGTAAAGGTGAAACGTTGCTTTCGCTCCTCAAAATATTTCTGGGTTCTCCTTTTTTGCATCTGTTTTTACTGTACCATCATTTCAAAAACATCTTGTAGCTTTGTTTTTGGCCAATTCCTTCCTGACCAAAAGGCCTGGCAGTGTCCAAGGCCAGGCTGGACAGGGCTTGGAGCAGCCTGGGACAGTGGAAGGTGTCCCTGCCTATGGCAGAGGGTGGAATGAGATCAGCTTTAAGGTTCTTTCTGACCCAGACCACTCTGGGATTCTGTGACCTAACACACCTAGATGAAATACCTTTCAGATTTGCAGTGTTCCATGTATTAAAATCACATTTGTTTGTGTGTGTGGTCAGGGTTTTTTTCTGACCTCCCAGTAGAGAGAGCTTGGGAATTTTGGGATGCTTTCACCAGGCCAGGGTTGAGGTGGGAGCACTTGGGATGTGTCTCTGAGGGCAAGTTTCTTCCCTGCCCTCAGCTTTATTTAAGCATATTTAATCAAAATCAATCTGTTGCCTTTCTCCTTTAAATGGGACCAAGATAATTCTCCAGTGGATGGTTCAGCTCCAGCAGAGTAGCTAAGGATGGACATGGCTTAGAAGGTTGTGCTTCTCCTTTGATGTGATCCAGCACTTTTCCTGCTGGATTTGGTCCACAAGGACGAAGGTAGAGATGTAGGTAATATTTGGATTACAAGCTGTGGGTGAGAGGGGTGTTTTCTGCTGTAACTGTGGCAGCAGGAAATGTTTGTGGGATGAGCAGGATGAGGAGTTCTGCTGTAACTTCATTCAGGCTTGAACACGGATTGGACAGTGCTGAGATCAAAGGAATAGGGTGGGATTTAATTTACAGGTGACAGAGTTGAATTAAGGACCCATGACAGGTGGATTTTTGTGTGATATTCTTTTAGGGAAAAACAACACTCAAAGCAAAGAGAGACCTTGTCCAGAGCTCTTGGAGGAGCACAAGGATGTGTAAGAGCTGACACTGTGCCAGTTAGTGAGCAGAAGGCCTAGATGGAAAAAAAAAATCTGCAAAAGAGCAAGAAATTAAAATAAGAAGCACAAGAATTGTCTCAGATCTTTAAGGTTGAAAACAGTGAGGGTGAGGGAGTGGTTTGAGTGTTGGCCAGAGAAAAGGTCACTGGTGTGATGTGATCTGTTTTGAGTGGGCTGTGAGTGGCTGTGGCTGGTGTGGAGCTGGGGAGGAGAAACTCCACAGATAATAAATGTTGTAAATAGCAGCATTAGTGAGCCCTGGGATCAATGGAACACCAGGTTCCAGCGGGATCCCAGGCAGTGAAATTTATGATGAAAGAAACTAAAATTGTTGCCAAGCTGTGGCTAACCGCAGGGGCTTGGAGCAGCCTGGGACAGTGGAAGGTGTCCCTGCCATGGCAGGGGTGGCACTGGGTGGGCTTCAAGGGCCCTCCCAAAGGAAACCATTCTGGTTCCTGGCAGGGGAAACCCTAGAGTGTTAGAAAAAATGGAAGGAAAATGTAAACATATGGATGAAGGGGTAGGAATTCTGGAGTCGGCCTGGAGCAGATGGAAGAAGGAAGTGAGTTCAGGAGGAGAGCACAGAAAATAATCCCTGTGGTGGAGAAGGGAGGAGGTGAAGCCACCCAAGGGCATAATAACCTTTGCTGTCATCTTGTTCATGAGTGGCAGGTCTGAGGTGTGCACTGAGACAGCCTTGCTCTTCTTTATTTTGGAATATTCCAGGAACTTGTTCCAGCTGTTTGTCTGTGCTGGTGGATTTTCAGGAGGTTTTCAGGAGGGCTGTGAGGGTGGGATTGTGCAAAAACCCCGTGCTGGGGATGGGCTGGGAGCACACACTCACTTTTGGGAGGTGCTCACGTGTTGGTCATGTGGCACAGGAGTTGTTCTTTTGTGGTTTTTAAAAAATGCAGGTCTCTCTGTGAGGGGAAAGAGCTGATAAGGGACAAACTCAGTGGTTCCAGCAGCAAATGCCAGGGGTGGAAGTGCTTCAGAGCACTAGGATTGAAGTTAATGAACTGTTTTAATGGATAAGAATTCAATAAAAATACAGTTCTAAGTTTAAAACTGCAGCTCAGTTCGTGTTTTGGCAGTCCAGGTTTGTTGGGTTTTTTGGGTTTTTTTTTGATGAGTGCTTCCCACTTGACATGGCCTGTAAAGTGAGGTTTAGGATTTTGGCTTGGGGCATCAGGATCAGATTTGTGGGAAGAGCAATTGTGGATATGGGAATTAAACTGTTTCCTTAAACCAGGAAAATCCTTCCTGAAAAACATGTCCTGGAGCCAGGCTGGGAGAGCTGGGGGTGCTCACCTGGAGAGGAGAAGGCTCCAGGGAGAGCTCAGAGCCCCTTGCAGGGCCTGAAGGGGCTCCAGGAGAGCTGGAGAGGGACTGGGGACAAGGGATGGAGGGACAGGACACAGGGAATGGCTCCCACTGCCAGAGGGCAGGGATGGGTGGGATATTGGGAAGGAATTTTTCTCTGTGAGGGTGGGGAGGGGCTGGGCTGGAATTCCCAGAGAAGCTGTGGCTGCCCCTGGATCCCTGGCAGTGCCCAAGGCCAGGTTGGACAGGGCTTGGAGCAGCCTGGGACAGTGGGAGGTGTCCCTGCCATGGCAGGGGGTGGAACAAAATGATCCTCAATTTCCCTCCCAACCCAAACCATTTTGTGATTCTGTGTTTTGGGATGATTTACAGCGTTGATGACCTGGAGAACGTTCATTATTTTGTGGGGTTCCTTCTGTGTTTGACTGGAACCAGCCCCAAAGAGCAGCCTCTCATTCCTGATTGCTCGGTTCACAGTGTGAAATGATTAAAAACTCTTGAAGGAAAAACAGTTTGAGGCTGTAGCTGAGGCTGAGCTTCAGGCAGTCCTGATAAATCAGAGGCAATTCCATGGTTGCAGCAGAGCAGAACTTCTGTTCCTGCCTCTGGGATCCAGCATGGAGCAAACACTGAGCTCACAGGTTGAGCTGCTCTGGAAAGAAAATCCCACCTGTGCTGTGAACGTGCTTAGTCCTCCATGAACCTCAAATGGAACTTGCTCTTGTCTTTAACTCTTCCATAAAACAAAAGTAACTGAAAGAATGTAGTTTAAGCTTTCTGAAATATCTGAGTATGCAAGAAAATTAATTTATTGAAGGTGGGTAAGTGAGGGCTAAAAAATTGGTGAAATTGGGTGCTGAAGTGGCAATTCTGATTCATCACTTTTTAATGCTCTTAATGCTTTGGAATTTACAAATTGCTTCAATGAAGCAACTGGGAGTTACTGGGTGAACCAGCAAAAGGATGATTTTTACTGCTCAGTGAATGAAATCTCTTTTCAGCTCAGTCACAGGCTCTGTGTCCCTCTGAAGTTTTTCTGGGGCTTCACCCTTGAACTCCTCTGCAGGACTGGTTCCTTTTGGGAGAGCAGGACAGGTCACACATCTGTGTGGTTGAAAAAAGGGAGGTCACCAGGCTGGGATCAAGCAAGTGCTTCCATTTATTTAAAAGTCAGTCACCTGCTGTGCTCTGAAATAACATGAAGGACAGCTAGAAAGGTGTGCAGTGTTAAGTTTTTTTTTTTTAAATGAAAAAAGTTTAAGTGTGTTAGGTAGCCAACATGAAATAATGCAATTTTAGTTTGGGGCTATTTTATTACAACATCACCATCCTCATAGACAAGAATTTCTTCCACATATCTAAGCTAAGTTCCAGTTCTTTCCATTTGAACTCCTATCTCCTTGTCTTTTCACTGAAGTTCCTGATGAAATATACCCAGAACAGGATTTTAGGCTTGATATAATAGGAATGGATAACAATTCTTTTTTTTTAATTCTCTAAGAGCACCCTTGATGTTATTGTGGAATATATTTTTATGTGTTTATTTATTCATATTTATATAGATAGGCACTGCCACAAGTTGCCCAGAGAAGTGTGGGTGCCCCATCCCTTGAAGTGTTTCAGGCCAGCTCCTTGCTAAATGTATGAACACTTTATTATTTAACTAACTTTCAGTTTTAGATGTCACATTTGTAGCCTCAAAGTTGCCTTCAGCTTGTGCAGGTATTATTCTCACATGCTGCAAATTGTTTGCCACTATAGTGAGAAGGAAATCAAATTTAAGGAAATGCTACAACACCAAAAAGCAGGAATCTGAAATTACTACACTGAAAAACATCTTGACCCGGTAGTGTTTTATAAGTTTGTGTTCCTTGCCCAACTTCTTGGCTTTGGGCTTGGAGAGCTAGGAATTGTCAATTTGAGCAAAGCACCGACTTTAATTTAAATTTCTGAGCCTCTGAATATCCTATTAACCTTTGAGATCTCATTTGTGGGTAAATCATCATAAATGTCTTGGGACTGATGGTGCAGAGTGCCAGGAGTGCCTGGGCTTGGCCAGCAGCTGAGGTCTTACCTCTGTTTTATCTTAGTTTTGTCACAGTTTCGTGGTCCTGAATCAGGGCAGGTGAAAAAGGGTTGTTTGAGCTGTGCAAAATTGAAATATAAGGCTATGTCCTGTCCAGCAATGTGGTGGCAGGAAATGAATGATGGAATTGATGTGTTGCAGGGAAATTGAGGCAAATTCTGCTCAGTTATGACTTCGTTGTGATGGATTAGCCAGTTTTTTATTCCAATTTATGTTGTGATGGATTAGCCTTTTTTTAATTCCAATTATATAAAAATTATATTTTTATTCCAATTTATATTTTTATTCCTATTTATATTAGATCACACAGTTTTAAAGATCTTCATGAAGAGGAAATAGCTGGGTTAGACACACACTGCACACACCTCCTGTAGTTTATATGTTGCAAACAGTTTTTATTTTAACATAATTTTCATTATTCAGGGGATTTTGGTGATTATCATAATGCAAATCACTAATGTTCTTACCACACTCTTAATTACAGCACTTGTATTCTTTTATTCTTTAAATTTTCAGGGGGACAAAAAGACCCATTTGTGTAAAAATAAATAAATCCTTTGTTGCAGAGTAAATCTCTTAAACTGATTTCCTCTAAAAGTGGTAAAATACCTGTGACTAATTAAAATTAAGTGGTTTTCATCTACTTTTAATCTCCACCATTCAGATTTATTTAGAAATTCTTTTATAAATAAACCATGGAAGTGTATAACCAGTCAAATATGTTGATATCTTTTAGTCTGAAGCACTGCCAGGTGCAGATTATATGGTGTAAGACTTAAGGCAATAAAGAAATCAAGGCAAATCCTTTCCTAGGGATTGAGATTGCAGGGATAAGGATAAATAATGCTTCATGTTATAGATTTGGAATTCTGTATTGACAAAAACAAATTAAATTACAACATGATGTAATTCCAGCGTCTTTAACTCTTCCATAAAACACAAGTAACTGAAAGAATGTAGTTGAAGCTTTCTGAAATATCTGAGTATGCAAGAAAATTAATTTATTGAAGGTGGGTAAGTGAGGGCTAAAAAATTGGTGAAATTGGGTGCTGAATGGCAATTCTGGTTCATCACTTTTTAATGCTCTTTACTGTCATAAATTTGCATGAAGTCTTCTGGATTAAACCTGGAAGTTTTTCAGTGACAGCCCCGGTGCAGGATTAAACAGAGGAGCTGTGGTGAGGAGCCTCTTTCCCACAGTCACAGATTTTACTGAAAAAAATCTCTTGTGTGAAATTATTTCCCCACCCCATCCAGAGTATTCCAGTGGTATGGAATTACCACTGATGCACTTCCCCCTCTTCAGTAACTGAAGTCTCACCTGCTTTTGGAGCTGGTGATGTTTAATTTGGTTGTCATAGAATTGGGGGTTGTCAGAGACTCATGGGATGGTTTGGGTTGGGGGGACCTTAAATCCCATCCCATCCCACCCCTGCCATGGCAGGGACACCTCCCNCCTGGCTCTGCAGGAAATGTTTTTCTGTGTGCTGTGATCACAGATTTCATTATCTCGGTTCTGCAGGGCGGTTTTCAGGTTTCTGAGAGCCAAACTGTGCTGCTGATGGCAGGAAATGTCATTTTCTGGCTTCCTCCTCCTCCTTCCAGGTGGTTTTCTCTTGAGGTTTTCCTGTAGCTCTGTTCAAACCTCCCCCCCCCCCTACCCCCCAGCTTGTGATGGGAAATAAAAGCAGTTTGTGATTCAGGCTGGTTTGGCTGATCTGAGAGTGGGCAATTGTTTAAAAGAGGGAATGGGGGGAAAAAAAAAAGGCAATTCCTTGGTCCCCCCAAAATCCCTCAGAGCTGGAAAACAGAACTGCCTCACTCAGGTTTTTCAAATCTCAATAATTGGCTTTAGATCTGAAAATAATTTATGTTTGCGTATGAACGCCCTTTCCAGAGCCTGATACATTAATTAATTCCCAAACTCAAATGTTATGCAGTGATTTTATGTTAAATTCTTTCTTATTTCATACAGTTTTTCCTGGCTGAGCCTTTCTGGGAAGGGCTCAAGTTGAGAGCTGCTGTTGAGTGCTATGGACTGCTCTTGTAAGGAACCACTCTGGGAAAATTTCTCTCAGGCAAAAAGAGCCTGAAGATGTTTATTTTAATACTTGATGGTTAGAATTTTAGAAATATGTAGGTGGAAATTCCCATGTGAAAGACTTGAAGCCCTTCAAAACTGAAAAAAAAGGTGTCTTGTATTCACTTAATTTGGAGTACAAAATAGTAATCATATGATTATTATTTTAAAAACCCACATATCTCTGCCTGTGGATTCAGTGAATGGAGCCTCATCAGACTGCTTAGTCAAGAATTAAGGAATTGCTCACAGATTTTCCCAGTGAGGATTAAGATCTGACGTAGCCCTGTCATTGCTGCAGCCACAATGGGAGCCTTTATCTCCCCTCACTTTTCATTTCTTCCTACAGACAGAGCTTTGTTTGGGAGGGCAGCCTGACTGGGTCTGTGTGCACTGGATGGGCTAGAAAATGTGGATTTTTGACAGGTGGAAAATGTCTGGGAATACAGCAAAGCTTAAGGAAGGAGACTGATGTGCTTAACTTTCAGTTCATGAAAACTGAATATTCATCTTTCACCCTCCATTGATGGGATGTAGCCTCCAAAATTAGTCTGAATTTTCATGAAATACTGAATTTTGTGTAACTTGCAGGCACTGATGACTGGTGCATTTCGTAGCCACCCAGAATTTTGGTTTTTCTGAGATTGTCAAGGATTCATTTCTACTACACAACCACGAGAACACTCCAGCCTCTTTGCTCGAGCTGGGGGACCATGAACACCCCCAGCAGCAGGAATTCAGCACACAACAACTGGCTCCTACCTGGAGCAGCTCTTTTAGGAGGGCAAACAGCAGCTGAATGGCAGAACTGGGTCTGGCACTACTTTTGTGTTTCCTGCTGTTCACCCTCCCTTGCCACTTGTGGCAGTACCAATGTCCAGGTGCCATCAGCCACCTGTGTGCCCTCCTCCTGCCACCAAGGTGGGAGCTGGTTGTCACTGCAGTGTTGTCCTGTAAATCTGTCACAGCAAAGGTTTCAAAATTGGTTTTGGGACCTTTGGAGTGTTACTTGCCCCGTGGGGAGGTTATTTCGAGGTGATTTTCTTTGTATTTTCGTGGCTTGTGCATTCAGTGGGCTGAGGGATGAAAAATTCAGAGTAGTTTAGAGGTTTTAGTGAATTGGGGGGGTGACAATTCTCTGTCACATTCTCATCTGCCAGCAGTTGTGTGGAAATGACTTTTGGGCACAGCAAGCACTTGTGGTGTGTCTGTAGTGGAGGGCAGCACAGAACCAGGAGATTTTGTGGCCAGTTTGTCCTTACCAGCTTTTTTCCACCCTCCAGGTCAGAACAGATCTTGGAGCAGTGAAGCCTATTTCTCCCCCCCCTCATCTCCATTTTTTTTCTTTTTTAAAGCCTTTTTTTTGTGGTTGAGTTCTTACTTGCTTTGTAGAGCTCAATCTTTGTGGTCAGTATAACACACACAGGATATTTGCTTTTGGCTGAGTCTATACATATATACATATTAAACAAAAATATATGTGTGTGTGTANTGTGTGTGTGTGTGTGTGTACACTCCCAGGGTGCACTGGAGGTCACTGATCCCACTGCTCTGTGCTCTCAGCAGTCCCAAATCTCTCTTTGTCCCATGAAAACTTGGATTTGGGATCTTTGAGGCCTGTGGGGCACAGGCACACACCGTATTTCTCCTTGATTTTCCAGATGTAGGAGGAGAAATTCAAAGCTGAGTTACAGTGGATGTCACTGTCCCACCTTGCTTGCAGGGATGGGTATAAGAGGGAAATTTTTGCTCCCTGCAGTTAGTGTGAGCAACAATTAAGCAGTTTGATATAGAATAAGCACCAATTTATAGTTTTTAAGAGATTTCTCTTTTTCCAGGTGCACAGCAAATGCTGAGCCCCCACTTTCCCTTGTTTGGAGAACCCAAACGAGAACAGCAGTAACCAAAACCAGCCCTCAGTAAAACAATTGATTTTAATTAAATCAAAACATTTATTTGAATTAAAAAAAAAAACAAAAACAGAAAAAAAAACCCAAAAAAAGCAACAAAAAAACCCTTGCATTTTAAAATACCACCATTTATGCTAATTGATCTGTAATTTGGGTTGTTGGAAACGCCCTGGAAGTGTCCAAGGCCAGGTTGGACAGGGCTTGGAGCAACCTGGGGTAGTGGAAGGTGTTCCTGCCATGGCAGGGGTGGAACTGGATGCATTTTAAGGTCTCTTCCAACCCAAACCATTCTGGGATTCTGATTTTCTGTCCATCTCTCACATCCTCACACACAGTTGTAAAATCCAGCCTCGTTAGCTCAGGTTTGCAGATTACTCCACATTTCCTGCTCTCAGTTTGTGATCTGTTGCCTTAAAAAAAAACCCTTTTTTTTGTATTTTTTCTTTCAGAGACTGAAAAGATCCCTGTAATGCGTGGCCAGTGGTTTATTGATGGGACTTGGCAACCTCTGGAAGAGGAGGAAAGTAACTTGATAGAACAGGAGCATCTCAACCGCTTCAAAGGCCAGCAGCTGCAGGAGAGCTTTGACATGGAAATATCCAAACCTGTGGATGGGAAGGAGGGTAAGATTGTTGAAATTACTATAATACATTTTTTGGACACTTGGGGTTCTGCTTTTCCTAAGTAAGAATGTGATCTGCATTGTTTTTTCATCCTATAAATTGGGGAACAAGTTTGTTCTCCCGTTTTCCAGTGTTGGATTTCCTGCTGCAGCACGTTTGGGGGATGCTGTAAAAATTATAGCCATGGAGAAACATCCTGTTCCCATTGTGTTTCATACCTTTTAATTGTGTTTGAAATCTCATTTCAAACTAAAATCTCTTGATGGGACAAGAGGAGTCAGTGTCCAAAGGCAAAATGGCTGATAGCTCTCTGGCCAGCATGCCTAATTCTGCCCTAAAGGGAGGAGGGTAATTTTTACAAATCACATTCCATTTTCCATTTTCATTCAGGCTGGATTTATTGCTTTTCAGCTGCAGTAAATCTTGGGCATTCATTCTGTTGAGGAAGTCCTTACATCTTAATGAGCAGGCTGAGGATGTTCAGGTTGGGTTGCTGGGAAGCTTGGTCTGCTGCATGGAACATTTTTAAGAACAGATTTCTGAAATTACTGGTCTATTATTTAATGCACACAGTTGAATTGATTGCTCAGAGCAGGTATTGCCCAGCAAAAATTCAGTATTTTTGCCCTTCACACTTTTGGCTGTCTCTTGCTTGAACAATCTACAAACCAGAAGCTGCAAGTACAGAGGGCCCTCAAGATCTTTGAGTAGGGATTTGGTTGTGTTGCTCTTTACAAAGAAACTTTATTTTTAAAGTGGAGCTCTGTGCAAAGCAGTTACACAGGGTAGGAATGGCTGAGTTTTGGCCATGAGTTCTTACGTGTGAGCTGCACGACCACACAAGTAAAACCTTGTTAATAAATGGGAAGCAATACTCAGGGTAATTCTGTAATTACTGCCAGGAAAACCAAAGTGTCATTTGTTGATTTAGGGAGTTTTTTCAGCATTACAGAGAATTTCTAACTCCCCTTTAAAACTAGTGAGGACTTTATGGGTTTTTTTTCCCCTTATTTGTGCTGCTTTAAAAGATCTTTTCTCCTGGCCAAGGCTGTGCCTGCACAAACATCCTCCTGGAACTCACTTTTACCTGCATTTCTGATTTATTGGCCCAGAGGCACAAAGCTCAGGGTTGTTAGTGACAGGGATTTATGGTTTTTTTTACATGGAAAGCAAATCTTCGTGGTTCCTGAGTGCTCCCAGCCTTTGGTAGTTTAATTTTTGAGAGAAGGCTGCAGTGTTACTTGGATTCTCCTTACAGAGTAAGTGAGAGATCAGGGTTGGGTTTTTTTTCAGATAAAGTCTGGACTACAGAGCAGAAATTTTCAGATTTGGTGTTGGATGGAGTGGGGAGAGCGATGAGAAAGACAGGACCACTGATACTTGTGAAAATGTAAAAGGTCAGAAAAAGAAACTCCAAATTCAGGCACCAGTGTCTTTTCTAAAACTGAAGTTAGAAAAGAAAAAAAAAGGAAGGAAAAAAAAGCCAAAAACCAAACAAATAACAAAAAAAAAACCCAACAAAAACAAACAAAAACCAACCCCAAAAACCCAAACAAACAAGCAAAACCAAACAAAAACCCCAAGCTGTGTATGGCATCACTTTGATGGAATATATGTCAAGTCACCAGTAGGTTTCAACAGGGTTTTTTGATAGTGATAGGAGAGTTGCAGGACAATTGGCAGCTGACAGTGTAAAAAGTGATTTTGTCATTCTGATTTGCCCCTCAATACCTCTTGGATCCTCTGGCATCCACAGTTGCCATCTGCAGTGGCACTGGGAGAGGATCTGCAACTTGATTATTGCTGGTGAAATGAACATAATTAGCTGGTTTCAGTTTATAAATTCCTTAAATGCTCTAATTTGTTGTAATTATATCTTGTATGAAACTGGTTTTGGTGCCATCAAGGATTACAGGTACCTGTTATTTATGATCAGTGAAAGTTGAGATAAATCTGTAAATATCCATTGGGAAGCAAAGTGACTGTTCCCAGTGCTGTGATAAAATGTTGTGAAGGATGAAAAACTGGCCAAATCTTCTGATTCCTCAGCAAAATTCATACAAGCTGCTGTAACAGTCCCTTTGTACCAAGAATTACTCCAGTGATTAAATTTATTAATTCTGCTCCTGGATTGCAGCCTGTTAACAAAGAAATATCTGAGCTTCATCCAAGGCCTTTTGGTGATGATAGGAGGGATAAATGGCCCATGATTAAACTCTTAATGCAAGCAAACCTTCCTCAGAAAGTGCAGAATTATTCAGGAAAAGGTCTCCAACCTGCAGCCTAAAATAACGTAATGCCCATGCTGAGGTGTTGTGGTTTTTGGGAGCACAAGGAGCTTTAAATGCAGAAGGGAACAGAAAGCACAGATGACATGGAATGATTCCCCAAGCTCTGCTTTCCATGGGGCAGCCTGGAGATCAGTCCTTTGCTGAGCAAACTGTGGCTGCATTTTGATTTTCATCCTTACAAAGTATTAATTCCCTGCCATGCAAAATGAACTTGGTTTGTGATGCCTGATGCCAGCGACTCCTCTTGGTGCCTGATCCCCTTCAGTGCCTCAGATAAATTATTATTATAATGGCAGGATGCAGAAATGGGGCACTTCATGATCAAAAGGAGTTTGGACAGCAGGTCATGGGAGGGGATTCTGTCCCTCTGCTCTGGTGAGACTCCTCTGGAATTCTGTGTCCAGCTCTGGAGCCAGGCTGGGAGAGCTGGGGGTGCTCACCTGGAGAGGAGAAGGCTCCAGGGAGAGCTCAGAGCCCCTTGCAGGGCCTGAAGGGGCTCCAGGAGAGCTGGAGAGGGACACCTATGTAGCAGTGAATAAGCTTAAAATTTACAGAATGACAGAAGATTTAGGAACTGCCTTTTCTTCATACTTAGGCAGACAGAGAGTTCAGGACCTATGTGAAGCAGCCCATCAAAGGAGCAGCATTATCCAGAGATTTGACATATCCAGGCTGTTGTGAGATAAAACAAGACCAGTTTAGTTCCTGTCATCCATTGCTCCATGACCTGTTTCAGGTATATTCGTTTAGTGATGATGGAGTGAAGCTGAAAGCTTTATTTATGTGACAGGAAGGGAGGAACAGATACAGTTCTTCGTGTTTGCACAGGGAGATGCTCAAAATTCAGCTGGAAATCACCCAAGCAACCTGATTCAAACCTGAAATTGGATCTGACTTTAAAAGTTGATCCTGATCTGTGAAGAGGATTGGAACAGATGAACCCCTCTGCCAGAAAATATTCTGTGATCAAGTCTGTGATTCCATGATAGACATACAGAAAAAAAAATCCTGTCAGCTAGGATTAATATTTCAATGCATTGATTTTGAGACAGCAGAACTCTGTTGGGTTTTTTTTTTATGGGACTTCAGTGTGTGGTCAAGGCCACAAAACCTCTAAAAATTGCATTTGGAAGAGCTGGGTTTTTTGTCTTAGCTTTCAAATAGTATTTTCTCACTGTATAGAAAGCTCAGATAGATTTTTGGCACAGCTAAGTTAACCTTTAGATGGGAAAGTTCTGTTCACAGAATTGGAGAGTTGTGCAGGTCAGGAGGGATCTCTGGGGATGCTCAAATCCCTGCTCAGGGCACGGATCTGATGAGAGCAGGTCTCTCAGGATCTTTCCTGTGGAATTTTCAGTGACTCCACAACCTCTCTGGGCAGCCTGTTCAGTATTTTACCATCCTCACCACGAAAAAGAATTTTCCTTCTGCTTTTCTTGAGTCTCCTGTGTTGATTCTTCCTGAGGGTCTCATTCCCACAGCCAGTAGAATATTGTGGATTAAATTATTCAGTGGAATCCCAAGTGCTGTAGCTCTGACCCTGATTTTCCTCCCCCTCCAGAGAAGTGATGTGCAACAATAAATACATTTAATTTGCACCTGTACTGGGGCACCTGCTGGCAGAGCTGTTGGGATGACTGTGGCAGGTGACACAAATGTGGAATGTCACTCACTTTGCTGGATCAGGGGGTGCTGAGTCCTGGGCAGAACGGGGCAGCAGGAGGAGATTTTGTCTAATCTAACTTTTAACCATCCTCTTACACTCTTTGGGAGGAAAAAAAAACCAGAGCTATGCTTAAAATTGAGTTTTTAGTGTACATTTAGGAAGGGTCAGTGTGTTCTAGCCTGTACCAAGGAGGGGGGTGATGCTTTAGGTGACACCATGTCCCAGCTGCCACTTCCTGATGCCTTTAGCTCTGTTGTGATGTCATAACTGGTTGTGAAGAGTGAAGAAATTGAGTTTGGGACCTGACACTTCTGCTACAAAATCTGGGTTGTTTGTTTTTTTGTTTTTTGTTTTTTTTAATATCTACATTTTAGTTCTTTCTAGAAAATGTGACTTTTTTTTTTCCTTAAAATGGTGATACTAATGAAAACAAAAAATTACACCCCTTTTAAAAATTTTACTTTGAAGCTCAGTGTTTTTACTTTTAGTTCTCTACTACCTCCCTCCCTTCTCCCTCCCTTCTTTGTTCAAATGGAGAGGATATAAGGAGAAATCAGATGCTGCATGTCTTAAGCGAAAGCATTCCCAAGGTACAGTAATTGGAGATTTCTTTTTTTTTTTT
>VWZP01007855.1:524423-633010 GCA_013396995.1 Dicaeum eximium | reverse complement strand
TTTTTTTTTTTTTTTGGTAGTGCTCCTGGCTTAGGAAGCTTTAAATTCTAGTTTGCTTGTCTCAGTTAAATGTTAGATTTACATGCCTTAGCTTTTTGAGCTGTATCCATGCCATTTTCTTCCAAGGGGAAGGAAAAAGCATCCTGAAGCTTAGAGGAAAAGTAGAGGTGTTGTAAGTCCTAGAGAAAAGTAGATGCTCAAAGTGTCACACAGTAATTCTGATTAGAATTGTTTGTGACTGATGAAAACTGTGAATATTTGTTTCTTGCACTCCTTGTGTGTGGTTTGGCTTTTTCAATAAAATAAAAGCGACTTTTTTTGGGATTGAAGCAGGCCTGGTATGAGAATAAATCTGTCAGAGAAGGAATAGAGGGTTTCTACCAGATAATGCTTTGTTTGCTGCTTTCTTTTGGATAAAAATCTTTAATTTTATGTTATAATTAATTTTTGCTGCAGCTTTGGAATGAAATGAGTCCCTGGACATGGGCTGTAAAAGGGGAAGCTGTATGGAATATAGCTAAAGGCTGCAGAAAACAACCCTGACCTTTGCAGCAGCTGATGCCGTGCAAATTTATTTCTGAAAGTTGGGGGAGATCTTACAGGAGCCATTAATGATTGCAGAAGGCTCCAAAGTTCTTGTCACTGGGCTCTTCCTGCCACCATTAAAGCCAGCAGTGATTAAACTTTCACTGACTTCTAAAACCTTTAATTTAAAATGCAAATGTGGTAGGTTCAGAGTTGATCTTGTCATACTTTGTATTCTTGTAGCTCCTGGGGATGTTGTGGACTCTGAGAATTTATTTTGACATGCATAAATGTTTGTCTTTTGACTTCCTTGAATTATTTTTTTATGTGATTGGGTCCAAATGGGAAATGCCTGAAATCAAAATGTTTTGTAGAAAACTTTTTCCTGCCTCTTCTCACACAAGGAACCCAAGTCTGTTAAATGTGAATCAGTGTAACTCAAGCTATAAGAAAGGACTTCTGCTTTTCTTTTGTAAATTGAAATTTTGAAATTATGTTGTGCATTTTTCCCCTCAAATAGTGTTCAGTTGTGGTAATGAATATGCTTGAATTTTTAAAAATTGAAATTAGGGGTTGTGTGACAAATAGTGACACTGATGAATTGAGAGGTGGTGAAGTGCAATGTAAAAATGACAGCAATATGAAACATTTTTAATTAAGAGCAATGGCTTTTTTAATGGCTCTTTAAAAAAAAAAAATTAAGAAAAGGTTTTTAAATCTAGGTACCAGAACCTGAGAGTCATTTCAGAAGGAACAACAGCAGCCAAATTCTGCTCTCAGCTCCCTGTACCATGTGTCAGGCTTTTGTGTGGCACCTGCTGCTTGCAAGACAGATTCATTTAAAAATCCTTGGGGAAAAAAAAGAAGGCAGGAGAGGTTTTGAGACAGTCTGTATCCCTGCTCTGGTCTTTATCCTGACTGGAATGACAGTGCCTTTGTCCTTGGAGGCAGTGTCAGCCCTGAGCTTTTCCCTGGATTGATTTTGACTTGAGCAGCCTCAAACTCAGGGGAGAAAAATCCACCCCGTGCTTTGGTCTTGGCTGAAAGGTGGGTGAAAGCATCAAGGAGAGCAGCAGGTGCTAAAATTCCATTATTTAGCTAAAAAAGGTGTTTATTTGTGAGCAGCTGGCCCCAGGAGGTGTTCAGCTCCTCCAGCTGGGAGGATGTTTCCATGGGCACATCCCTGCCTTCTCCAGGGGTTTTTTGCCGTGAGCATAAACACAGTGAGCATAAACACACTCAGTTATTCTCCATTTCTTTGACTCAACACGAGTCAAAAGCCTGATTGAGATCAGTTTCTGCAAGGCTTAAGGACTATCTGTTCTTTTATGGTTCGTTTTTTGTATTCCAACGTTTTAGGGTGATTTTTTTTCCCTCAGTGTTCACCAACCTTGGTGGAGTTGGGGGTTTGTGTGACAGTAACCATTGATTTCTTCAGCTGAAAGAAATTCTTTCTTCATCCCATCTTCCATCTCCAGCAGGGCTGGGCTTTTCATATGCTCACGCTGTAGGTGTCTGTCTTGGTTGGTATTCCTGAAAAATGTTTCATTTTTAAGTTCTGGCTACAAAAGAACCCAAAACTTGGCCTCATCTCCACGGACTTGGCCTTCAATGCCTGACTAAAATCCTAGAAGGGCTTGGGCTGGAAGGGACCTTAAATCCCATCTCATTCCACACCTTCCACTATCCCAGGTGGCTCCAAGCCCTGTCCAGCCTGGCTTTGGACACTTCCAGGGATCCAGGGGCAGCCACAGCTTCTCTGAGTAAGGAATTACTTCTTTACATCTAATCTAAATCTCTCTTCCTTTAGTTTAAAACCCTTCCCTCTTGTCCTGTCTCCATCTCCTCATGTTAAAAGTTGTTTCCCCTCTTTTAAAAGCCCACTCCAAGTCCTGGGAGGCTGCTGTAAGGTCTGCCCAGAGCTTCTCTTCTCCAGAAAAGTCTGCAGGGGTTTTAGCCTGCAAAGCTAAAACAGTTTGAATATTTTTCTTTTTTCTTTTTTTTTTTTTTAGGATGTTTCTTTTCAGACTGCTGTCAAATCCTCCCCAAAGACACATTTTCCTGTTCCCTGTCTCTCCATTAACACCCCCTGGGGCTGTCAGCAGCAGAAACTCCTTTTGGCTGAACTCTCAAGGGTTTTAATAATCTCTTCACTGTCAAATAATCACAGAATTGAACCCCAGAAATGTTTAGGTTGGAAGGGCCCTTCAAGCCCATCTCATTCCAGCCTCCTGCCATGGGCAGGGACACCTCCCACTAGTCCAGGTTGCTCCAAGCCTCATCCAGTCTGAGGCAAAAGCTTTGTGGACATCACATCCAGATTTTGAGGAAGAACAGGCATCACAGTGTTTATAGAAATTGAAAAGTGAAGACAAGAATATTACCAAAGATTTTTGGTTTACAAAAAAAGAAAAAAAAGGCAAATAAAGCTCCAAAGCAAAGCAGGGGATGTGTTGGTAAGCAAAACTTACTGAGAGAATCAAAATGAAATGTAAATATGCCAATTAAAATTGAAAAATATATAACCTTACTGGCAAATTGGTAGATTTTCTGGAAAGCTTTGTCCATATGCCTCTTACATATAAAACTCCTGATATTTTGTGGCTAAAGGAAAACTGGGAAGCAAGGAC
The DNA here is from genome assembly GCA_013396995.1 of Dicaeum eximium. NCBI lineage: Eukaryota > Metazoa > Chordata > Aves > Passeriformes > Dicaeidae > Dicaeum > Dicaeum eximium. The sequence goes on along the minus strand of VWZP01007855.1, from coordinate 629,855 downwards.
CAACACAAGAAATTTTTTTTGTTTAGTTCTGTTTCTATGTAGAAAGGAAGAGTTCATAGTCCAAGTGCTAAGAAATTTATCTGAGCTTGAATGCAATGTGTACATGAACAGCACATCTCAGAGAAGTTGCTCTGCAGTCAAGGGACAGGTTTGGTCCTGCTGAAGGTCACTGCCACTTTCCTGTGGTGTTCTGTTAACAGCAGACCAAATTTTAAAGGATGACTTTTGAAAGTGTTACTAAATATGCAGAGAAATAGTGCTGAAGATTCCCAAGAATCACAGAATGGTTTGGGTTGGAAGGGACCTTAAAGCTCATCCAGTGCCACCTCCTGCCATGGCAGGGACACCTCCCACTGTCCCAGGTGGCTCCAAGCCCCATCCAACCTGGCCTGGGACACTTCCAGGGATCCAGGGGCAGCCACAGCTTCTCTGGGCACCCTGTGCCAGGACCTCACCAACCTCACAGGGAAGAACTTCTTCCAAATATCCCATCTAAACCTGCTCTTTGTCAGCTTAAAGCCATTCCCTGTGTCCTGTCCCTCCATCCCTTGTCCCCAGTCCCTCTCCAGCTCTCCTGGAGCCCCTTCAGGCCCTGCAAGGGGCTCTGAGCTCTCCCTGGAGCCTTCTCCTCTCCAGGTGAGCACCCAGTAACCTTGTTAGAAGGTTCCCCCAGCTCTCTGCTGGTGACATTCCTTTGGATGCAGCCCAGGACATGTTTGGGCTGCAGACACACGTGGCTGGGTCGCGTTGATCTTCCCATCCAGAAGATCATCCCATCCCATCCCATCCCATCACCCCCAAATCCTTCTCCTTGGGGCTGCTCTCTCCCTCCAGCCTGAATCTGTGCTTGGGATTGCCCTGACCCTGGCACTTGGCCCTGCTGAACTTGGAGTACTTTGGTGCTTCCAGATCTTGTGGTTGATGCTGATATTCCTTCAGTCTCCATGTTCAGGAAAAATGGCATAAAAGTGAGGAATTTGCTCTTCCCAAGTGGGAATAATTGATGCAGGGTAGGGAAAAGCTACTTGTTCCTTTATGTTCCTTCCACTAGAGAGGCTGGACTCGATTCCAGAAGGAATTTGAGGATCACTCCTCCACAAATTGCTGTTTTTCCAATGTTAAAAGAGATTCAGCCACGTCTCTTCTTTTTTTTGGCGTTGAACACAACACCCTCCAAAGGCATCAAACTTCCATCCCTCCTCTGCCAGCTTCCCCAGATCAAACTCTGAGAGGGATTTTGCAGAATGCAGATGGAACAGTTCTTCCATTTGTCCAGACCTCCTGGACAAACCATCTCTGCTCTTCAAAGTCAGCCTTATTTCTTTCCTCTTCCTGCTCTGTCAGTGTGAAACAACGATGTAATTCCAGTTATTTTGGTGAATCAGTTGTTTACCACAACACAAGGCCTAATCCTCTCTTAATCCCTGTGTCCCTTACAGATTTCATTTAGTTTTTCATCAGTCTGTCTACTTTGGCCAAGAAACAAAAAAAAACCAAAAAATGTTGCAGGAGAAAAGTCCCAACATCTGGCTGAGCGTGGCTGGTTTGTGCTGGAGCAGAGTTAGAATTGGGAATTGTGATGGCTCAGGCTTTCTCAGAGTGTTTTTAGAAGAGCATAAAAAATTCATTTGGGTGATTCAAGGAGGAGGCAGGTTAGAGCTCTGCTTGCTATGGAAAAAACAACCCCAAAACAGCCCCTCTGGGTGTTTTCCATGCCTTTGGACTTTCCAGCAGGAGCAGTGACAGTTAAATCACCATTTCTTTGCTCACAGGGCTATTGCTGTTGTCAGCTATGCAAATGCTGTGCACCCCACACTCGATGAGACCTCAGCAGCAAATTTTGGTGAAACCCAAATTACTTTAACTCAGCTGTGGCACTGCTTGGCTCCTGCAAGCTGCAAGCCTAAAATGATTTTAATTTGCATCACAGCGTGCCTGTTGTTTAATCCTGACAGTCAGCCTGTGTGTCATGAGGTCGGGCCAGGAGCTCAATCAGTTCCAAATCTGGAAAAACACAATCAGTGCACAGAAAAAACCCAACTGCCAGAGCTCTTAGTGGCTTTTGAAAGAGCTGAATTCTGTTCTGTGCCAGCAATTGCTCATTCAGAGGCTCATTGAGCTGCATTTCCAGCTCTGAGATATTTCTGAAAGGGGAGAAATGCAACGGAGCCTTGAGAGCCTCTGTGTTAGAGCAGAGCAGCTCTCATGGACGAGAGGGCTGAAATTCCACTTTTTTTAGTGATGAAAATACCTGGGGTGGCCACCTGGTCATCACACCCACCTCTAGTATTTCAGAATCCATTATCCTGCCCCCTTCAAGGGAATATTTTGGGCACTTCCCACCCCAAAATGAGGGTGGAAGGGGAATGATGTGAAGTGTCCTCACAGGTGGTCTTAAACTGCTGCTTGTCCTGCTCAGATTAAACCCAGCTGTAAAAAACCCACAAGGTAAGAAATAACACAAATTTAGGTATAATGGAGCTCTAGATTTTAACCTGTGTGTAAATCACCCTTTTCCCTCTCTGTCTTTGTTTCAAGAGGCTTTTTTTTTTCCCCTCTTTCCCACCTAAATTCAACATTGTTCCTTTTTGCTGCAGCTATTCACAGTCTAAAGCTGAGCCGTAACCATGTGGACTGGCACAGTGTGGATGAAGTTTATCTGTACAGTGATGCCACAACATCCAAAATTGCAAGGACTGTTACACAAAAGTTGGGGTTTTCCAAAGGTAATCTTTTCCCAGACTTTGTAAAGAATATTGTAAATGCCAGCGTTTGAAGTTTGTTGCTTTAACTCCAAAAGGATGTTTCAAGTTTTAATGTGAGTAGCCCACTTTGGTCATTGCCTTTTTTACTTTATATGAGTATTCAGAGTCCTTAGCTTGTGTAAATAATTGTAATTTGTTGTGAATATTTTTAAATTAAATTTTATTTACATTACATATTTGATTTGTTATATTTAAATTTTATTCCATATTTTGATGGGTTTGCATGCAGCAGTTAGCACTACATAACAAATACATGAAAATATTACAGTGGCAGAGTCCAGAAGCTACTGTAAAATTAGAATTATTCCTGTAATAATATAAGGGATTGCAGTTCCTTTTGCAACCTGCATTTTACTGCTGGGTACTTACATATTGTGCTGCATTCCTTAAATACATGACCATACTTTCCCTCTCCCCACCTCCATCCAGCTTTTTTTTCTGTTCATGAAACAGAAGTAGGAACTGACAGGAAAGGGCATTTAGACAAAAATTATTTCCAGTAGGAATTCAGGCTCATTTAAGCTCAACACCCCCAGTCAGAAAGGCAGCAAAGCTGAGATGGTTGGAAGAGAGGGGGGTGTCTCTCAAGGGAAAAGCAGATTTTTGTCAGCCTAGAAAATGGGAACTTGCCCTGTGCAGGACACCAGAACGAGAACCTACACATCTGGTTTGCTCCTTGAAGAGAAAAGTCAGGTTGTAAGTCTGATTTTAATCTGCATCCCTCTGCCCTGTAATAAATGTCCCATTACCCCCCAGGGTTCCTGGGTGAACACTTAATTAATGTTTCCTGAAAAAATAATATCATTCAATGCTTCAGCTCCAGAAGAAATGAAGTAATTTATCCAGAACACCATTGGGATAATGTGTAATAAATAATAAGATCTGTCCTAAACGATTTGTGGGGAGAAATATCAAAGAGAAGCTGACTTGGTAAACAAAACTTGTCTTGGGTAAAAAAATGCCCCTAGTGGGTTTGGGGTGTTTTCCCCCTCTTTAAAACCAAAATAAGCTGCTAGTTCCAGCTTTTGAGGCCAGCAGTGGTGGCTGGTGTGGTCCCCTGCGTGTCACTAGAGGGGGATGGAGGCACATTGTGCCCATGGGTTTGTCAGCACAGCAGGGAGAAAATCCCCACATTTACCCTGGGAACTGATTTTGAGTTTGGCCACTGAGCTGGAGAATGTGGGGGGAAATTTCAGGTTGGATCAGCTCAAAATAAAGCAAGTTTTCCCTATCAAAATGCTACATTTTAATGGTTTTCAACCAGCTCTCTTAATTAGGGTGGATGAAGTAACAACACTTAATCACTTTTGTGGTCAGGTCGTTTCCATGACCCATCCATGCTGTGGGAGTGAGGTGGAGACAGCAGGAATTTCATTTGATTGAGACACCTAGGAGAAGGGTTTTGTGTTGTAAAAGTGAGTGCACAGTTTCAGAACTGTGTTCTGAAGAGCTGTTCTTCAAAACATACCTGAAATTAATTCCCTTTGCAGTGCAAATGGGTGCTGATATCACCTGGCTGCTCAAATCTTTCAGGGGTTTAAAAGTGCCTGCACTTAAAAATAGGTGCTAATCCTTTAATTTTATGATTCTGTATTACATAATCTGCTTTTCAGTGTGTTGGCCTGAGAAAAGCCAGGCTTGTGTCAGCAGATGAGAGCTCTGCACTGGGCAGGATGTCACTGATGTGGGATCATGTTCTTTCTGCAGCTTCAAGCAGTGGGACAAGGCTACACAGAGGCTACGTAGAAGAAGCCACATTAGAAGACAAGCCACCCCAGACCAGTCACATTGTGTTTGTTGTGCATGGGATTGGGCAGAAAATGGACCAAGGGAGGATCATCAAAAACACAGCCATGTGAGTGCTTTGGAGTGTTTGATTGAAGCAGCCTTAATGTAAGGCTGTTGTTGTAAGTGACAGCAGAGCCTTTGGTTTGGGCTGAATCTTCCCCTGTTTTCCTTCTTCTCCTCTTCTCCTGAGTCATTAATCTTTGTGTTGTGGGTACGCTGGTTTTTTTATGTTAATTAGGATGTATGGACTTAGGAAGGGCAGCTGTGAGCCGGAAGAACAAAGATTTATTCTGATTTGCTCACCAGCACTTGTGACTTTTGGGGAACTGGTGAAGAGGGCGTAGCCTCAAGTTGCACCAGGGGAGGTTCAGCTTGGACATCAGGAGGAATTTCTCCATGGAAAGGGTTGTTCAGCATTGGGAGGGGCTGCCCAGGGAGGTTTGGAGTCCCCATCCCTGGAGGTGTCCAAGGAAGGCCTGGATGTGGCACTCAGGGCTCTGGGCTGGGGACAAGCTGGGCTTTGGGCAGAGCTGGGACTTGCTGACCTTGGAGGTCTTTTCAGCCTAAAGGATTCTGTGTGAAATTCTGCCTCCTTGGTCAGTGGCTTTGCTGGGCTGGGAGAGATTTCTCATTTGGTCAAAACTGAGGGGAATGTTGTTTCTAAGGGGTGCCTGGGTGAATTCAGTGTGTAACAACTGGGAAGTAACTGAGCAGAACATTTTTGATTAAGTGGTGGGAGGAATGAGGGATTTGTCTTTATAAACAAGCTGTGGGTCTGCTGATAGATAAAACTGGCACTGAGAGATAAAAGAAGCAATGAGAAGGATTTTACTGGTGGATGAATGAAAAAAAAAAAGAGTTATTTGCCTTGTCAGACTAGGTTTGCTGATCAATTAAATTGGATATTGAAAGATGAAAGAAACAACAGGGAAAAACTATAAATTCTGTAAGAATAAAAATTAAAAGGGAGGGTTATACATTAGAGGGGAATCTTAGGTATCAGGCGTTCTGGGAAGTCTGTACCTTTCAAGTACTTCAGCCAATGGGGAAAAAGAGAGGGAGATATGGCTGGGAAAGTAAGATAAAAAGAAGGCTGTGTCCTCTAAAAATTTGAGACATCCCAGGGGAATGCTCCATGGCCTCTCCTTTTATTCAAATAAAGTAAAAGGACTCCTCTGTCTCCTTTTTGGACATAAACTTTTACTGTTTGTGGATTAATTTTCCCTACAGTGGTATGGAAAAGTTAATTTCGGAGTGGAATCTCTCAGAGCTGGTTGTTGGGATAGTGGGCAAAAAAAATTGCATCCTGTAAAAGAGGGGGAGCAGGGAGATACAGGAATGTCATTCCTAACAGGACAGGAGCCCCTCTTGAATGAAGCTGTGAGGCTGCTCATGGGGTTCTGTGCACAGAGCCCAGCTGAAAAGCAAAATGTGACCTGAAGTCTGTGAAATCTCTTCACTGAATGCCTTTTGTGAAGGGTGGTTTGCAAGTGGCTCTTGGGAGTGATGTTTCCCAGAGCTGTGGCTGCTCCATTCCTGGGAGTGTTAAAGGCCAGGTTGGGGCCCTGGTGACATCCTGGCCCATGCCAGGGCTTGGAACTTCGTGATCTTCAACTCCTTTCCAACCCAAAGCAATCTGTGATTTTATCTGAATTTTATCTGTGATTTTATCTTTTACCTGAAAAAGATGGTTTTGAATCTTAGAAAAATGATCAAGTCTTGATGACAGCTGTGTGGGGGACAAGGTGGCATTGAGGAATTCCTCATTAGCTGAAAGAGGAGCCTAAAATATTAATTATTAAGATATTAATTACAGATCGGGATGGTTCAATAGGTGTGTCCCAAATAGCTCCAGGTTCCATCAGCACTGACAAATCCCAGCTGGGATTTTGTTGTGGGAGCTTTGTCACCCTCACCTTGCCTCCAGAATGTCACTTGAGGTCACTGCTGGTGTGCTCTGTGCCATTGTGTCATCAGCCTCTTGTGTCCCCACAGCTCTTTGTGCCACTCCAGTGTCCTCAGGGGTGCCAGGGTAAACCTTTTGAGTCACTTGTGTGTAATTTGTCACCTCAAAGCATCACCTGCAGCTCCCCACCCCCTTTCCTGCCACTTCACTGCTCTGCTGTTCACCTTGTGTAAGAGCCAGCAATCCATGGCTGAGAGAAGAAGGATCCACAGCCCTAGAGCCAAAGTTAGTCACCAAAATAAATGTAAAAACTTCAGTTTTTGTGGGATGGAATGACACTGGGAATGCAGATAGCCTCAGTGTAAGCTGCTGTTTTACCAGTGACCAGAAATAAAACTTCAGCCTTGGAATCATTAAATTTTTCTGCTTTATCTTTCTCCCACCTCCATTTTCCATAGATACAGGGGTTATAAGGGTGGATTAACTTCAGCTCAGGTCACAGTGAAGAGATGTTCATTCCATAAGTCCTGCTGTAATTGGCAGCACTGCATATGAAATACTTTCTTTAAAAGGGACACAAGACTTTGTGCTTCAGTACATCTCAGTCATATCTTCAAGAAATACCAGACAGCATTGCATAGCCTTTTACAATGCTAATTATAGGCATAAATTGTGCATTCTGCACAAAATTGGCAAATTAAAGCATCATTTTAGATTGAAGTATCTTTTTTTCTTCTTTTTTTTTTTTTTTTTTTTTTCCCAAATAACAACTTAAAACTTATCAGTGAGGAACATCCCATATGTTCCAGGGAGAGATTTCAGAGGGAATGTCTGCCAAGCTCTCACAAGCCATACTGGCACTTCTTGTCAGCACCTTCATCCATGATATTTGTGTGGTGTTTGGTTTTTGGGGTGATTTTTTAACATGCTTTTCCATTAGGGACACAATGGTGCCTTTTGAAAAAGAAAACTAATAAGGAAAAGGACTTTTTGACCATTCACACTTGGAAGTCAAAAGTAAGGAGAGAAGATGTCAGTGGGGTCTTTCTGCCTTTTAAATGCACTTTTTTTAGTAGGAAACCTGGAGCTGCACCCCACCAGAGCATATTTGACACGTTCTGTCCTCAGGTTATCACCTTGAGAAGAAGCTGGTGCAGCTCACACGATGCTGCTGCATCATTAGGCAGATCCTGCTGGCTACAGAGGTGAAAACAGACCCCTTGTCCAGGGAAATTCCAAATTACCCGTGCTAATTTCATTAAGGAGTGGAGCTCCATCTCCTCATTAGCGTGGCTGGATGCTGTGGTTGCAGGGTGTCCTATGAGGAGGTAAATGGAAAAGATGCATTTTATGGATGTTTGGATGAGCAGGTCTGTGGTAGATGTGACATAATTTTGTTTCTTCTCTGTGTAGTTAAACACATTTATTATCTAAATGTAGCACGGCAGCTGGTGCAACAAGCTGCTCCTGTCAGCCCTGATATTCACTGGGAGCTTGTCTGGGAAGAGACAGTCCCTCCTCCAGGCTGGAACAGAGATTCAGCTGCCCCAGTGTGAGCAGAATAATGTGCTCTGAGCTGTGTTGGTACCACAGGGGTGGTTATTTAAGGGAGAAGGGTTTGCAGTCTGTATTTCTGCAAAATACAAACCAAGGTATTAGGGCAAAATGTACTTAATTGGAGGGGGTTTTATTTGCCATCAGGTGCAGAATCCTGGAATCCCTTGGTTTGTGGTAAGGCAGAGTGTTAGCTTTAAAATAAATCTCTCTGGGGTGTCTTTTTACTGAACACACTCACATATTGTTAGTTGGAATGTATTTTTTTCATGGAAGTTGCTCTGTGGTTTTGCTGAATTCGTGGGTGAGCAGGAGGGAGAGCTGGTGTTACACATCTCGAGTATAATTTAGAATCATGGAATGGTTTGGGTTGGAAGGGATCTTAAAATTAATCTCATTCCCTTGGCAGGGACACCTCCCACTGTCCAAGAATGCTCCAAGCCCTGTCCAGCCTGGCCTTGGACACTTCCAGGGATCCAGGGGCAGCCACAGCTTCTCTGGCACCCTGTGCCAGGGCCTCCCCACCTTCACAATTCCTTCCCAGTTCCCAATATCCCATCCATCCCTGCCCTCTGGCACTGGGAGCCATTCCCTGTGTCCTGTCCCTCCATCCCTTGTCCCCAGTCCCTCTCCAGCTCTCTCCCTTCAGTGTCACATTCATGTCACCCCAAATCCTTCTCTCCTCCAGGCTGAACAATCCCAGCTCTCCCAGCCTTTCCTCACAGGAGAGCTGCTTCATCCCTCTGATCATCTTGGTGGCCTCCCCTGCACATCTAGGAATGTTATTATCCATGTTCCCAACCTCCATTTCAAAGCTCCCCTTGTTTTACCTGACCCAAGTGAAGGTCAGACCTTTCACCTGCCTTAGGCAGGGTTCAGACTTTTAGGCTGAGCTAAATTTCATCAGCTTCTCTGTTGAGAAATGAGTGAAGTGACTTTCTTGGTTTTTTTCCATATCAGCTGCAGTGTTGTGTCACTTCTGGGCTGCTCTCAGCCTAAAGCTGGGCTCTGCCTGTGTCTGAATCTCCTGTTTGGATTCCAAAATCACATTTGTCTGTGCTGCTGTTCACAGCACAAGAATTGCTGCCTGCACAAGCACCAGCATCTTGGCCTAATCACCAATTACATTTTTCTTGCAAGTCCCATTAGAAAACATTTTAATTGTGGATTATCATTAGGATAATTACTTTGGAATAGCTATTTTGGTACATTTCCATTGATATGCAAGCCCAGGCAGAGGCTCTCAGAAGCCTTTCACTGCATTAATGTGTGCTGCTGGAATCTCAAATGAAGATTTTCCTGTAAAATATTTTCTATAATTTTAGCTCTTCAGGTATTTGGTAGCTTTATGTTCCATTTAAATGCTTGCATTGCATTAAATACATATTAAATGCTTGTTTTTCATCCTTTGGTGCAGGTTTTAATTCCAAATTAAGCACCCAGCTGGTAAATACTGGCTTACAGGTTTCAACTTGAGCCTGTCTTGCAAGAGAAGTTAAGGCCAAGAGGTAAAAGGTGATAGTTAGGGCATGAAATGCTTTTAGAGCAGCTTGTTTTGTGTATATTTATTACCTAACACATGGCTGCGTGTTGGACAGGAGCTGTAGCAGCCTGTTCAGGATTTGGGTGTATCCCCAGGGCTGTTCCCATTTCCAGCCTCCCCCCATCCCTTGCTTCTGCCCTTTCCCTGCCCACACCATCACAGCTGTAAACTGGAACACTCCAGTTGGTCTAAAAATGTGGGATTCCATCTGGAAGGTGGGAGTGAGTGGTGTAGAGCTGGGAGAGGGCAGTGGGGACAGGGAGTGCCTGCAGTGCTCTCTGCCAGCACCTCCCTGCAGGGCAAGCCTTCCTGCCCTTGGGAAAGCAGTGCTGGAAGAGAGTCTGGAGCACCTGGATCTCCCAGGATTGTCCCAGGATCCTGTAATCAACCAACAGAGCAGATTCAGTTCCTCTGATCATGCAAAATCCTGTTATTTTTCAAAAGGATGAAGTGTGAATCCCAGGCGTGCTTCCTTTGTTTGCACCCTAGAGTTTGCATCTCTCCTCTGAAGTAGGATGAGTCTGTGTGTGTGTCATGGAGCATCAATTTTCCCAGCAATTCTCACAGCAGTTTTCTGAGAGCAGCAGAGAACAACAGTGGCAGAACCTGACTCGTGTCTTGCAGTTGCTCTTTGCGATCCGCCCGTAGCGTGACCGGAGTTGGCATTTCTGCAGCTCAGCTTTGGGAAACAGCCACCCTCCCCTTTCCTCATCTCTCAGCACATCTCCATTTTCATTACTCATGGCTGCTGCTCTCACTTCAGCTTAGCAAGCTGAGCCCAAGCCAGCCCTAGATTTCCTCCATGAAGTGGTGTTATTTCCTCAAGGAGGCAGTGAGCTCTGCCCGCGTTTGAGGGAACTCCAGGGCGGTGAGAGCAGTTGGGGAATGGTTTAGAACATCATCCACTTCTTCCAAAATCCAGTTCTGTGACCAAAATCCAGGAATGGATCCACATGGCATTGCAGGGAATAGTGAGAGTTGAAGTGGTTTGTTCTGGGAACATCGCACTGCCCTGTCTCTTAGAATCAGGGTGATGGGATAAAGGGTTAAGACTTTAAACTGACACAGAGGGGAGGTTTAGGTGAAATATTAGGAAGAAATTCCTCACTGGGAGGATGGTGAGGCCCTGGAACTGAAGAAGAGGTTGCCCAGGTGGCTGCCCTATCCCTGGAATGTCCAAGACCAGGTTGGACAGAGTTTGGATCAACCTGGGATGGTGGAAAGTGTCCCTGGGGTGGAACTTTAATGTCCCTTCCAACCCAAACCATCCTGGGATTCAATGATTTTATGAAATCCAGAGTTCAGAGTAAGAAGCTGGCACGTTTAAGGCTTGAAGACCATTCCCTATTTTTCTTTCATGGATCATCTGACTGAAGAGAGTCTGCAAAGGTAACTTGAAATTAAAAAGAATGGTTTCTTCAAGCTTTCAGGCATTTTGTTAGCATCAGCATCATTCTGCAAAATTTGGGAAGTAGCTGAAGCTAACTCAGTTTGCAACCCCCCTGTTTTTAATGGAGCATTTGTAAATCCTACACAGAACTGGTAGCATGAGATTAAAGAAAAACCCACTGTAATAATTCTAAATATGTTAACATATCTCTGGAATATACTCAATTTAAGCAAGGATGTATATCTGTGAAAATATGGGTTTGTTATTTATTATTTTAATCAGAGAAAGGCAGCCAGGCACATTTTTTTCATAGTGAATCTCAAAGTATCTATTTTCAGGCCATTACTTCTTGCATGGAAAATAGCAATATGTCAGAATTCTTTCTAAGGTGTGCATTGCATCTGTGCATGAGTGATTTTTTTTTCTTAGAAAAACCGTAAATTAGAGTTGTTTCCTTGTGTTTCCATGCATAGCTTCAAGTAATCATTGCTCTGGGGTCAGTATTTCAACATGTATTTGTATCAGGTGAATTCTCTGCCTGTTTAGATGTGGATTTATTACTTCAGTTGGTGTTAATTTAACAAGTGATTAGAGGGATTTGCCATCTAATAAAACTGTAAAAATAAATTTATTTTGAAGAGCTGTAAGAAGAGAAAAAATAATAACCCCATCTTTATAGCAGAACAGAAAAGCAGGTGTGTGTGTGTGTGCTGGGGGTTTGCAGGTCTCTCTAGCTGCATTGCCTGGAAATTACACCAAATTTTCTTCAGAATTTCTGTCAAGCTGCTGATCAGACCCAGTGGGGGATGTGGTGCAGTGCCTCTGGATGTGGATGGGATGTGTTGCACTGGGAATTTCAATGATTGCTGTGAGCAGGAGATGGATGTGCCATCGCTGCTGGGAGATGAGGAGAGGGTGAGTGCAGCTCTGACAGCCTGTGATATCCGTGAGGTGACAGGTGACAAAGATGGGTTGAAACAGAGCTTTTGTGCACTTGTACCATGAGGAGTTTTGGGAGGCCTAAGGAGGGAAGGTGCAGAGCTGGAGTTTGGTTTTCTCATGGACCTGAGGGATTCTGTTTGTTCAGGTTCATTCCAGCAGGAGAGAGCTCCAGGGAGAGCTGGAGAGGGACTGGGGACAAGGGATGGAGGGACAGGACACAGGGAATGGCTCCCAGTGCCAGAGGGCAGGGATGGATGGGATATTGGGAATTGGGAATTCTTGGCTGAGCTGGAATTCCCAGAGCAGCTGTGGCTGCCCCTGGATCCCTGGCAGTGCCCAAGGCCAGGTTGGACAGGGCTTGGAGCAGCCTGGGACAGTGGGAGGTGTCCCTGCCATGGCAGGGGGGGCACTGGATGATTTTTCAAGTCCCTTCCAAGTCAAACCCTTGTGGGATGTCACAAATTCAGGACAGTTGTGCTGGAGGCAGGACCACAGCTGGACAACCTCAGCTTCCCTGAGCTGAGCCCACGGCTGAGTAAAGTCAGGCTTTACATTTCCAAAGTTCTGGGTGAGGACACAAAGCCAGCACAGCTTTTAGGAGGGGAAACCTGAAGCTTTTCCCCAAAAGGTTTGGCAGAATTGCAAGGCCACATTATTTTCTCCAGACTGCTGTTTCTTGCTTTGACTTTCATTTAAAAACAATCTCTGAGTCAGTTTGTGAGCGGCTTTAATAAGAACTGGACCCTTTCAAACAGCAGAAAGGTCTGAAATTTATTGTAATTTATTGTTGTATTTAAAGATTTAGGGATATCTAATAGCTGTTCCTCCACGGTATTTCCAGCTGCTACTGATAATAATAAATAATGTGAATACTTTTTCCTGCTCTAATAGGACCAGCTTATTTACCATTTCCTTCACTTCAAGTAGTTGCTGCTGTGTAAAATTCTGTGCTTTGTTCAGACAGTATTTCTATGCTTTTACTGCTTTTAAGCTAAGCAGCTTTAATTTGCTGCTTGGCTAATTTCCTCCTCAATTTAAACTCCTTCTGAATTCCTCTTTGTTGGTGTCAATGTGTCAATCTTTAAACCCAGCCTGCAGCTGCTGTGGGATGGGGAGGAGAATTGGGAAAAGGTAAAACCCATGGGTTGAGATGAGAACAGCTTAATAATAACAACAACAACAACAACAATAATAATAATAATAATAATAATAATAATAATAATAATAATAATAATAGGAAATCCAGAAGTAAGTCTGGGTCAGCTCTCCTGGCCATGTTCTCCCCCAGCTTCTTGTGCAGCTCCTTGTTGGCAGAGCATGAGACACTGAAAAGTCCCTGATTTAGGGTGAGCACAACTAAAATATCGACATTTCTTCTCATCCTAAATCCAAATCATGCTCCAGGAAGGAAATGAACTTTATCCTAGCCAAAACCACCTCCTTCATGCAGAGAAAGTGAAGCTGACTTGGCAATACCAAGGAGCTGTGGGCATTTTCAAAGATCTCCTTTGTTTTGCTCACTCAGGGACTCCAGGAATGTTCATATATTCACAGGAATTTTATCTTCTTTACAATCTAGAAATTCCACACTGAAGTTGGACTCTCACATGTTCTGTGTGGGGGTGCCAGGGAGGGTTTTGTGCTTGGCAAGGATGGGTCAGCTCAGGCCTTAAATCAACCCTGATTTAAGCAGATCCTCTTGCTGAATTTTTTTTTTCTCTTATCATGGGAAGGATATTCTGCTTTATTTAAACCTTTGCCATCTCTTTGGACAAGAATCCAGGAGATTAGGAGGGCAATCACACCAGGCTTTAAAAATAGAGATGCTGAGCAGTTGCATTTCTTGGCTGTTTGCACAGGCCTGCAGTAACTGCTTTGGAAAAAAGGATGGAAAGGATGCTACTTCCCTGTCCCCATTTTTTCCTCCCTTTCTCTTATTTCTCTCCCTTCCCCCCCTTTTTTCCTTCCCCTACTTTTTTTCCCTTCCCCCTTTTTTCCCTTCCTCCTTTTTTCCTTACCCCTTTTTTTCCCTTCCCCCTTTTTTCCTTTCCCTCTTTTCTTCCCTCTTTTTTCTCACTCTCCTCTTTTCTCTTTATCCCCTTTTTTCCTTACTCCCTTTTTCCCTTTTCTCCCCTTTTTCCCCTTCCTCCTTTTATTCTTTTCTCCTTTCTTCCCCCCTTTCCCCAACTTTTCTTTCTCCATTTCATTTCCCTTCCCCCTTTTTTTCTCCCCATTCCTCCGTTTTTCTTTTCTTTCATCAGAAAATAAATGTCAGTGATAGAAAGGTGTTTTTACTGCCTCTCTCAAAAATGTGGTACATGATTAATCTGCTTTTTTCAGTAGCATAATGAACTTTTCCTGGCAAAGGGAAGGAAACCATGAGAGAGAAAAGATAATTGAAGAAGAGATCATTGTAGAAAATATTTGGGTTTGGTTTTTTTTTCCCCCAGACCATTCTTTCATACCCTTTCCTACCCATCCTTCTCCTTTTCAAGACAGAGTTTTGGCAGAGTTATCCATATAGGATTTTTGGATAGTGCTGAAGCAATTCCTGTCCCAGGTTTTGGTGGTGATTTATCCTGAACTGTCTCATTTCTCCTGAAGAGCAGAGGAGCATTAATACATCCAATGAAAGTGCCTCAGCTCAGGGATTAAACTCACTAAAAAGCATTTGGGCAGGTGGAAGTGCAGGTGGAAGATTGTTGTCATTGTGCCTTTGGTTGTAGAATTAATTAAAAGGGGGTTGCTTTGAAAATAGGGGGGAAACACTGAAATAAATAAAAAAACTCGATGCTTGGAACTGAGAACCAAGTGCTGGAAACCCAGCACAGGAGTTGGATTTGGTTTGTTGTGCTCCTCTTCAAAAATAGGAATACTGTTGGGGCCAGGATTCAGGTAAAGGAAAGAAAAGAAAATTAAACTCTTCCTTGCTTTGGATGCTGAGTGACATTTTTGGAATGCCTGCATATTTAATACTTATCTCATTTCATGCTGATTTTGACTTTTTCAGTGATGGGTTTTTCACACAACACAAATAAAGTCATGTTTTTAAAAGAACATAACTTACCATTATTCCCATTTTTCCCCAAAACAACAGAGAGGGTCAGAGATACTTGGGGTTTGAGGTATTTCAAGTTTTTCTCATCCCTTCAGAGAGGTGCAGCAATGTTCATGTTCAGATAAGCTGTAAAAATGAAAAGTCTTCTAAAAGCCTCTCCATCTGCTTCTGCAAGTTAAAATACTCTTAAGTGATCCCATTTCTCACCCTTGGAGCTCTCAAGCCTTCCAATTCAGTATGTAAAACTAAAATAAAATTCTGCTCTTTCAAGCCATAGTTTTAAGAGTTTTCTTTGTCTTTAAAAGCACTGAATTGTCTTCCTTCTATACTGATTAAATGGATGATTTCAGTGGATTCTAGATTTCAAAGCAGAGGTGAAATTATTTTCTAATTTTCTAATCCTTACCTTTCACATTCAGCCCCAAACCCACCAGAATTAACAGATACCTTTGAATTGAATTGAGGTGGTTTATATTAAGCCCATACTGTGACACACTCAGACTCTTTAGAGCATGCAATGCACAGAATTTTTTCATTATATGAGAGTTTATTTCATAACAAAAGCTTGAAATTGAGGGAATTACATGTTTCAGTAGGCATGGAAAAGCAGTAATTCAGGAAATGTGTTGTGCCAGGAGTAGTCTTTACAGGAAAACATTCATTTCTTTTTTGTAGGATGCGAGATACTGCAAGAAAAGTGGAAGAAAAGTATTTTTCCAATCTTGCAACACACGTGGAATTCCTTCCAGTGGAGTGGAGATCAAAGCTGACCCTCGATGGAGGTACAGGACTCAGTTCTGCTCTTCCAGCAGCTGCAGAGTTCTCCCCAGAACTTCCATCTGTTCTCTTTTTGTGCCTTGCTTGGATTTTTGTTTGGTTTTGTTTGTACAGCTTTGAACATTTCCATCCCTGGCAGTGCCCAGGGCCAGGTTGGACACTGGGGCTTGGAGCAACCTGGGACAGTGGGAAGTGTCCATGGCAGGGGTGGGACTGAATGATCTTTAAGGTCCCTTCCAACCCAAACCATTCCAAGATTCTGTTTTATCGTTCTCCTGGATGTAATTTAATTTTATTTATTTTTTTCCCCAGACACTGTGGACTCCATAACTCCGGATAAAGTGCGGGGTTTACGGGATATGCTCAACAGCAGTGCCATGGACATCATGTACTACACCAGCCCTCTTTACAGGGATGAAGTGAGTGTGGAAAACGTGGGTTTATGTAAACTTCACTACAGCAAGGCATAGAGGCTGAAAAAATCTGGATTTGGGATTATCAGGGAAGTTCCCTTCTAAGGAAAACCTGCATAAAGGGTTGTCGTGATCACCCACAGTAATCAGAGTTGTAAGACTGAGAGGAGAAGAAAGACAGCAAAAAATAAAATCCATGTTGTTTATTTAGAGCAGAAATGTCTAAAATGGTTCTGATTCAATGGCTGAGAAACAGGAAGGGATTCAATGTTTTTCTTCCTAATTTCTGCAGATCTAGAGCAATGAGAGTCCATAGAGGCTCTTTTTACCTCTGACAAAATCCATGGGTATTTGTCACTTCGTTTTTGCTGTTTCTGAGGACACATGGGATGGCAGCACGAGCCAGTCTGAATGCATTTTGTGCAGTTGCCTTGCAGGGAAAACCAAAATGATCCCCAGTTGTTCAGTTTATCAGGGGACTGTTCATATCCTGGGTGCTCCCATCCTACCTTGACCCATCTGTGTAGCTGTTGAGTGACTTCATTAATCAGAGGAGAAAATCCAGGAATATGATGATAAATTACAGTGGCCTATAATTAAAGATAAGCCTTGAATAAATTGATAATAATCTGAATAAATGAAGTAGCCCATAAAACATGGACAGTGCTTCACCCCAGTAGCATCCCTTGTGTATCACACTTGGTGGAAAAGCCCTGTGGGGCTGTTTTAGGATTAATTTCTGTAGGAATTATAGCTTTTTTCTCTGTTGGCTGTGTTATGTGTGGAGTAGTGTTAATCTTTTTGCAGCCTTGGTACCCTGAGCATGGTTAGACTGGAGCAAGGTGAGACTTTTAAGTCTTCCCTGGGTATTTGATGCTACCTTGCAGTCAAATTAGGTGTGTTTAAGTCCTTTAGACTGGCAACACAATTTTCAAACTGCAATCTGTACCTCCCTTCCTGCTCAGTAATGCAGAATTCATTGATCAGGGCTCTCCAGTGTCCCTCAGGTTTCCCTGCCTGTTGTGTACCTGAAGCCAGCATGAACTTGTGTGGCAAGCCATGGAAATTTCTCTGGCAGCTTGAAAACAGATATTTTTAAAGTGCATTAGAGGCTTGGCATGTCTGTGGACATCTTATGGGAAATGGATTAGTGAGTAAAGTTCAGGTGTGTTGGCCAGCAGGGCATGAAAATTTAATTCATTGCTCAGTAGAACTGCAGTTCTACAGGTTTATCACCATCCCCTAGGTGTGAGAACTCACATAGAAAGAGCATTCTTAAATTTGATTACAAAATACTAAGTTGGTTTTTTCATCACATCAAATTAATTTCCTTGAAATGTTTGCAACAATACACTCAAATTACTCTTCCTTATCCCATTTTATTTTCTGTGACCTAACTTTGCAGAGTTTAACACAGCAGTGTCAAATGGAGCATTCTTCTGGACGGTTTTCCCATCTTCAGTGTGTTTTTCTTGTGGCACTTTGCTCCTTCCAGCTCAGAAATGAGCCTGGTCTTTGAGGATTCACATGGTCACACACTGCTCAGAATTAATGTCCCTGCTCACTACTTTATCACCCCAACACAATTCTTTGTGTACTCCAGGCACTTCCAGTGCTTTCCACCCAGAAATCCTCAAAAGATCTCAAAGGGAGCTTATTAAACTTTCCTTTGCCCCTGGGAAATAAATTGAGGAATGTGGTGAGCTCGGCCTGGAGAAGAGTGAAGCTGCTGTTAACGATGGCTCTCAGCAGCCACAGAATCCCAGCCTGGTTTGGGTTGGAAGGGATCTGAAAAAACATCTTGTTCCAGCCCTGCCATGGCAGGGACACCTTCCACTGTCCCAGGCTGCTCCAAGCCCTGGCCTTGGACACTTCCATGGATCCAGGGACAGCCACAGCTTCTCTGGGCACCTGTGCCAGGGCCTGCCCACCCTCACAGCCAGGAATTCCCAATTATCTCCCACCCATCCCTGCCCTCTGGCAGTGGGAGCCATTCCCTGTGTCCTGTCCCTCCATCCCTTGTCCCCAGTCCCTCTCCAGCTCTCCTGGAGCCCCTTCAGGCCCTGCAAGGGGCTCTGAGCTCTGCCTGGAGCCTTCTCCTCTCCAGGGGAACATTCCCAGCTCTCCCAGCCTGGCTCCAGAGGAGCTCCAGCCCTTGGGGCAGCTCCATGGCTCCTCTGGGCTCTCTCCAGCAGCTTCTTCTGCTGTTGGGAGCCCCAGAGCTGGCAGAGCATTCCAGGTGGGCTCTCCTGTCACCAAGGCAGGGACAGTGTCCCCCCCTCCTGCTCCCCACAGTGCCAGAGGTGCAGGCCAGGCCCCGTCGGCATTTCGGGCCGCCAGCACGACGCTCGGATGGGAATTTCCTTTCTCCTCTCAAGGATTTTCCCCACATAGAAGTATCACAACTTTTTCTTTAAGCTCCTTACCACTCTTTAAGCAGCTCATTAAGGGGTTTGCAAGTGGCAGCCCCTCTGTCCTTCCTGTCAGTGTCACAGGAGAGCACGGAGCTGTCCCAGGGGCACTGCTTTGCTCATCTGAGCCCTCCCAGAGCGTGGTGGGTCAGCCCCTCTCTGATTTCAGGTATTGTTTCTCCTCCAGTGTGGCAGGAGAATATCCAAAAGGTGCCTCTGACTTCTGGCATGTGATGTGATACCAGACAGGCATCAATAATTCAGCACAGCCCCGTGAACATCCCAGTCAGATTCAGCTGGGCTGTTTTTGTGGGAGAGAACTGTGCTGTGTCCTCCTCTGTATCAAATCTCTCTTTGAACATTACCCAGATGTAAGGAAAAGCAATAAATTGATATTCTGATGCACACAGGCCTATTTCTAAATGAACAGTTATTTCACATTCTGCCCCTGACCTTACTGGTCCATCTGTGGTAACGTAATCTTGGGTTTTAGTGTCCTCAGTGGGGGACTTTGTTTCACATCTGTGTCACTGTAGCTTCATATTTCTTTAATAATAAATGGTTGCAACAGAGATTAGAAAGACTAATGGTTGCATAGTGAATTTAGAGATGTCACCTTCGTTAGACTGTTAAGTGCCCCTTTTTTACTGATCTTCCCTGTACTTACTTGCAGGCTAATTGTAATTCTGTAAATTATTGATCTGTGTCTTGGCAGAAAATGCCTTTAGTGCAGGATAAATATAATTTTCATCCGTCATCCCGAGATTTCTAAGGATTTAGTGCAAATATTGCACTGTAAAAGTGGAGAAACTTCACTGTCCACCTTAGAATCATGGAATAGTTTATGTTGGAAGGGAAATTAAGGATAAGCTCATTCCAATCCCTGCCATGGGCAGGGACATCTCCTACTAGAACAGGTTGCTCAGAGTCCTGACCTTAGAATGGCTTCATGGTTTACCCTTATACACATATTTAAAAGGAGAATTAATGACTAACCTCCTGAAATTTGGGCAAGTATTAACTTTTGCCAGAGCTTTCATCCCTTTTGAGTCATTTTGCAATGGCAATACCATTCTCTTGTGCACTCCTTTCAGCAATAAAAGGTTCAGGTGTGTTTGAAAACAAGATGGGAAGCAGGAAATTTTAAACTGAGACTATTTCAGGACTGGTTTTGCATATCCTGTTGAATCTAATAGTGAAGGAGCTACTTGGCAGCACTTCCATGGCTGGTTTAATTAATTTGATTGCCCTTGAATGTATTCTCAGCTTTGTAAAGTGATTGCTTAGTGGCTGTGCCTGAACCTAAACTTCATCTTGAGCACAGTGACTTGTTAGAAATGGGTTAGACTCAGCTTTTGAACAGCAAGAGGGGTCCTGGGAGAGAGACTCAGGCAGATCCACAGATCCTTTTTCTGTGTCATCCCTAAGACACAGAGCCCTTCCCATCTGTTCCCACAGCCACAGCTCATTCTGGCCTCTCATCTGTTGTTGTGACACTCCTCTGGCATCCCTCAGTGATTCCATCAGGGAATGTGACAACTGTTGTCTCCTTGGGGGTCAGCAGCCTCACCAGCTCTGCTGGCACGTTCTCCTGGGCCACGTGGAGCAAAAACTCCTCATCTTGGCTTTCCCAATCCCTCACAATCCAGCCTTGAGCTGCAGCTCCTCCCTTGGCTTTCCAGGACCCTCTTCCCCCTCCAGCTGGCTCACACTCCCTGTTGCCTGCTGGCTGAATTTCAAACGAGTTTGCACTTTTCTCCTCAAGTTCTCTTGACATTTGGAGAGAGCTGCTTGCAGAGCTTGCTCAGAGCTGCTTGCTCAGATCTCCTTCACATTCCTTTCCCACAAAGCCTGCAGGAGCAGCCCTGCTCTTCAGGCTGGAGAGGGGGCAGAGCTCAGGTGTCCTGCACTCCCTTTCCATAGGTACCTGTCTCTTGTTTTGTTTCTCATGGGCTTCAAATTGTTCATATGGGAAGATTGTTTAGTGGGTGAGGCTCCTGTGGAGACAGCACAGAGAAAGGAGCAGCACTCAAGCTCTGTGTTACTGCTGTGCTCAGGTGCCAGCAGGGGTTTTCTGCTCCTTGTTTTCTTGAAAAAAACTCATTTCTTGGATATTGAGAGGAAAATGTCATTTTCTACACTGGTAATTCTGGTGTGCACTGAAAAGCCCCTTCAACCCCAGCAATTTGCCCATAAAATGGACCAGGGGATGGAGTTCTGGATCTCCTTGGTGGGGATCCAGGGGGTGTTTGTCCACACACACATCCCAATTTCTTTCTGCTTTGCCAGGAACATGCCATCCATGCTTATTTATGCTGGTGTCTTCAAGGCTGCATTTCCTCAGAGGAGGGTGAACAGCTGTTTGGGATGCTGGTGCTGGAATTTAGAGGTTTGTATTTTTCCAGCCTAGCAAAGGATGCTGTTAATGCTCTGCACAAAAGGGCAGCAGCTCTGGATGTCTCACTCCTTTCACAATTTCTTGTGCCCATCATGATCCAGCAGCTCCAACACCCAGGAGGTGCTAAAAGCCATGGTCTGCTGCCCTTTTTATCAGTATTCTTCAGCCTGAGGTGACAGGGATGTGTCACCTGACTCAGACTCCCCATCTTATCTCTACAAAACCCAGGCCTGTGCCACCAGGATTCCTGAATGGATGGGATAGGCTGTTATTTTTTGATTTCTTAGAAGCCAGGTGCCAGGCAGGCACATAACTGGGAAAGCAAAGGACATTTTTGGCCTCATCAAGTCCAGCCTCCTGCTCCTTGGTCAGCACTCTGGTTTTTGGCTTCCCCCTGGAATTGCATGGCCCTCAAGCCAGCTCCCCATGAATGTGCAGAAAGACCATTCCTTACTCTGCCTTTAATTTGGTTTCTGAAGGGCAGAGAGCTTTTAACCTCAGTTAATCTGGATATGAGCTCCTGCCTTCTGAGCAACTTGATCCTGCAGGCTTGAGTTTCCTGCAAGGAGGATTTATTGGCAAAACTTCAGCTGATAAAGAGAGATAATCTCAGAATGGTTTGTGTTGGAAGGGATCTTAAAGCCCATCTCATTCCAAATCCCTGCCTGGCAGGGACACCTTCTACTGTCCCAGGTTGCTCCAAGCCCTGTCCAACCTGGCCTGGGACACTTCCAGGGATCCAGGGGCAGCCACAGCTTCTCTGGGCACCCTGTGCCAGGGCCTGCCCACCCTCCCAGCCAGGAATTCCTTCCCAATATCCCATCTACATTCCCCTCTATCAGTGGGAAGCCATTCCCCCTTGTCCTGTCACTCCAAGCCCTTTCTTTGAAATATTTCAGTGTCCTCAGGCTGATGCTAAGTGAGCACTGAGGTGGGAGGGCCAGCTGGGAGGATGGGATTGGATCCAGCTTTTCTGGAAGAAGTAGGAATTGTTCCCTTTGTCACAGTGAGTGGTCTGCTCAGAAAAAGACAGGTGAAGGTTCTGCATTCCTCTGCCCCCTCTGGAAGAGCTGGGGGTGATGGAGCAGAGCAGCTGACAGGGAAAAACATCAACTCAATCGACTGCTGCCTCATTTATTCTTTTGGGAGGTATTTGAGCTTGTTTAGTCTGCAGGAGAAGCCTTAGGAGGTGGTCAAATGGGTTGGGCAGAAAGTCAAGGAATCTCTAGGTTTTCTGTAAGGAAAGCCCTATGGAGATCTGGGATGGAGAAACAGCTCCCACTGTCCCCAAAATGAGCAGGGAACTGGGAGAGAGGATGGAAGAGGAGAGTTGGAAAGAGAGAGAGGAGTCTGGTCATGCTGCATTCCACTATCCCCACCATTCCTGAGATATTTTGGGTGATTCCTGCTCTCCTGTTTCCAGGCAGAACCAGCAGGTGCTTCCCAAGCACATAACAGATCCTGTGGAGCAGCAGGTGCTGAGGTTTGGGGCTGGCAGGAGCACCAGGGAAAGCAGTGGGGAAAGGGCTGATTTCAGCAGGAATTCCTTGGGTGGAGCTGCAGTGGGAGCAGGAGAAGCTGTCAGCAAGCTCAGGATGAGGCACCCATTACCCATAACCCAACCATCAGGTGCAGAAATGCAGCAGCCACTTGGATATCCTGGGTTTGGGAGGCTGAGGAGGGAGTTGTTATTTTGTTGTTTGGGGGTTTTTTTTATTAAATCTAATACTGAACCTTTAATTAAGATCCTTTAGAGGGAGTAGAAAATCAAGCTGTGCATAAAAAGATCAGCTCTTAAAAAATTTATTATAGTGATGCCATCTAGCAGAGAAAATTTGATAGGCAGTCATATTTTTCATGTTTAAATCCAAAGAAAAAAATCACTGATTTTAGGCAATGTAAAGCCACTTAGTGGTTTTAGAAGTATTTTTACATGGATTTTTAGGACATATCAAGCTGTAACTACAAAAGATTTGAAAGCAGCTCATGTTGCATTTACTGGACTTTTACCCTGTTCAAACTTTTCTTTGAAATGTTGGAATGTTTTATGCTTTTTAAGACTAAGAAAGCAAATCAGGATTAAATCATAGAATGGCTTGGATTGGAAGGGACCTTCAACATCATCCCCCAATAAATATTCCCTTAACTTCATATACTGCTTAACCAAACAGGTTTTAAGCTGGAACTTTAAACGAATATTCATTTTCTTTTCAGTTCCTTTTTTTTTTTTTTTAAATTCTGCACCACAAAGGTTCAGTTTCTAATTTAGGACTGGCACAGGACTTTTGGCAGGACACCAACATGCATAAGTGCTCACTGCAGGTGGAGGGAGGGCTCCTGGTTTTGGCAGAGCAGCAAACCAGACCATTCACAGTGCCTGGAAATCTGGAGCCTTTCCCACAGCAGAGCTTCCACTCCACAATTACCTGAGGGATTTGGAGTTCTGGAATGATCTCCACCAGATGATTTGGTTGAATTCAGTGCTTGGACATTGGTCTGCAAAATTGCACCTGTTTGGAAATCCATGAACCACTTCTTAGTTATGTCCATGTTTGTGCCTAATTTCCCAGTAACAGCAAGTTTTTAAGGAGGAGGAGGAGGAAGATTAAAAACAGGGCTGGACTCAGTGTCCAACCAGGATTTTCTAAGAATATTCTGTTCTATACCCTCAGATTGCAAGATCAGATCTTTATAATGGAAATGCCATGATGCCAGAAGATTATTTCCCCATTCCTGGCAGGAATCCCCAAACACTTGGATTTCAACTGATTCTTGCTATTTTGTTCTGGGTTTTAATCAAAACCTTTTCAAATGGAGAAAATCCCAGGCAGCCACAGCTCATCCTGATTGACATTTTCAGCTCCAGCTCTTGCTGAAACCTCTGCCTGTTCATCTGTGAAAGTTTGTGCCCACAGTCTGTCTAGACCCAAATGGAAGAAGAGGCAGCATCACAGTCAAAAATACTTGAAAATTAATGTTCTGATACTCCTTTCTGCAAGCTGCTGCAAGGCTCTGTTAATCATTTCACAGTGCTTCAGGCAGAGGGTCTGTTGTGTGGATTCTCACTCAGTAAAATGTGTATCAAACACTGGCACTTCTGGTGCCATTCATATTTATATTCAGTAATGACTCAGGCTCTTGAAAAATCATGTTGAAATTATATGTTCCATAGCTTTAATTTCCTGCTGCTAACAAGGGAATGATTTGCACTCCCTTGTTTGTCCTAGTCCCTGCCACAGCCTGGAAGCATTGCTCAGTTTCCATGCTGAGTTTCACAGGCAAAGCTGGTTTTTTTGCTTTGGTTTTTGTTGTGGTTTTTTTTTTTTTTTAAATTGGCCAGTTCCCAAACCTCATGGTTTCCAGTGTTTCTCTCTAAAATACTTTCTGGGAAGCTGTGCCTTTTTATCCCACAGTGTAGGGTTTGGAGGAGATAAGCTTCTCAGAGACTCCATGAACGTAGGACCAACATTTATTTATTTATTGCTCTAGTACTATAGGATTAGTCTGTGATGTTTAAGAATCATGTTGCACTCCTGCTTTTCCCCCAAAAATCCCTCCTGGAAACCTGTAACCAGAAAACTCTTTTTTTTAAGCATTGTTTATATCAAATGTTCAAATTCTGGCTCTGTCTCTTTTTTCCCTTTTTTCCTCCCATATCATCCTCTTACCTGAGATGAGGCTTTTTATTTTTTAGCAGCATCATTTTATTCTGGTTCCTTGGGAATAATTTCCAGCAGGTGTAGGAAGGGGAAGGAGGGCAGGAAGCTGCCTCTCCTTTCAGCCAGGCAGTGGGGAGGAGAATGAAAGGCTTGATGAGTTCAAGCCCGCTTTAACTGAGACCCAAAAGCAATTTGAGGATATTTTCCCAGAAGCCATCCAGGCTCTCACTGCAGTGTCTGAGCACATCCATTTTCCTGGATTTCTCTCTTCCCAGTCCCCTGTTGCTCACAGTGATAAAGGGAGAAGGGGGTATGAGTTTTTAATAGGGTGATGCCAAGGTTATGGCAGAGATGTGAGCTGATTCCAGGTCATGTGTGGCTCAGGCTCATTCCATCCTTCTTAAATCAAAAAAGGAGCTGAACCTCTTGATTCAAGAGGAATTCTCACTGCAGTGCTGCAGAAATGGAAGAGAATCCAGCAAGAAGGGAAACAGCACTGTGCCAACAATCACTGTTGTGCCAGTGAAAACCAGGCATTGCTCACCTCAGAGGGCTTCAGTGCTTCAAGCACAGCATTTATTGAAGTGTTTGTTTCAATTTGATGCCCTGGGCCATGCAGTGCAGCAGTTTCAGGGTCACACAGTGTCCTATGTGGTGGCTGCTGGTGGCTCTGGAGGGAAGGGATGAACCTCTGGAGCAGTGACCATCGGCCAGGGCGTTGCTGCTGGCCATGGGATTGAGCTCATCTTCCCAGCCTGATTTAACAGAAGTGGGTCACTGTGGGATGGGAACATTCCTGAACATCAACTGGAGCAACAAGATGTTGACACTAAAGCCTGTTTCCATACTCTCTCTGGGGACAGCTGGTGAAGGGGCTGCAGCAGGAGCTGAACCGGCTCTACTCCCTCTTCTGCTCCCGCAACCCGGAGTTCGAGGAGAAGGGAGGGAAGGTCTCCATCGTGTCCCACTCTCTGGGCTGTGTCATCACCTACGACATCATGACTGGCTGGAATCCAGTCAGGCTCTATGAGCAGCTGCTGCAGAAGGAGGAGGAGGAGCTGGAAGAGCATTGGATGAGCTACGAGGAGCGGCGTTTGCTGGAGGAGCTTTACATAACCAAACAACGGTAATGCCCCCCCTGCCAGGGATCAGAGGAGATTACCACATCCCTGGATAACGACCTCTGCGTGTTTCCAGAACCCACCAGGGCTGTTATCTTTGGTGGCTGGTGTTCTTCTGCTGGGGCTGGGTGATAAATGCTCAACACAGCACTGGGCAGGCTCTGAATCCACACAGACTCACGGAACGGTTTGTGTTGGAAGGGACACCCAAGATCATCCAGCTCCAACCCCCTGCCATGGGCAGGGACACCTTCCACTATCCCAGGTTGCTCCCAAGTGTCATCCAAGCTGGCCTTGGACACTTCCAGGGTTGGGGATACTATGGTGCTGTGAGACACCCATTAGAGAATCTAAAATTAGCAGCTTCAGTCGTTCAAGTGGGACATGACAAATCATGAATCACAGGCTTGTGGTTCCTTCCTGGAACCAGTCTGAGTATTTATTGGTGGTACTTGGGAAGCATTAATAGAGCAGCAGCCCTGCTGTGGTGGGAGTCAGGATGTGTCTCACTAGGGATGGGTGCAGGATGTCTCTGTCAGCTGCTGGGCTGGACTCAGTGCAGGATTTCTGAGAAAAGGGGAGTTCAGAAACCTAATGAAGTGTTGCAGTGATAAGATGACTCTTCAGGCTTGTCACAAACATCTAATCAGGGAGAAATGGCCATTTTCACACTCGTGCTCCAGCTCCTTAGGCATCCTCTGAAGTGCTTCCACAGAAATCCCAAGTATCATTTGACATTGCACTGCTGCACAGAATGAGTGGCTCTCCCTTCAGTGAGCAATTCCGTGTGAAATGATGGAAAATAGACTGCTGACATCCTGTAACCTCTGGAATTTACTGGGACTGGGGACAGTCTAGCCCATCCATATGTGTGCTTTACATTGTAGCTGCTTTTTTAATTCAGGCCAACTAGAAAAGCAGGTGAACAACCTTTTTTCATGGTAGCTGAAAGGATGGGACACCATCCTCCAGAAATTCCACCTCCATACAGAACTCCTCAAGGCCCAGACCATTTCCTGTGGCTTTGTTGTTGTTTGGGGGGGTTTAAAACAAAATAAATCAGGTGATTTAGCTACAAAATCACCAAGGAAACAGGAGGTGAGTCAGCTGCTCCTGAGGAAGGAGGGTGGGCAGATGCTCGGGGTAGTGAACAGGGGAATTGTCATGTGTTGATTGATTCCTTCTGTGGCCAGAGAAACAGGATTTGACAGACATTGATTGTTAATCATTTGAGCTGCTCCAGGAAATACTGACACCAACACTCTCTCTTCCCAGCAGACAAAACTGTTGGACCCCACAGGAATGCCTGTTTGGATCAGAGAGGTTAAAGCTGCATTTTTTATTGGATCTCAGAAAGATCTCTATTTTCTAGGTTGAGAGAGATAGAAGAGAGGTTACATGAGTTAAAGGCATCCACCATATCAAAACCACCTGTCTTAAAGTTTAAGGTATGTATGTTTAAGAGGTTTCTACTGAATTTTTCTGCTTGCTGTAAAAATAAACCTGCAGTGTGAGTCACTCTGCTTACTTTTATTTTTTCCCATGTCCCTAGACATGATTTTGGCAGGATAATTTGGATGTTGGATGAAGTGTGTGTGCATATACATAAAAATGTTGTTTTATTCATAGATTATTGTTATTTATTGCACTTCTATATTTGTAATAAATTTTGAGCAACCTGGTCTAGTAGAGGGAGGTGTCCCTGCCCATGGCAGGGGGTTGGAATGAGCTGAGCTTTAAAAGGTCCCTTCCAACCCAAACCATTCTGGGATTCTGTTATATATGTTTATATGAAATTATATGTAAACATACATGTGAATATATATATATTATAAATAATTTTAGTACATAAACCTAGTTCTTATATTATAGAGCCACACAATTCTGTGGGAAGGTAAAAACCATTTGGCAGATTACATCAATCACATATTTTAAACAGTTTCACTTCTACTCTGTTGAATAATCCATCTTCCTTGGGGTCTCCTTCTAACATGTCACATTTCTGAGCAGATCTGATTGAATTTCCTCCAGGAGGGGATTTTCCTTCCAAATTATTCTGCTCTGGCAGTTAGCACACTTCCAATCTCGTGAAGCAGACTGCTTGCTAATCAGCTGTACAAATTGCTAGAATTCCTTATCTTTGGGAAAAGGCATTTTCCAGCTCCTGGGTGGGATGTGCAACACTTTCTAGTTGCTCAACTCCATCCTGAAGTATTGAACCATAAAAATGTGACATGAGAGATGAGAATAAAATGGATTATTGTTTCTTAACTTGCCATTTTTCTTTCCTTATGAGTTCAGAAGGGCTCTTGGAAGCCAAGGTCAATGTTGAGCCGTAAAAAAAGAGGAAACCAGCCATAATTCATGTTGTCACAGCCTTCTCCTTTTCATCACTGCTTGAAAGCATGTGTCAGGCTATTATCTCTGCCATCAAGGAAGCTGGAATGAGGCTGGTCCTCCCCCAGCTCTGGGAAAGATTATTCTTCACTCAGTTGTGTTTAAACTGAAGGGTTTTTGGACAGTTGCTTTTTAGATGGAGAGGAGGAAAGAAAGGGGGAAGAAACTTTAGATAAAGAGAACTTTATCTACCTAAATAGATGGGATAGATCTGTAATCCTCAGGAAGCATTTCCACTGCAGCTCATCCTTTTTCTTGCCCTTACTGACAGGGAGATGTTTTCCTTCTGTGAAGCCTCACACTGGTGATTCCCATGGCTTGAGACAGAGCTCCAGAGGGAGAAGCTTTCCATGGAAATGATGGCAGGGGAGGATTTCAGCAGGGTGCCTGAAATAGGATTGCTCATCAGCAGAGCAGTCCAGCCCACTGAGGGTGACTGGTTTGTTGAAAGAGTTTCTGAACAGCCTTGTTCAGAAACCAGCCACCCATCCCTTGGCTCTTCATTTCAGCTCTTCTATGGGCTGGAAAAAATCAGAGTTCCCAGGATGGGAAGACAAATGCAAGAAGAAATACAGCAGCTTGCTTGGTGCGTGCTTGATTTAGAGGAAATTAAATTACTGACTCCATGGGGAGGAAAAACCCCACAAAACATGAAGATATGGGGTGTGTTGTACCCTAATAAAATACTGGACAAGCCACCAGAGTGGGAACTTGAGGGGGAGGGATCTTTGTCTCTTCCTCTGCTTCTCCTCAGATGGGGTAATGGAATTGCCTGCTAGACCAACAGGAGCTGTGGGGATTAAAAGCAGAGCCAACACCCCATTGCAAATTTAGGATTTAGGACCACAGTCTTCTCCCCAGCAGCCTTGGAAGAGGAGCTGGAGTTAAAGGGTGAGAGGCTGAAGAACATGGGGAATGTTGTGACACCAACCCCTTCATGCCTCTGGTGTGTGAAAATGGGGAATTTTTTATTGTAGGATGGATTTCAGTCATGGTAGGGAAGAGGAGAGCAGGGTGTACCTCAGTTGCTCCTTAGGACTGACATGGAAATCCATTTAAATCTGGCCTTGCAAAGTCCTGGCCCAAAAGACTTCAGGGTTCCTCAGCAGCTCTCACTCAGCCAAGGTTGCAGAAACTCTTCTGGAGGAAGGTCCAGCCTTACCTCGTGTTCCTTGTGCCCAGCACAAAAGGACTCTGCTGCCTCACTTCTGTTGACTCATTCAGCTTTTTTTCCTTCACTTAATTATGAAAATACTGCAGTGCAAAGTTGAATGGATGACTATTTGGCTCAGCTTCTGCTTAAAATACAAATAAATTCATTAAGTCTTCTGTTTCTGAATCATAACCAGGAGAGGAGTTCTCTCAAAGGTCATTTCATAAACACATCTCCTGTGTTTGTTGAACATTTACAGGAAAATGCCTCACTCCTGATTCCAGGAGAAACAACCAAAATTAATAAATATCTTCTGGAAAGATTTTGATCTTCTATTCCTGGTAGGTTTTATAGTACAGCAGCCTGATCTTCAGCCACCTTGTAACAGCACTGACAGTCTAATGGCTGCAGATTTAAGGATTTGGGGTTAAAAATCCTAGAATTAAGGTTGGAAAAGACCTGTCCACCGCTAAACCACAGCCCCAAGTGCCACATCCACATTAAATCCCTACAGGGATGAGGACTCCAGCACTGTTTATTAATAGAAATGATGGGACAAAAGCCACACACTGTGTAACCACTGAAACCAATTACCTCTGGAGGGTTTTCCAGTCTCTTTTGAGTGTCCTCTGCTAAGGGCAAGCTGGCAGGCACTGTCAGATTCCTCCCTAAAGCAGAAAAACCATAATTGTGCCTTTCAGATGCTGGACACAGGAATATCAGATGGACAGGGTTAGAGGTTACTTATTCAATTTAAAGGATTGCACTGGGAATGTCTCTCTCTGTTGTATTTGAAGATGAAAAAGCTTTTTGTCCAAGCTGCCCAAACACAAGATCTGTGTGAAAATTGGGGTGAAGAAAGGAAAGGAGCTTTGCACCAAGTGACAATTTTAATGACAGGGCAGTTCTGTGCTGCATGTGACATGGAATAACCATGCTGAAGGTCTAGTTTTTTTTCTTTTTCCATCAAGTTGGGACTTCTTTTGGAAGGAAGAGGGGTGGTACCAGTGCCAAGGCAGAGGAGAAGGAATGTTTTGTGCAGCACTGGAATCCAGGAGATGAAAGGGACCATTATTCCTGTGCCCCCATACCATGTGCTGACATACAGGGAAGGCACATGGCATTCCAAGGATCCTCCACGTGCACTTAGCAAGAATTCAGCAATTTCTCTTGCTGGCTGAGCATCTGACGGTGGTAAAATTAATTTTTCAAGTAATGAAATAAGGGTTGAAAGGTAATTTTGACTGAGGGAAATGTCTTTTACCACTGAGTTTTCCATTTGATGGTTTTAGGAGGCAGTGCCTGAGGGTTGGTAGGGGGGGATCAGCATTGAATTCTGACCTTGGGTTGGTTGTAATGACTCCAGAATGCAGGTTCAGTGACTTCTCAGATGTGGCAGCTCAGATTTACTCAGTTTGTGTTGGAGGCAAGACTTGGGAGCGAGGTCACAAGGACTTGAGAGCAGCTTTGGGTGACATCAGAGGCTCTCAGTGGGCTGTGCCTGCTCCTGGGACATGGTGGCACAGGTGACAAGCACCATTCTGTTCACTTAACACCAGCTGTGTGTAGCAAGAAAATCATGAAGAACTTGGTTAGGATAAGACTGAGGAGGTCTGGCAAGTTTGGGAAGCTCCAGGAGAAATCAGACTCATTTCTTCAGTGTCTCCCAAACTCTTCTTGTTCCCTCCTTTCCAGCGCTGGTGGGCCTCTCTGAGTTCAAATATCCAACTTGATTTTTGGTTTTAGCACCCCAACATGC
Source organism: Dicaeum eximium (assembly GCA_013396995.1). Lineage (NCBI taxonomy): Eukaryota > Metazoa > Chordata > Aves > Passeriformes > Dicaeidae > Dicaeum > Dicaeum eximium. The sequence continues at coordinate 598,821 of VWZP01007855.1, read as the reverse complement.
AGCCAGGGGCACTTTAACCCTCATTTATTGATGTTACAGCGTTCTTGGACCGACCAAGACTTCGAGTCCCTCGGTTGAAACCGAGAAATCAAACAGAGAGAGAAATCAAATCAGGAAGCATCATTTCCATCTTTATTAACGTGGATGAAATCTCTCCCCAGGTTGAGAATTTCTTCTGTATGGGCTCCCCCCTGGCAGTGTTCCTGGCCCTGCGTGGGATCCGTCCCGGGAGCAGCGGCAGCCAGGACCACATCCTGCCCAGAACCATTTGTAACCGCTTATTAAACATTTTTCATCCAACAGATCCAGTGGTGAGTCTTTAATTGCACTCTCCAGCTTTTACCTTGCCTGGTTTTTAAGCTCTGGGATAATGTGGGATCTTCAAAGTGTGTGAGTCAACAACGAGTGTGTTCCAGCAGAGGATTATTTGTTAATGGTTATTATACAATGGCTTGGGGTTTGGAACTGTAGAATTACATTTCCTACAAGTAATTGCCGTAAATAACATATATTTTGCTTTTCTTTTCATAGTAATAAGCATAAGATTTGGGGTTATTTTGATTTTTTTTTTTTCCTAAAGAAATAATCCTTTTTCAGACAAGGATTTTGTATTTAACTTCCTGGCTTCCATTAAAACATCATCTGTCCAAAGATATTTTTGCTGTTAAAAAGGCTTCACAAGCAGTTTACAAGATAATATAGAAAAGCAAAGACTGGGTTTTTTTTTTTTTTCCCAAAGGATCCTAAAAGTAAAAGTTTGTTGATAGTATTTGGGAGAGGATTATTGGTGTAGCTTTGCCTTTTCCTTATTCCACAGCAGCCAGTGTTGGCTGTTACCAAATCAGTTACTGGACCTTTGATCTGCATCCCCTGGGTAACTTCTCTGATGCAAATTTGATTTGTAATTTCATGTACAACAGCAATTTGGGAATACTTCCCTATTTAAAGTAGCTGAATTTAAATATATTCAGACTTCAATCCAAACATGGTCACGTTCAGCTCCGGCTACTCCAGAATTTTCCTGGATTATCAGGGACAAGTGGTTCCACTCTGCAAATAGTAACTTCACTTAGTTTTAAAATAAAGAAATGCAGGATGCTTTTCTACATCTAAGTGGACAAAGATAAGTAAATAACCAATAGGAAAATATTTTTAAAATAAACATAACTCATGGTTTGCACGGGGATCAACAAAGAGGCATCAAACAAAATGTTTGCACAGCCAATTCCTCTTTGCTGTGTTAGAATCAGCTGAACTTTACATGAAGTTTTTTCTCTCAGTAAAACCATCTGTTAGTAACCTGTGTGTTGGTAACAACATGTAGTACCAGTGTTGCAGTACAGGTGTTGCAGAGATGTGCAAAGGCGAGCTCACAAGCAACTGTGCAGCTGTTATCTTCCAAAAGATAAAGCTGATAAAATCTGATAAAATCCAAAAGCTGATAAATCTTCCAAAACTAAAAGTGAATCACACCATAACACCACCACTGTGCCACCTCCTAGGCTTTGCTCAGGACACATATTCTGGATTTGAGCTTGGAGAGACCTCTGGATGGGAAGGGAAAGTCATTTTTTTTTCCCAGTCTGGACTCCCAGGATTGATCTTTGCTCCGAATTCCCCTTTCAGGCCTACAGATTAGAACCCTTAATCCTGAAACACTACAGCAACATCTCCCCTGTGCAGATCCACTGGTACAACACGGCCAACCCCCTCCCCTACGAGCACATGAAGCCAAGTTTCCTCAACCCCAGCAAAGAACCTACCTCAGCCCCGGAGCCCGAGAGCGCCTCGGCGGCGCCCAGCCCCACCACGTCCCCGGTCATGGTGCGGCGCCACTACGGAGAGTCCATCACCAACATCGGCAAGGCCAGCATCCTGGGTAATGTCCCCTGTGGGTCTGGCATGGGAGATCAGCATCCTGGGTAATGTCCCCTCTGGGTCTGGCATGGGAGATCAGCATCCTGGGTAATGTCCCCTCTGGGTCTGGCATGGGAGATCAGCATCCTGGGTAATGTCCCCTCTGGGTCTGGCATGGGAGATCAGCATCCTGGGTAATGTCCCCTCTGGGTCTGGCATGGGAGATCAGCATCCTGGGTAATGTCCCCTCTGGGTCTGGCATGGGAGATCAGCATCCTGGGTAATGTCCCCTCTGGGTCTGGCATGGGAGATCAGCATCCTGGGTAATGTCCCCTCTGGGTCTGGCATGGGAGATCAGCATCCTGGGTAATGTCCCCTCTGGGTCTGGCATGGGAGATCAGCATCCTGGGTAATGTCCCCTCTGGGTCTGGCATGGGAGATCAGCATCCTGGGTAATGTCCCCTCTGGGTCTGGCATGGGAGATCAGCATCCTGGGTAATGTCCCCTCTGGGTCTGGCATGGGAGATCAGCATCCTGGGTAATGTCCCCTCTGGGTCTGGCATGGGAGATCAGCATCCTGGGTAATGTCCCCTCTGGGTCTGGCATGGGAGATCAGCATCCTGGGTAATGTCCCCTCTGGGTCTGGCATNTGGGTAAGGGTGTCCCACCTGGGATGGGCTGGGACATCCAGCATCCTGGATAAGGGTGTCCTACCTGGGATGGGATGGGAGATCCAGCATTTTGGGTAAGGTGTCCCCTGTGGGCCTGGGATGGGCTGGGACATCCAGCATCTTGGGTAAGGGTGTCCCACCTGGGATGGGCTGGGAGATCAGCAGTTTGGGTGATGTTCCATCTCTCCCTGGGCTGGGAGATCCAGCATTTTGGGTAATGATGTCCCCTCTCTCCCTGGGATGGGCTGGGAGATCAGCAGTTTGGGTAAGGGTGTCCCCTCTGTCCCTGGGATGGGATGGGAGATCCAGCATTTGGGGTAATGGTGTCTCCTCTGGGCCTGGGATGGGCTGGGAGATCAGCAGTTTGGGTAAGGCTGTCCCACCTGGGCCTGGCCTAGGATGGAAGATCCAGCATTTTGGGTAAGGTGTCCCCTCTGGGCCTGGGATGGGATGGAAGATCCAGCAGTTTGGGTGATGTCCCCTCTCTCTGGGCTGGGATCCTCGGGGAGCTTCGCTGCTCTCTGGGGTTAGGGAATAGTCCTAAGGAATCTCGGCTCTGGAGATGGGATGGGAGCTGGGGGTGCTCACCTGGAGAGGAGAAGGCTCCAGGGAGAGCTCAGAGCTCCTTCCAGTGCCTCAAGGGGCTCCAGGAGAGCTGGAGAGGGACTGGGGACAAGAGATGGAGGACAGGACACAGGGAATGGCTCCCACTGCCAGAGGGCAGGGATGGATGGGATATTGGGAAGGAATTCTTCTCTGTAAGGGTGGGAAGGCCCTGAGGTTTTCCAGAAAAGTTGTGTCTATCCCTGGAAATGTCCAAGGCCAGGTTGGATGGGGCTTGGAGCAACCTGGGATAGTGGAAGGTGTCCCTGGCCATGGCAGAGAATTGAAACTGGGTGAGCTTTGAGATCCCTTCCAACCCAAACCATTCCATGATTCTACTCCTGTCCCTTGCACAGGATCAGAGAGTGGCTGAGGTTGGAAGTGACCTCTGGAGATCATCTACTCCAACCCCCAAAATCCCTGCAGGCAGAGGATGGTTTCAGTGAGTTCTGTAGGTGTCTGGCTTGGTTTAATCCCAGCTGACATTTACTTTGAAATAAAAACCTGTTTATGTGCACTGGAGTCAAAGCTTGGGGCAGATGATGTAGTTCATGCTGTTGCTGCCTTATTTTTGTCTGCTTTATTGAAGCAACATCCCAGTGATTTAACAGCTTCCACTCTGCTTCATGGGAAAAAAAAATTAAATTAAAGCTTGTCTCCTGATTCCATTTTCTGGTATTGGCAAATAGCAGAAAAATCACACCTTATAACCCATTACAGTTACCTTTGACTCATGATTCCACAATAGGAAATTCAGGCTGGTTTACTATAAAGTCTGTTCCTTTCTGGCTTTCTGAGTCAAAATAAGCCCTGGTTTAAGTGAGCTTAAATGCCCTTCACTGGAGCTTATACTTGATCATGCACTTGCAGTTTTTGTTGACTCAAGGCTTTTCTTTAGCTCTCTGTGTGGGATTTGGGAGAAGCCTAGTGCCAGGAGTCTTCCCAATCAAATAAGAATATAAAAGCAGTTTTTCCTCAAATAGAAATGCATGGTATTTCAGAGCAGAGTGGCTTTTTTTGGGGGGGTTTTATAGTAACTTTAATGTCTTGTCCATGAGGTGGCAGCAGAGTCAGGATAAAACACGACAAAACTACTCTTAACTTTTATATCCCTCTTCCTGAGCAACCAAAATTGTCCTTTTAAAGGGTGATGTAACATTTTTAAAGGTCTGTTAGGGCAATGGACCCTTAATAACAGAAATGTCTTAAATGTGCTGTTGGGATTTTTAAGAGCAGAAGGCACCAACGTTGTTAAAAAGATTTCTGTCTTAGTCTTAGAATTCATGAAAGAGGAATCACAACATATCCTTCAAAGTACCAGATTTCTCTCTGCAGATGTATTTCATGCTTATTTTCCTCCCTAAATACAGCTTCCAAATTACAGCTTTTGCTTGTACACAAGATGAGTTTGGGGATAAACAGAGCCCACTCCAGTGCAGATGTTCCCAGCCTAGGGAAGCCCCAGGAGTGTTTCCCATCACTCAGCTCTAATTACCGCGTGCTGCAGTGACTTTAATTGTCTGTGGCTTTAATTGGCAGTTTGATTGATGCATCTTGGGTTGGTTGTTCCCTGTGTGCAGGAGCTGCTTCCATCGGGAAGGGCCTTGGTGGGATGCTCTTCTCCAGGTTTGGCCGGTCCAGTGCCACCCCCCAGACCATGGAGACAGGAAAAGATGGACCTGAGGGGGATGAGAAGAAGGCCACCACTGTTGGGACCCCACCTTTGCCACACAGCAGCTCGGGGTTCCTCGAACCCACAGGTGAGTGATGCCCACCCTGTGGATCCAGGGAAACGAGGAAATGCCATAACTGCACGTGACAGGATTTGCTGTTGTGGGTTGGCCATAAAGTAGTTAATGTTGAATATTAAGGCCAGGTTAGACAGGGCTTGGAGCAACCTGGGATAGTGGAAGGTGTCCTTGGCCATGGCAGGGGTGGGATGAGATGATTTTTAAAGTCCCTTCCAACCCAAACCATTCTGGGATTCTGTGAATCTGTTCCTGGGTTGGATTGGAAGGAACCTTAAAGCCCATCCCATTCCAGCCCTGCCATGGCAGGGACACCTCCCACTGTCCCAGGTTGCTCCAAGCCCTGTCCAACCTGGCCTTGGGCACTGCCAGGGATCCAGGGGCAGCCACAGCTTCTCTGGACACCCTGTGCCAGGGCCTCCCCACCCTCCCAGCCAGGAATTTCTCCCCAGTATCTAATCTAACCCTGCCCTCTGACAGTTTAAACCCTTTTTTCCACCTAAACTCCCAATTCCCCCATACATTTCCCATTCTGAAGCAATCTGGCTTTTAGGACACATATGACTGGAAACAGAAGCTGCCCTTGTCCTGATCTGAACTGCTCAGAACAGAAAGTGCAATTTTAGCAGCTGGCTTTTTTGAAAAGCATAGGTACTTCCTCTCAGGAAATCCATCCTTGGATTAATTTCTGAGCTCCCCCTTGGCACTGCTGCGGGACACAGGGGATTTTTGCAATTGAAGGAGTCACTAGTGTCCTGTGACAGCATTCACATGATGGATTGCTGTCTGTTCATACTAATTGCAACAGATAACCTGTCTGAGTCAGTGTTTGAGGGCAGGAAACCTCGGGTTAGACATGAGGGAAGTAGAGAAGCAGGACAGGGAACATCACGGAGCTCTCAAGGGGGTCCTTTCAGCAGGAGGGGGCGGGTTTGGCACACTGAGAGCTTCCTGCATGAATCCCACATCCCTCCGTGCTGGAAACCCATCCCTGCTCCATGCTTCATGGGAGTGGAGCAGAGGCAGCGGGGCTGGGAGCTGAATGATGCAATCCCCACCGAGGGCTGCGCTCTCAGAGCGCCGCGCTGGGGTTTGGCTCCCGCCCAAGCTCCCGTAACGGCCTCTCCAGTGGCCTTCCTGCACAGCCACTGGGGTTTTTTGGATAAACTCTCCTTCTTGGAAATGACTCTGGCTGTCTGCTGGTGCTCCAAGGCTCTGGCTCCCTGTCCCTGCTGCAGAGAGGGGCGATGCTCCTGGGGAAGCAGGAGCTCTGTGCCGTGCCTGCCAGCGCTCGTGCGATGCTCCCTTTCTGTGCTCCTCCAGCCAAGAATTAAAATTCCTTCAAACTGGCTTTGATAAACAGCTGCATTTTTGACTCAGTCTGGGGCTTTGGCTTTTGTAGCTCAGCAGGCTTTTAGGTTTTTTGTCCTTTTTATTTTATTGCTCCTCGTGGAGGTTTTCTGACAGCTGAAGTGCCTTAGCAATAGGTTAACATTGGCCCGGTTAAAATGCAGTGGTAATTGCTTTGAATGTGGCATTAATCAAAGCAGCCATTGAAATAAAAGGATAACTGCTGAAGTATACTTGGAATAATCGGGTTATTAAAAGGCCAGAGCTGTTGTGGGTTGACTTTGCAGGAAGGGCTCGTAGTATTGGGTGTAGTCTCCTTGTATAGACGCTAAAAATGCAAGAAATCCATTTATTTCTGAAAGTTTCCTAGTGGGGCCTCAGCATTTGCTGGATATTTCTCTGTAGTTATCATAACAAGTATAAATAAATACATTTATACAGTTACTATAAGGAAAACAGCTGCTTGAAAAAAAAAACCTGTCTTTTCCCAAGTTGAGAATCACAGAGTCATTCAGGTTGGAAAAGACCTCTAAGAGCAGGTTTAGTTTCCTTTTTTTTCCCTTTTTTTTTAACTGAACTCAGCACCACTCTTAGGTTTGTGCTAAGTGCACGAGGTGCATTAAGATGTATTTCTGTATTATTAAATCATGATTTAGTTGAGTGCCTTGTGAAGTGTAAACACAGAGAGATTGCCTGTGCTGTTTGTGCAGGGACAGAATCAGAACCTGACGTGCTCTGGTGTTTCTGCAGCTCTGACATCCCTCTCCTTGCTTTTCTTGTTCATTTTCCAGTGGAGCTGGAGCACNTTCAAACTGGCTTTGATAAACAGCTGCATTTTTGACTCAGTCTGGGGCTTTGGCTTTTGTAGCTCAGCAGGCTTTTAGGTTTTTTGTCCTTTTTATTTTATTGCTCCTCGTGGAGGTTTTCTGACAGCTGAAGTGCCTTAGCAATAGGTTAACATTGGCCCGGTTAAAATGCAGTGGTAATTGCTTTGAATGTGGCATTAATCAAAGCAGCCATTGAAATAAAAGGATAACTGCTGAAGTATACTTGGAATAATCGGGTTATTAAAAGGCCAGAGCTGTTGTGGGTTGACTTTGCAGGAAGGGCTCGTAGTATTGGGTGTAGTCTCCTTGTATAGACGCTAAAAATGCAAGAAATCCATTTATTTCTGAAAGTTTCCTAGTGGGGCCTCAGCATTTGCTGGATATTTCTCTGTAGTTATCATAACAAGTATAAATAAATACATTTATACAGTTACTATAAGGAAAACAGCTGCTTGAAAAAAAAAAACCTGTCTTTTCCCAAGTTGAGAATCACAGAGTCATTCAGGTTGGAAAAGACCTCTAAGAGCAGGTTTAGTTTCCTTTTTTTTCCCTTTTTTTTTAACTGAACTCAGCACCACTCTTAGGTTTGTGCTAAGTGCACGAGGTGCATTAAGATGTATTTCTGTATTATTAAATCATGATTTAGTTGAGTGCCTTGTGAAGTGTAAACACAGAGAGATTGCCTGTGCTGTTTGTGCAGGGACAGAATCAGAACCTGACGTGCTCTGGTGTTTCTGCAGCTCTGACATCCCTCTCCTTGCTTTTCTTGTTCATTTTCCAGTGGAGCTGGAGCACAGGATCGACTTTGAGCTCAGGGAAGGTCTCGTGGAGAGCAGATACTGGTCTGCAGTCACATCCCACACTGCTTACTGGTCATCTCTGGATATTGCCCTTTTCCTCCTCACCTTCATGTACAAGCAAGACCAAGAAGAGACTGACAAATCCAATTTAGACACTGTTTGAATTTCTGACTGGGGACAGGAGAGGAGACTTTAAAAACCAATGGCACAAAGCGGATCCTCGACTGCAGAGCTGCAGGACCCGTGGCACGGAGGTTTCAGGTTTAAGTGCATGTTTGGGGGGTTTTCCTATTTCTGAAGAGGAGAAGTTATTTGTATTTCAAAGCACTTTATAGTTTTCAACGTTTTGCAGTGCTGAATTGGACCTGAAAGGATTCCAAATTCCTGTCAACGTGGACTGTACAAAGAGCCAGGACAGCGTTGTAGCATCCCGTGAGCAGTTGTGCTTGGGTGACATCCTTGTTAATGACCATAATTGCTGTTTAGTTCATTAAACTATTAAAAAAAACCAGTGGATAAAAAAAAAATCAAACAACAAAACAACAAACCAAACTTAAATTGATTTCCATTAACCAAAAAAAAACAACCACACGTTCAGTACAAACCTAAACCTGCCATGTGCTGATGTTTAATGTACCCATGAATAACAAGCAGTGGTGTCATTTTTCCAGGACTTTATTCAGCTCCACATCCAATTATCCCCACATTGGAAGCCCATTCTGACTGCTGGCTTCTGAGGGCCTATTCTACGTGACACATTTAGGAACTAAAGCTGAAGAGAAAAAAAAAAGCAAAAAGCAAAAAAAAAAGGCATGAGGCAAATATTTGAAATACTGTAATTATAATTTATTATTCTCTCTAATAGTTTCATTTTATTCCAGTGTATAAAACATTACTTTTTTACTGATTTCTTTTGACATAATTTAAGAACCACATTTATTTTCTACAGTGTTAAGACTTTTTCTCAGAAATACATATCTTTGTACTACTATTCAAATGAATATATGGACACTGTGGCACACTTTAAGTATTTTTTCATTAAAAATAAATATTTGTGGTTTCACACAAATGACATCAGTCACGTTCTTCTCAGAGGTAAATGCCTTTGCTTTTTCAGGTTCCAAGTGTTTCTCAGGCACTTTAGATTGGTTTGCAGAGGATCCAGCTGTCCTTTGTTTACCATCATTAAATCCATACATGTGTGTGTTTGTATAAAAACATATGGATGTGTATATTTATGTGCAGGGGGAGAGAAGGCACCATTAAATAAACTTGCTGAGGCCTGAGAATACCAACATTTACATTAGGTTTGTATCTGAAACTAATTCAGAAGTCAAGAGGGAAGAGTTGGGATGAAAGGGAATAATCTCCAAATAAAGCACCGGAGGGTCATTGCTGAGATTTTAGAGCAACGTGGAAGGCTCTGGAGCAGAAGTGTTGGATTTTTGCCCTCAGAGCTGCCTCTGCCTGAGGTATTTATGGTCTGGATGGCACATGTGGGAGCTGCAGAGCCTAAACTTCAGTTAAAATAGCAAAAAACTCGGGCTGTGGTGCTGGTGAATCGTGTTCTCAGTGTAAACAGATGTGGCAACATCAGCCCAGAACAGTGGCTGGAGCTGTGAGAGTTCCCTGCCTGGGGAGAGAGGGTGGCTCTTCTCCCAAATTCTATTTATTTGGGCTGCTCCTTCCATGAAAGAATTGGGAGTTTGGATTCTTGGCTGGCGTTAGGGATTTAGGAATAATTCTGAAGGGGGAAAAACAAAGAAAAAGGGAAGGGAGGAGTGGAGGGGAATGGGAAGGGAAAACGACACAAACGCTGCTGCAGTGAACCAAAATCCAACATTGGGATGGTGGAAAGGAACTTGCTTTGGTGTGAATCCGTGAAAAATTCCATCTGGCCTCAGAGAATTGGAGCTCTCCTGCCTGACCTGTTAGCCCTGGTGTGGATGAGCAATCCCAGGAAAGGAAAATAACCCCATGAGAGGAGGAAGCCTCTGCTCCAGCAAACAGCCTTGTGTTTACAGCTCTGGGCTCTCCAGATAAGTTGTTTAATCAGCTCCTCCTAATGAGGACAACTTAAACACAAAAAGGAGAATCTCCTTTTGTATTTAGAACGTGCAAAACGTTTCCAGATGTGCATGGTTGGTGTTTCAGGGCTTTGAGCTGGGCTGTGGTGCTGCTGCCTTCTCCCTTTCCACCTTTGGATCCTCGCTGGATCCTTTTTTAAGGGCTGTAAACAAAAGGGGTTAATTCCTGCAATTCTTGTGGTCTGTGGAAACCTTGCTGTTGTGCAGGACATGTTTCAGATTTATGGAATAGCTGTTCCCCTGGCCTCAGAACATGCTGGTGCTTGCTGTCTGCTCTCCATATAAGGGAGGAGATCCGGCTTCCAGCTCCGTGCCCCTTGGAAAATCGGGGAGAAGGCAGAGCTGAGGAGAAAATCATATTGCTGGGAGGAGAAGGGATAATGAGAGCCAATACCTGATCATCCCTTTGTGTTTTTCCTGAGTTGATGGGTGTGTTTATTTGTGATTCTGTCCTAATTAGCAACTTCCTGGACCACCTACTAAATTCCGAATATGAAACACACCTCGAAAGAATCAATGGAGATTCGTTCTAAATTGCATGCAGAGATGTTAAACAGGCTCTCACCTTTTTAATCCTCACAAAAGACCCCTCATCCTGCTGCAAAGGTGAAATCATCTTTGCAAAGCAAATGCTGAAGGTGGTGGAAGGGTTGGCCCATTTCTGTTGTGTGGTGCAGCACAGAATTCAAGTAGGGTCACGTCTGCTGCTTCAATCTTTCTGGTCAGATGCTCTGTGTCATAATATGGGGCTGGAATGTCCTGGCTTCCAATTACTGACTTGTTTTCTTCTGCAAGGACGAAGTTGAGCTTTCCAAGCTGTGTTGACTGGTGGTTTTTCTTGAGAAACCAAGATAAGGGGAATGTTCCTCACTGCTGTCAGTCTTCTGCCTGATACCGACCTGTTTTCCAAACTTGGCCTTGAGCTCTTTGTCCAACTTTGTTGCTTACAATGGTTTTGCTACAAGGTCATTTTTGCAGATAACGAGCATGAATTTTATTATTTTTCTCAATTCTGTCCCTTTGCTCCTAATTGTTCTGTCCTGGTTCTGCTGCAGCTTTTTCTCCATTTGCTTTCACTCCCTCCCTGCTTCAGTGCCAGAGTTTCTGGAGTCAGACACCCTTTGCTTTATTTCACCATGGACAGTCTGGCTAGCCAACTTCAATTATTTAATCTCCTTTCCTAATTAGCATTATCAGGCTGAGCTGAAACATATTTCACATTCCCATACTTATATATTGCCTGGTTGCCACCTGTTTTTCCTGGTTTTCTGATGCTTCTTTCCCATGTGCTTGGCTCTTGAGCTGACTCTGCCATACCTGAATCATTGGGAATTGATCTTTTTTTCCAAGCTGAGTTCATGAATCACTGTGTCAACTGTTTGCACTGAGTTAGTTAATGTACATTTGTGTGCCCTCTGCCAGGCGAGTTTATTTGGAATTCCTTGTTCCCCGTTTTTCTGTTATTAGCTTGGATATGAGATTTCTGCTTCCATACATCTTTTTTCTGCAGAATTTGGGCTGCAGGTGATTGACCTGTACAGGGTGACCTCCCCAGGCTCTGCCAAATATCTTCAGTCACCATCAGAAAGCTTTTACACACCAAGGCCCAGTTTGATCTGTATTTAATAATAATTTTCCTCCCAAAAAATCCCCACTATTTCTCTTGGTTTGGCTTTTCCCTCCCTCTTCCACAGGTGGTTTTTTGTGCTTTTGTCTCTTCCCCACCACACTCTAACCTGTTCTGAAGTGCTGGGATTTTATTCCTGCTGGATTCCTGCCTGCTGGAATCAGCGTTTGTTTCGTGCTTGTCTGAGCATCCTCAAGACTTTTAGGGGAAATCTTGGAGCCTGTTGGAACCCCACGAGGCACATTCCACTGCTATGATCCCCAGGACTTGTGCTGAAAGCTCAGCATCAGCAGATCCCTCTGGATGTGTTCAGCTCCCAGGATGGCTTTGCAATGTTCTCTCTCTGTTTGTGTCGCTCTGGCTGCTGCTGTCAGCTCAGCCCCGGCCCTGACAAAGCACTTTGTGTCTTTGTCAATGAATTTTGGCACTTCAGCCAGCAGTGGGGCTGGGCTGGGCTCTCCCAAGGCTCATTCCCTGCTCCTCGTGTTTCTCCTGCATCCCTGGGGACCCATTTGACCGCCACTCTGCTATAGAAATCCAATGTTCTGTGTTTCCCTGAGTGCCTTTGCAGAAGCTCCAAAACTGGCAGCACAGCTCAGAGTGTGTCAACACTTCTCCTCTTCCAAGAGAAGTCCCAAACCATGGACAGAAATACCTGGCTATGAAGTTTCAGGTCACCCTGGAGGTCAACTCTCTCTGGTGCCACTGGGAAGCAAATTCCAGCATCAGCCTTTTCCCCTCTCTCCCTCTGCAGCTCCAGCAAACCTTGGCCACTCCTTCCCCTTTGGGAGTGAGAATCTCCTGTAAAAATGAGCTGTCCCAGGAGCCATCTCTCGTGGTTTTGAAATCCTCAATGATTTATCCAAAAAGAGAGGGGTTTCATTTGATGATTCTGCAAGCATCTGCCACGGATTAACTCCTCTCTTTGTTTCCTAAATAAAATACCAGTTCTTGCAGCTACAGTCCCTGGGGCCTCACTGATTGTGGGCATGGACAGAGAATCCCAGAATGGTTTGGGAAGGGACCTTAAAGATGATCTGATTCCAGCCCCCAGAGGGGCTGAGATGGGAGAGGGGGAGTTCAAATTTCCCTAGCACACTCGAGTTCCAAGGACCCCACATCCAATTTGTTGTTCTTGCTCATTTTATGGCTCTTCCAGTGTCTCCAGAAAGTCAGGATCTCATCTCAGACAGGTCCCAGACTGTGCTCTCCAAGGGCAGCTCTGTCTCACCATTTCACTGCTCCCGTCTGGTTTTCTGTTCCTTTCCTCTGCCTGCAAAGCTCAGACTGGTTTGAAACCACAGCCATGGGAAGAGGGAAAGGAGAGCAGCTCTGCTGACCTTGGATTTGGGGTCTCTTCCACCTGCTGGTGTCTCTCACACCTTTCCAAAACTAAAAATGAGGTTGTGCTGCCACCAGAGAATCCCAGAATGGTTTGGATTGGAAAGATAAAATCTTTAAACCTTAAATCCCATCTCATTCCACCCCTGCCATGGCAGGGACACCTCCCACTGTCCCAGGCTGCTCCAAGCCCTGTCCAGCCTGGCCTTGGGCACTTCCAGGGATCCAGGGGCAGCCACAGCTTCTCTGGGCACCCTGTGCCAGGGCCTGCCCACCCTCACAGCTGAGAACTTCTCCCCAATATCTGAACTAAACCTCCTCTTGTGAAACCCCGCCGTGGTTTGGAGCGGGGCTGCCCCAGTCCCTGCCCTCTGTCCCTGTGAGTCCAGCTGGGCAGGAACAGCCCCCCCAACCCTGGGACAGGGCTTTCCTGTTGGAAATGCAAAATGGCAAAAAACCTCTGAAAGATGGGAAGAGCCAAAACATGCACAGATGTTTTATCTTCCCACCTTTCCGTCCCACTCCTGCTGTGCTGAGCTGAAAGTCCAAATGAGGAATATCCATACTTCAAGTCTTATAATGCCAATGTCCTGCTCTGATGACTTTCCAGGATGTTTATGACTGCAGGATTTGTCAGAAATTTTCACATTTGTAATTACTTTTAAGCGACCAGTACTGAAGTTTAAAAATAACTTGATGTACTTTCAGCTTTGCTAGAAGCACTTTCAGTATGGAAATTTAAATTAGAGTAATTTGCAAAGAGGGACAGACCACTTCCAAAACAAACTCCACTTTCTAGGACAAAGGGAAGGGTTTTAAACTAAAAGAGGAGAGATTTAGGTTGGATATTGGGAAGGAATTCCTGGCTGGGAGGGTGGGCAGGCCCTGGCACAAGGTGCCAGAGAAGCTGTGGCTGCCCCTGGATCCCTGGAAGTGTCCAAGGCCAGGCTGGACAGGGCTTGGAGCAGCCTGGGACAGTGGAAGGTGTCCCTGCCATGGCAGGGGTGGGACTGGATGGTTTTAAAGTCCCTTCCAACCCAAACCATTCTGCAATTCTATCATTCCATCTTCCAGTTGCTTCCTTACAGCTGTTTGTTCCAGCAATCCCACCACTACATTCCACCAGTATTTTCCCAAATAGTTTCACAGCTGCTGGGCTCCGTGCTTTGGACAAGGTGAGATCCTGTTGGAAAAGCAATCCTTAAGGATCTGGGATGTGGGACTGGTGTGTAGCCCTGAGTGCTCTGCAGGGAGGGCTGACACTGAGACAGCAGCTGAGCATTTTGTGCTTCCAAAGCCTGTTCAGAGGGGCTGGTCCCGTCTCTTGGCAAACTCCTTGGGAATTCTCCTTTACGCCTTCCAGGCTGCCCCTCCTCGCATGCAACTGCGTGTGGGGGGATTTATTTTTGTATAAAACTGAGGTATTAAAAACCAGCAGGAGCTAGGGAGGGAGGTGAGGCTGCTTTGTGGTGGCTGCAGGAAAGGGAAGAGGGCAGAAATGTTCCTGCAGCGCCGTCACGGATCCACCTTCGCGTGGAGACACCACATCTGCCCGGGGAGGGGAGGAGGGCAGACAGCCCCGGCAGCAGAGGAGCTGATTACATCAAGGAGAAGTTTGGCAGCACAGCCCGATGTGGATCAGCAGCACGTGTGCAGCACATGTCGGAGCCTGACGTTCCCAGCCGGAGCCGCGGGCGCGGAGGGCCCGGAGCAGGGTGGGAGCTCAGGGCTCAGCTCTGCCCACAGCACCCTCTGACTCATGGAATCCCTGGATGGTTTGGCTTGGAAAGGACCTTAAAAACATCTTGTTCCACCCCCTGCCATGGCAGGGACACCTTCCACTGTCCCAGGCTGCTCCAAGCCCGGTCCAGCCTGGCCTTGGACACTTCCAGGGATCCAGGGGCAGCCACAGCTTCTGTGGGCACCCTGTGCCAGGGCCTCCCACCCTCACAGGGAAGAATCTCTTCTCAATATCTAATCTAAACTACTCTCTTTTTGTTCAGAACCATCAGCCTTTGTCCCACCAATTATTCTTCTGTTATTCCACTCACCGTGAGCACACCTGAGCCAAGGAACTCACCCAAATCGTGGCCATCTCAAGGCTTGTCCTGGTGGGATTTAACTCCTCCAGTGACCACACCTGGCCCAGGCACAGCTCTGTGAGGCAGCTTATGTCATGTCCTGGGTGCTTAGATGGATCTCCCAGAGCCCAGAGCATGATCTGTGTCCAGGGAACTGCTGGGCTCTGCTCCCAGGGAACAGGGACAGGACAAGAGGAAACAGCCTCAAGTTGCACCAGGGGAGGTTTAGTTTGGATATTGGGGAAAATTTCTCCATGGAAAGGGTTGTCCAGCCCTGACACAACTGCCCAGAGCAGTGCTGGGGCCACCATCCCTGGAGGGATTTAAAAGCCCTGTGGATGTGGCACTTGGGGACATGGGACAGTGGTGGCCTTGGCAGTGCTGGGGGAATGGCTGGACTTGACCTTACAGGGGTTTTCCAACCTAAACAATTCCATGATTCTGAGTGTGTCCCAGCCCTGCTGCACCATCCCTGGCCCATTTGCAGCCTCCAAGGAGCAGCTGATTCCTGTCCCAGAGCCACCAAAGCCAGGCACTGAGGGATGGCTGAAGTCAGGAGGGGCTGGCTGATGTGACAGCTCCCACCCAGCATCTCCAGGCTGCTTTCTAGGGATTATTCACTTCCTTTCCCAACTCCCAGGGCTCCCTGAGAGTTACAGCTTCGACATCTGCAGCCACAGAGCCTTGGGGAAAAAGGAAAAAAAAAATTGAGGTTTCACTGCTTCTTCCTGCAGTGAATTTCAATCCCAAGTGGCCTCAGGCAGTGCCTGGGAATGCCTGGGAATCTGCAGCCCCTGTCAGCCCCGAGCCCTGCAATGCATCCCCAAAGAAAAGCAGAGTCATATGGATTTTGCAGCAAACATTTTGCCAGTTTCTAGCTCTCCTTCACAATCCTGGTGGCATTCCTGGCCTCCTTGTGTTCAGGATTTATGGGGACATGTTCCCAGCCTGCTGGGGGAAGCAGGAGCTCTGGCTGCAAGCTGCTCCTGGGTGAGGATCAGGCTGCTCCTGGGTTTATCTGTGCTCTCAAGAGAAGCTGTGTGTGGAATCTGAGCGGGGATGGATTTATTTTGTGCATCAGTTACATCTGCAGCACTCACTTGTCACTCCACAGACAAAGCTGTGTTTAAATCAGGCCTTTTAAAGCCTAAAACCTGCTGCAAAATTTCCCCCTCTCCAAACAACTTCGTTAATTAACCAGCTAACTCAGCTCTGGATGGCTCTCCCTGCAAATACCCCATCCTGAACGAGATTTTTCCTTAGATTTGGATGAAATGCAATGATTGAGTCATGATTTTTTTCCCTGGCTCGGCTGCTGGAGCAGGGAATGTTGTTCACAATACTGGCTGTTGCCATATGCTTTTTTCATCAAGTTAAAAGGGTGCAACTTTCTTTTTTGCTTCCCCCTCCACTGACTCACTCCCCAAATATGTTTCTGGTTAGGATGCTTTGTGACTTCTTCCTGACATAAGGTTTTCTAGTTTGCAGGCAGCTTTGGGAATCGCCTCTGTGAGCTCTAAAACATCCCAGCTCCCAGGAGGAGCGTCCTGGAGAGAAGGAGCAGCAAGATGCTCGCTTGGATTTGGGTGCTTGCAGACTTTGGGAGCTCTCCTGCCACAGAAATTGTTTTCCAGAAGCCTGGAAGTCCCACTGCGATGCCCTTTGCGTGAGGATTGCTGTGCCTGGGAAATGCCTGAGGGAATTTTGAAGTGATCTCTCTTCTGTGCAGAGCCAGGAGTTGGACTGGATGATCCTTGTGAGTCCCTTCCAGCTCAGGATATTCTGTGATTCTGTGATTAGGTGAACTTGGCCTTTGATCTGTTTGCTTTCAGGAATGCTGTGAGTGAAGGACGGGAGATGCTGCCTGCGAAGGATCTTGGAGGGACAGACAGACAGACAGACACACAGAGAGACAGACAGACAGACAGACAGATGGAGAGACAGACAGACAGACAGATGGAGAGACAGACAGACAGACAGATGGAGAGACAGACAGACAGACAGATGGAGAGACAGACAGACAGACAGATGGAGAGACAGACAGACAGACAGATGGAGAGACAGACAGACAGACAGATGGAGAGACAGACAGACAGACAGATGGAGAGACAGACAGACAGACAGATGGAGAGACAGACAGACAGACAGATGGAGAGACAGACAGACAGACAGATGGAGAGACAGACAGACAGACAGATGGAGAGACAGACAGACAGACAGATGGAGAGACAGACAGACAGACAGATGGAGAGACAGACAGACAGACAGATGGAGAGACAGACAGACAGACAGATGGAGAGACAGACAGACAGACAGATGGAGAGACAGACAGACAGACAGATGGAGAGACAGACAGACAGACAGATGGAGAGACAGACAGACAGACAGATGGAGAGACAGACAGACAGACAGATGGAGAGACAGACAGACAGACAGATGGAGAGACAGACAGACAGACAGATGGAGAGACAGACAGACAGACAGATGGAGAGACAGACAGACAGACAGATGGAGAGACAGACAGACAGACAGATGGAGAGACAGACAGACAGACAGATGGAGAGACAGACAGACAGACAGATGGAGAGACAGACAGACAGACAGATGGAGAGACAGACAGACAGACAGATGGAGAGACAGACAGACAGACAGATGGAGAGACAGACAGACAGACAGATGGAGAGACAGACAGACAGACAGATGGAGAGACAGACAGACAGACAGATGGAGAGACAGACAGACAGACAGATGGAGAGACAGACAGACAGACAGATGGAGAGACAGACAGACAGACAGATGGACAGACAGACAGACACACAGACAGACAGACAGACTCATCCCTCCTGGAATTCCTTTAGGGCCACCTCGTGCTGACCCCCAGACCTTCACCACTGACACCAAATTCCCTTGCAAAAGGTGAGTGAGAAGCCATCCCAGTGCTCCCAACATCCCAGTGGGCAGCTCCCAGCACGTGGCCCAGGGAAGGAAGCAGCTCCCCAAAAAAAGCAGGATACAAATCATTCCTGTGGCACCTCCTGACCCTGCACCTGCGAGCATGGGAGTGACAGTGTCCCCTACACTTCTGGATGTACATCCCAAAGTCCTCACAGCCCAGGAGGTGCCAGAGGCTGGGAAGAAAATCCTGCCTCTCTTCCAGCTGCAGGAACTGAGATGCTGGGAGTTAAGTGACTGGCCTGAAGCCAGAGTGCCTGGAAAGGAGCCCAAATCTTCCCTGTATGAGCTGGGATATGACCCTGCAGCGTTCCTCACCCTGCTGGAAATGTCACCCATGATCTCTGCAGCAGCTATCCTGCAAAGAACATCTCCTGCTTTTTTTTTTCCCCTTGAAATTGCTTTTCCTCACAGAACAAGCCCCATCTGTTTGATCCTGTGGGATGCAGGAGGGCAGGAATGTGCCAGCCTCTCTCTTGTAGCACTTCTCATTTCCTACAGCCTCGCCTGGAAAGTTGAATCCAGGCTTCTCCACACTGGGAATGTTCCAGAGAAAGTTGCTCCAGCTGAGTGACTCTCCAGCAGGGTGTCCCTGGGCGGTGGGTTGGTGGCATAAGACACGTGAGGACACAGCAGGGTGGCCCTGCCTGATCCTGGCACCTCTCCCAGGGAAAAGGAATTGGGATTCTCATTCTCCCTGCACCTCCCCAAAACATGGAATCTGCTCTTCCCTGTGCCAGCTGGGATGTCACCTGCCACAAGGTGTGGGTATGGAAGGTCAAAGCCACCTGAGATGCCAGTGCTGCTCCCAGGATTTGGGTTCTCCTAAGGAGGGGCTTGTTCTGCTGACAGCAGGTGCCACCTTTCCCCTGGGGACTCTTCCAGGAAGAACAGGTCATTTATGGCCAGCCCTCCACATGGGAACCTCTCCTTGGAGATCCAGGAGTGAATCCTGCAAGATGCTGCCTAATTTCCATGGGATTTGATGGAACTTTGGGGTTTTTTACTGTGGGTTTTTTCCTTATTCTTTCCAGTGCTGCTGTCACTGTTATTTTTTCTTGTCCTGGCTCTGTCACCATCCGGTGTCACCGCTTGGGAGATGGAGAGGAGGAGGAGGCAGAGGAAGGAACAAATGCTGGAATAACCCATCCTTGTTCAGCTGCAGCATTTCCAGTGTCCCAAACACACTGGAGAGCTGGAAGCAAAGCCTGGCCACTCCACAGCCCTGCAAGGAAGGACAAAGGACCGGAGGCTTGGAAAAAATACTCTGGCAGCACAAACTCATGGATTTTCCCTTTAAGAAAAAAGAAATCCGGATGTGTCAGGATTTTGGTTGCTGGATGGGATTTCTCTAAAGCAGGCAGTGCTTGGTGCAGAGAGCTTTGGGAGCCAAGCAAGGGGATAAATCCAAGGTGGGAGAGCAGCAGGGGCCTGGCTTGGCATCCCAAACCTGCCCAGTGTCCCCCGTCCATCCCTGGGAAGGTGGCACTGAACTTCCTGCCTGTTCCTTCAGTTCCTGGTGCCCAGGGCTCGCACTTGCAGATCCCAGCTGAAGGAATGACATCCATCATGGGGAATAACCACCCTCCAGCCTGATGGGACAAGGAGAGGTGGTTTTACACTGCCAGAGGGCAGGGAGGGATGGGATATTGGGAAGGGATTCTGTTGAGAAAAATAATAAAAGAAAGCTTTGCAAAGATAGTTTATTAGTAAAAAATTTTAAGAATGAAGAAATAAAGTTAAAAACAAAACTTGAACTATAAAATGTAAAGCAAAAAAACAGTAATTAAGTTATTTAAAGGCTAAATTCTTAATAACAAAACAATACAACTTCTCAGATAAAAAAATAAGGGGTTGGGTCCGTCCAGATGATAGAGAAAAAAAGTAAGTTTGGTAAAGTTTTAATATGCTAATATAATAGTTCCTATAAACTGCATGTAAATTTTGTAAGTTTTGTACTTTGTACCAGTTAGTTATTGTTAACTTGAATATTCAGCATAAAAAAAGATAAATGAAATTGCAACAAAAAGTTCGCTTTTTCTTAGACCACGCTTCAACTAGAACTAATCAAGCTAGCTATTCCCACAAACAATAAACCACATGTCCAAAAAACATCTCTGTCTCCAAAAACATCCCTGTCTCCAAAAGTCTCTCGCCGCACCCCAAATAGATGCCAAAACCTTTCTAATAGGATTCCTCGCTGTGAGGGTGGAGACGCCCTGGCACAGGCACAGAGCAGCTTTGGCTGCCCCATCCCTGGAAGTGTTCCACACCATGGTGCTCATGGCTTGGAGCAACCTGAGACAGTGGAAGGTGTCACCCATGACAGGTGTGGAACAAGATGGGGTTTAAGGTCCCTTCCAACCCAAACCATTCCAGGACCCTACAATTCCATGATCTCCGCCACAGTGACCTCTTCTCACCCGAACCAATTCCCCCCTCTGTGCCATTCCCCTTCCCAAGAGCTTCCTGATGGCCTCTTAAGCCACTTCAGAGCATTGACCTGATGTTCTCCTTGTCTCCAGGATGTTTCCTGTCCTGCTGCCATGGGCCTTGGCTTCTCCTCCCACCCTCCCACGGCTGCACGGCCGCGTCTCTCAGCGCATTCCTCCGCCTCGGAATCTCCGCCTCGCTATCTAAGGAGCTGAAGGATATTTCCAGCCCAGCCCTGCCAGAAAATGCTGGCATCCACCTCCATCTCCCGTCCTCCTGCACACACATCCAGCTCCTCGAGCGCTCTGATTCTCTGCCATGCTTAAACAACCATCACTGACAGGCAGCTCTCCATCCAGCAGGGTATTTTCTTTCCTGGCTGGAAGGTTTTTCCCCCCTTTTCCAAGCCCCAGCTGATTCCTGCAGTTTCCTCTCCTACTGACTGGGTTGGACTCTTCCTGCTGAGTGTCCATGCTGAGATTTACCTGCAAGGCTGTGCCTGGCATTAACTTTAACCCACCTTTGCAGAGAATCACAGAACGGTTCAGAAGGGACCTTAAAGATCACCTGGTCCAACCCTGCTGCCATGGACAGGGCTGCCACATGAAGCTGGAATGGAGCTGTTCCAGCTCCAGCATCCTCCAGTTCAAGCAATGAGCTGTCAAAAGGTTTTTCTGGCTGGAGGAGGTGGGAGAGCCCTGCTGGCACAGCACAGAGTGGGCACAGTGACCACCTGGGACTCCTGTTTCTGGTTTTCAAAAACCCTCTGATGGTGGGGTCACTCCTTCACTCCCTCACATCACAACAGCCTCCCCAGAGAGCCAGTCTGAGCCTTTCTCCAGGTCATTTGTCCTTTGCATTTTGCCCATCCCCTGTGGAAAGGCAGAACAGGGCATTTCCTCCCTCTCCCATCCCTCTCTCCCCAGACAAACCCTCTTTTCTCTACCTGAAGATGTTATCATCATTCTTCCTTTCTCTAGGGTAAACAGCCTGAATTCTTTCAACCTTTCCTCACTGGTCACTCTCCTGTCCCACCAGGATCTGCTGAGGAATTGGGACAGGGGGTCCTCAGTGGGGCCCTCCATGAGCCCACCTGACCCTTATTTTGCAGTGGGGCTGCACCAGGAGCAGCACAGAACCCTTGGCTTAGACACCCCTGTGTCTTCCAGGAGCTCACAAATCACCTCCATTTCATGGGATTTGGGGGATCCCCCACACGATTGCCCATTCCTGGCCAGCTGAGACCCCCCCTCCCTTTCCTGGGGGAGCAGCTGATGCTTCAGAGCGCTCTGCTCGGAGACGAGGTTCATCTCACCCGGCTGATTCAATAACATCGACCTTATTAAACCACTCTGCCCTGCTCTGGCTCGATTTTTCCAGCTCTAACTTCATTACCATCCCTCTCACATCCGATCTTTCCGGTGGAGGCTGGAGCTGGAAAAGCACAAAGCCATGCAGCTGTCTGGGCATCATCCCTCTCCCCCTTCCCCCAGCACAACAGGTTCCCAAAGCTTCTCGGGGCATCTCAGGTGTCTGAGGGGCAAATAAAAGGTATCAACCCCTTCCATAGATGGATTTTTGGGATTATGTTCCCCAAATCCCTTTTTTCAGCTCAGAACAGCTCTCTGAGAGCCGCATCTGGAGAGATTTGGATGTGACTGGGAAATCTGAGCCCGGTGGCCACCAGGGCACGACCCCCCTGTTTCCCAGTGTTGATTTCCCTTCAAAAGGAAGCAATTTGGGGTTATTTTTTAAGCAGTGCTGCACACAGGGGCTGTTGTGCTTTTCCACAAACCATCCCAGCCATCCTGATCCCTGCTCCAGTTGGGATCTGCATCCTCAGGGGTTGGAAGTCCCTGCCGTGTGTCCAGCCTGCACTTCTCCATCTGGAATATGGGAGAAAATTCCTGTGATTCCCCTTGGCTACAGCCATTCATTGCAGGATATGATCAGGGAATTTGGGTGACCTGTGCTCACACACGACCCCAACACAGCAAGAAGAGCCAGGATATAGAATCCCAAAATCCCAGAATGGTTTGGGCTGGAAGGATCCTGGAAGATCATCTCACTCCAACGCCCCTGCTATGGGCAGTTAGAATTTGTTTTGGTTAAAAACAAGACAGCAGATATTTTGGGGGGCTGGAGAGCCCCACAGACACCCCAGTGAGAGGTTGTAGGGATGATGCTGAGTCGCTCCCCCTGGACCTGTGACTTGGGGTGGGGGCAAATTTGTGCCTCACAGAGGGTGAAAGTGTCCTTCTCCATCAGGGCTGTGCCACCAAACACCCCACGGAGCCCTGTGGTGTCGGTGTTGTGCTCAGGGACCTGTTATCAGCCAGCTCTCACAGAGCTCTGCTGTGGGAATCGATAAAAATTCTCCTTGGGTGCTTTCTGGTCTCTGGCAGTGCAGGAGCAAAGGCGGCCAAAGCCCGGCGGCTCCGTCCTTGCTGCCCTCCTCCTCCTCCTCCTCCTCCTCCTCCTCNTTCTCCTTCTCCTTCTCCTTCTCCTTCTCCTTCTCCTTCTCCTTCTCCTTCTCCTTCTCCTTCTCCTTCTCCTTCTCCTCTCCCTCACAGATTCCCACAGCAGAGTGGGATTTATCTGATTTATAGGACAGGTGTGATTTATGGGGCTGCTGCTATACTCAGGGTGGTTTTGCAGCCTTGGAGAGCTCCCTGCACCTTCAAGTCCCTTATTCTCAAGGTTTTGGATGTTTCTGGGATCAGGCAATGGGAACAAGAGGTGGTGTTTCTGCTGCCAGCCTCTCCTTCCTTCTGCCTGGGCTTGGGCCAGCAAATCCCATCCTGAGGGAGCTCGAAGCCACGTGGGTCCTTCTCAGGATGCCACATGAAAGGGAGGTGTGGGATTTTGGGGGATAATTGGGCCACAAGTGTGTCCCAACTGCTCTCCACATCTGGGTGTTCCCATTCCCCTCCCTGGGCTGCTGCTGTCATACCTCTGCTCACGGGGCTGAAGAATAAACCCACCTCAGAGCATTTTTGGGGGCTGTGGGGTGGGGACAGGACTCTGGAACCAAGTGGGCTGGTGGTGGAGCCAGCGTGGAGCATCCCAGTGCCATCCAGAGGGGATGGGTGGCCCAGGCTGGGCCTTCTGGGGGTTCCACAGCACAAAAATCCATCCCCATCCTCATTTCCCTTGAACACTGCTGGCCAGCCCCATCCCCAGGGCTGGATTTCCTTCTCCATTCCACAATTTGGGGATTTTTGCCAAGCTCCAGAGCAACACCAGGGTCCATCCATAGACTGGGAGTTGTCCAGAGCGTCTCAGGGATTCCCAAACCCTCAGTTCCCTAAAAAAGCCTGTCAGACCAGCTTCTCCTCCCCCTCAGAGAGGGAAAACTGATGGGCTGGGAGCCAATTTCCCGAGCCGTTGGGGAGGGAAGAGCTGGGGCCGGGGAGATAACGGGATGTGCCAGCAGCACCCGGGGGTGGGGCTGCCCCTTTGGAACCACACAGGGGGCTGGGGACACTTTTCCTCCCCTCCTTCACCCACCTGGGAGTCCTGCAGGGTGCCAACACAGGGTGAGTTCCGACAGCTCCATTTCCCATCACTTCCCTCTTCCCCCAAAAGGGCCTGAAGAGCAGCTGTGAATAATTGATGGTGGAATTTGGGATTTTTTTTTCCCCTCCAGTAAATCATTCCCTAAGAGATGTTTCCCACTATCTGGCCAGAGAAATGTCAGATCCATCAGATGAATTATTTGGGATTTTTGGTGGTTTTTTCTTGCTGACTAACAGTGGATAAACGATTCAGGGTGTTACTTCTGACACCCCAGAGTCACCAGCCCCAGGGATGGTGATTGAGTGTTGCCTGACATTTGGGTTTTCTTTGAGCCCCAGCTCCATGGGAGGAATCCAGCCTTCCAGCCTGGACTTGGTATTTGTAAAGGCAGAAGAATAGGAGGCCTTCTGGAGGTGGAGAAAAGCCAGAACGGGAGTGGCAAAAGCTCAAAAAATCTGATGGACAATAGAAAGTGGTTTAATAAATTGCATATTGTGGGAGAAAAGGGGGTGTGGGAGATGTTTGAGCCTTTGGGCTGGATGGAGGCGATGGTCCAACATCCCTGAGGGTTCTGGAGATGTCTGAAAGATGGATGTGGACAGCAGCACCTGAGAGGGACAAATTCCTGCGTGCCTGTGCAGCATTTACCACGGGAAGTCACAAGGTGAGGATGATGAGTGGTCCCAAAACCTCAGTGAGGCACAGGTGATGCAGAGGAAGATCTTGGGAGGGATTCCTGGGCTCTTGGGAGACACTCAGGCACCAGGCAGGGAGGTGCAGGGATATTTTGCAGCCCTGAGGATGAATCAGCTTTTAGGAGAATTTATCTGGGATTTATCCAAATTTTCCATCACATGGATTCAAGTGTTCAGCTAACAACTCCCTTTGGCTCCAAGTGATGTTTTAGGATGCTCCAGAACCTGCCAGCCCTTCCAGAAGGACACAAAATTCAAGGACACTCCTGACACTGGGGACAACCAACCAGAAAATGATTTTGGGGCACGTTGCTCCTTGTGTGGGCCAAAGGAAGAGTCACACTCAGTGGAGGTCACTCCTGGCAGCTGGAAACATCAGAAGGACACAGAAAAAGCCTAAAAGAGAAATGACAGCACAGGAATTAATGTCAGCAGGAAACCAATGGCTGACACAGGCCCAGCCAGAGAACCAGAGGAGTGCTGTGCTATGAAGAGCTGAGTGCAGAGGAGAAAACCTCCCAGCCTGAGGCTTCCAGAGCTTAACTGACACAAATACCTGGAAAGAAGGTGAAGAGGGGACAGAGAAGAGCCCTGCAGGGAGGTTTGTCCTGCAGCACAAGCCTGGCAGGCTCCAGTGCACCGTGGCTGATTTCAGGAACTAAAGGCAGGGAAATGAGAGGGGAATTTGTAGCTGTAGGGCCTCGAAACCTCAGCTTGACTTGCCAAGGAGGAGGCACCTCAACCCAGCTTCGTGCCTCTTATCTCAGTGTAGCTATCTCTTTCAGCCTAGGATTTATTCCAGGTGCTGCCAGGAGAAGCTGTGGATGCCCTGGAAGTGTTCCAGGCCAGGCTGGGTGGGACTTGGAGTGACCTGGTCTATGGAAGATGTCCCTGCCCATGGCAGGGGAGGATAGCAGGAAGGTCCCTTCCAACCCAAATGATTCCAGGATTCTATTCTAGGATTCTGTAACCTTTGGGCATGAAAGACCAGGCTGGATGGTTGTGACAGTGTTGAATCTTGGTCCCTGGCTTCATCCCACGTGGCCTTGACCATCAGAAAAGGGACTAGGACATGGAGGAGGAGGTGGCTTCCCACTGCCAGAGGGCAGGGTTAGATGGGATATTGGGAAGGAATTCTTGGGAGACCCTGGCACAAGGTGCCCAGAGAAGCTGTGGCTGCCCCTGGATCCCTGGAAGTGTCCAAGGCCAGGCTGGACAGGGCTTGGAGCAACCAAATCTCAATCACAACCTAGAAAGACTAAACTTGTCCATCTCCTGTGCCTCTTCAAGATGCTCATCACAAATATCCTTCACCCTCTCATTACAAGAATATTGGATTAATTCCATGCATGACCCAGGTGGTGGCACATTTCTAGGACACATAGCCACGACAGAGTCATTGCTCTGTCTTTACATCCAGAAAAATAGAAGAGCTGTGTCATGTGGATGTTTCTGAAATGACAAAATCAGGGAAGAACGAATGTGGCCAGGAATAAACAAGGAAGCAGAGTTACCCAGCATGTTTCCTCTGCCAGGAGCGTGACCTTGTCCCTGCTGGGAAATGGTCATTTGTGAAAAGGGAGCCTTGGCCGAGTCCAAAAGACTCTTGGAGGCGGAAGGGGATGAAGAGGTGGGGGATTGGAATGAGATGGTCTTTAAGGTCTCTTCCAACCCCAAAAACTATTCTGTGATTCCATGATTTTGTGAAGTAAAGAGCTTGCAAACCCCACCTGAACAGTGGTGCCAGTGGCAGTGGTTTGGAAGGCAGAATATGGGCTGGGAAGTGTTGGAGAGACAAAAAGTGGAGGGAATAAAAAGCATCTGCATTTCTCCTTTTTGGTTGATTTTTTTCCCCCTGAAACTTCATACTTTTAAAGAAAGAAGCTGCAGACAGGGAATATCAAGACCCAGATGAAGCAGAGAGGTGACAGCAGCCTGCTCACTACCAGGCCAGAGCATGCTGTGCTCAGAGCATTTGAGGGAACAGAGCCTTTATTTACACAAAGATTTGGGGAATTTCTCTGTCTCTGTGCATGGAGACAGACCAGGCACTCAGTCCTGTTGCTTTCCCAGCTCCAGCCACCCAGCAAAGGCACCAAGCAGCAGAGTTCCATGGCTGGTGACCCTGGGAAGAGCCAGTCTGACCGGCTCGCCCAGAGCAGCCAAGCAGGAACACAGGCAGCAACTCCAGCTGCCTTCAACAACTGCCCAGAACACTTTAAAAACCAAAACAGAGCTCACAAATAAAAAAAAAAAAAAAAAGGGACAAAACAAATTTGGAACAGAGAAATTGCTGCTCAGCTTCACCGCTGGTTTCCCAAGGATGCCCACGGAGCCATTTCACTGGAAAAACTTCCATGAAGAAGGGGCAGACGGGTCAGGAGCTGCAGTGCAGGCAGGTCTGGTAGGTATCATCCCAATCCTGATGGAAGTGGCCATGCATTTCGGCACCTTATTTGGCTATTGCTGCTCGTAGGGAGCGAGGGCCTGTCGCAAACAGTGGGAAGAGCCCTGGGGATGCTCGGCTGGCTCTGACGCAGGAACTGCGCCGGGGCATTTTTGACCTTGCTTTGCCTCCCTGCCGAGCACTGCAGCTCAGGGAGCCTCTCCCTGTGCAGAGGAAAGGAGCCCCCCGGGATGGAGAGGAGCTTCCTCAGGGAAAGGGAAACTCTGCCAGTGGGTTGAGGAGCAGAAGGAGGCGGCAGCCTTTCCTCAGCCCGCAACCAGCTGTACTAAAAGGTTACCAGCTCCGCGGGGCCGTATCCAATTGCATCAGCTGGGAACCTCGTCCAACACGCCGGGCCGAGAGTAACCCTTTCTATTTATTGCCCTATTGTTTGAGGCTGGAGGAACACGGAGATACCATCTGGGAAAGCTTTGTTGTTACAGGCCGGCTCTCGGAGTCACCCTCTAAATCACGCTCGGGCTTCCACGTTTGGGGGGACGGAATGGGGGCTCCTCTGCCCAGGGATTGAGGCCCCAGGAGGGTTTGAGGGGGGAGGTCACCTGCTGCAGCGTCACCCAATTTCCCTCTGGCAGCATCAGCCACGTTAGCAAAAACCTTTGGATAAAACCTGGCTAAGTCTGCCCGGAGTGACCTCAGGAAAGGTTTTATTAGTATTAAAGGTATTAAAGGTATATTAGGTATTAAAGCAGAGGAACAGTCTTTATAAATATCTCCATTTTAACGGCAAAGTGAAAAGTGGAAAAATTTTACCATGCTGTTAAGAGGCTTTGTTGCCTCTGTGGTGCCACAGCAACCTGGTCTCGTGGAAGTTGTCCAGATGGTCTTTAAGGTCCCTTCCAACCCAAACCATGCCATGATTCCGTGGTCCTAAAGCTCCCACCGCCATTCACTGGGAATGTGGGAATGGTGCTCACGGGGACAGAGCTGGGCTGGCTGGCAGAGCCATCCCCAGGGCTGCCAGGGCGGGCACAGCTTTGCTGGGATGTCACTTCCCATCACCTGGCACGGGGCAGGACACATCCACAGCACCGGACCTCAAACCACAGCCCCTTCCACGGGTTGGATTTTCAGGAAGCGCGGTTGCTCGGCGGGATGTGTGTATCACTGGGTGGAGGAGCTACAGGAAGCGGATAATATTTTTTTTTCCTCCATTTGTGCCGGTTCAGACCCTTTTATTTAAAAGACAGTTCCCGTTTCCCATATTAACACGGATTATGAGGATGGAGGGAACCAGCCCATCTCCCAGCCTCAACGGGGGCACGGGCTACTATGCCAAGGTAGGGTTTTGGGAAGGATTTCTCCTGTCAATTCGGGGCCAGTGCTAAAAAACACCCCAAAGGGCGCAGGGTGGGCACGGCTGCCGTGGAACCCACGCGTGTTTGGGATGCCAGGGTTCCACCAGCCCTAAGGATGCTCTCTGGGCTGGCTCCCGAATTTCCCACTCTGGATGCCCTGGGACCAGTGGTCACGAGCCGAGGCGGGCAGGGCTGAGCAAAGCCGGGCACAGCCGGGCCGGGAGGAGATAAACCGGGATGAGTTGAGCCGGGCTGAGGCGGGCCGGGCTGGGCAGAGCCAAGCCGGGATAAGCCGAGCTGGGATGAACTGGGCCGAGCCGGGATGGGCAGAGCCCATCCGGGATAAACCGGGATGAGCCAGACAGAGCTGAGCCGGGATGAGCCGAGCTGTGTTAAGCCGGGCCGGGAACAGCCAAGCCGAGCTAGGCCGGGCCGAACCGGGCCGATCCCAAACCGGGCCGGACCCATCCCGGCCGGGCCGCCCCCCGGCGATTCCCGGATGTTGGAGCGGCCCCCACTTGCTCCGTCCTTCGCTTCCATAAAAGGCCAAGGGGCCCGGCAGCCACAGGCGCGTTTTTCCTTTAATTATTATCCCCCTCCTCCTCCTCCTCCTCCCTCCCTCCCTCCCTTCCCTCCCTCCGCCTCCCGCTCTGCCCGCCCGCGCTGCTCCTCCCGCGGCGGCCCCTCAGGAGCGGCGGGGCAGCGCTGCGGCCCCGATCCCGCCCCACCGCGCCCCCAGCCCTGCCCCGGGGCGCGGAGCGGGCACAGCCGGGCCCATCCCGCTGCTGATCCCGATCCCGCTCCCGATCCCGCTCCGTGCCGGGCGCGGCCGGCGGCGCAGGAGGCCGGGGCCATGGCGCTGGACGGGATCCGCATGCCGGACGGCTGCTACGCCGACGGGACGTGGGAGCTGAGCGTCCATGTCACCGACCTGGGCCGCGACGTCACCCTGCGGGTCACCGGCGAGATCCACATCGGCGGCGTCATGCTGCGCCTCGTCGAGAAGCTCGGTGAGTGCCCCGGGACCCCCCGAGCAGCCCGGCATCCTCCCGGTGCTCAGCACCCTGCTCCGGCGCTGTGCTTGAGCTCCCAGCGCCGTGCCCAGCTCCCAGCACCCTGACCCGGTACCCTGACCCAGTACCCTGCTTTAACTTCCAGCACCCTGCTCCAGGACTGTACTTTTGTCTGCCAGCACCCTCTCCCAGTACTGGGCTTTAGCTCCCCAGTACAGTGCCTGAGCACCCAGTGCTGTGCTCCAGCACCCAGCACCCTGCTCCTGGATTGCGATTTAGCTCCCAGCACTCTATCCCAGTACTGTGCTCCAGCATCAGCTCCCAGCACTTCAGCTCCCAGCATCCTGCCCCAGTGCTGTGTTTTAGCTCCAGCACCCTCTCCCAGTACTCTGCTTTAGCTCCCAGCACCAGGGAGCACCCCAGGTCCCACACCCTGCCCTAGCCCCCCCATCCCAGCCCCCTGCACCCTTCCAGGCTCCCCTTCCACCTCCTCCACCAGCCAGACTGTACCACCCCGGGGCTCAGCCCCATCCACCGTGTGCTGCACACCCGGCATTTCACACAGAGATAGGAAACAGCTCCGTTTTCAGGTTGGGGGTTTGTGGGCGCTGCACAGTTTACACCAAAACTCCATCCTGAAGTTCCGTGCGTGCAAAGCGCTCCCGAGAGCCCGCGGGGCGATCAGAGGGGTGATGTGGGCGAGGGGACCTTGGGGACACGGCGGTGTGCGCACCTTTGGGTGCACACCTGGACAAAGAGCCCGCTTGTCCGGGACGCGTGGGAACGCCGAAAGCGGGGAGCCCGGCCCCGCCGAACCTCCTCCCCCTTGGCTTTTTATCGGCTTTTTACGGCTCGCCTGTGTTTACTCAGCGGTGCAGGCCGGGCTGATGGCTGTAATTGCTCAAATAAAATATTAATTGCGAGGTCCCGCGCGTGCCTGCGGCTGTGGGAGTAGCGGAGCTGTCAGCTGCAGGTCCCGCTCCGCTGCGGAGCCCGCGTGTGGCTCTGAAAAGCCCAATCTTCCCCCGTGCTTAGGCTTTGATTTATTAATTATCTGGAGTCGCAGGAAGGAAGAGATGGATATAAATACGCCGCGTTTCGAAAGGAAGCGAGCGCTCGCATCAAAGGGTCTCGTGCTGGAGGTAGCCTGAACTCCCCGAAAAGTTGATTTTATTCTGGTGTTGTTTTTTGTTTTGTTGGGGTTTTCTTCTCCTTTAACGCTGGAGGTGCAGGAAGTTTTGCTGAAGTTGAGCGCTCTGTAGATGGGGAAAAAGCAAACCAGCTTTCTGGAGGTGATAAAAACCCAGCCGTGAGCGAAGGAGCGATGCTCCCTCCCCTCGGTGCTGGGAGATGCCGGAGCAGACCCAGCAGGGCCGGAGCGTGTGTGGAAAGCCGGGCATGTGCGCGGGGCCGGAGCCCGGCGAGGACCTAAATTAGCTCCTGACGTAATCCATCCCCCCCTAAATGTTTGCCCGGATCCTCTCCACATGTTAAATTAGGGATTGTATGAGAGGGAAGGAATGCGGCGGCCGCAGCGGCGTGGGGAGAGGGGATGGAGCCCCAGTGCCTCCCTTCCCGGAATGGTCACATCCACGGATATCTCCGGCTCTTGCCTTCCCTTTCCCCTTGGCTTTCATCGTCCAGCCGAGCTATATGTATTTAGTTCCTTTTAATCTTCCTGCGTGTCAGCTCTTCCAGCCCTCTCATTATTTTATTTTTATGGCTCTTCTTTGAGCTGCTGCCAGCTGAGCGGGGTCGGGTGGGACGGGGCTCGTTCCTCGTCCTCCCCTGCTCCTCAATGCCTCCCTTCATCCAGTCCCTGCACTGCCTCGTCTCCACATCAATTCATTTTGCAATTTTTCCACATCCAAACCCTTTCCCTGCATTTTTAACCTTTTCCTCCCTGCCGTTCCTCTGTTTCATTCCTTACTTCAACAGCTTTCGGCGTTAAAAAAAAATTATTCCTCTCCTGCCAAGCAGATTTGCTGCTGTGGTTTTTTTAAGGAAATTTCCTAAAAATAAAGTTTCCTTGCAGTTCTGTGTTTCCCTGTGGGATCCCCCATGGGCTGTTCGAGTTGCACACTGTGGGGAAGGAAGGAAGGAAGGTGGGTCTTGGGCTGGGGTTTGCCTGCTCCATCCTTTGGGACAGATCCTGCAGGCTTTGGGAAGGATTTCTGAGATTTCTGTGGCCTGCCTGGAGTTTCTGAGAAGTGTAGGACATCAGTAGGAATCTGCAGCAGATCAGAGGTTGTAGGGTGCTGGTTGGAGCTCTTCACCATCAGTGAACAGGGGGGAAAAAATGCCTTCCCTCCTCCCAGCAGCAAGGAGAGCTTGGAAAAGGGAAAAAAAAATCTTCATTTACATCAGCATTTATTGATGCTTCTAGGAGAAATAGTGCAGTAAATATCCTGTTGGGATGAAGCAGGAGCCCAGCAAAGCCTCTCCTCCTTAACTTCAGGGCTGCAGGTATCCATAAATCCCACAGACTCTGTCCCTGCCTTTGCAGAGCTGCAGTTGGACTCTTTGGGAACAGGCAATTAAAATCCGTGGCTGAGGCAGGCAGGGATTGGAGGAAGCCCAAGCAGCAGATAGGGATTCTGGTAACTCAAGTGAATTGCAATGACCTGTTGGCTCCCCTGTTATTCATCATTTGCTGGATTAAGCCACTCCATTAATTGAGCCGTGCCAAGTTCTTGGCAAAGTCATCCCTGAAAAATAAGCAAAAAACTGCTGAGGTTTTAAGAGCAGCAGCATTTAGTTGCTCTGTGAGGGCTGGGGTCTGTACTGGAAACTCCTGGTGCTCTCTCAGGGTTTTTTAGGAATTTTGCCACTATTGACTTACAAACAAAAAAAAAAAAATAAAGCGAGGCTTAAAATCACTGGGAGCAGAGGAAGGAAGGAAGTGAACGCAGGTTATTGTTGTTGTCAACTTGAGGCTCTTTTAAACACATGGAATTTAAAAAATCCTGCTTTTTTTGAAATATGCTTGGGAGGAGCTCTGTGGGGTTTATGGAATTCTGTGGGATGTATGGGGGATGCTCTGTCTGGTCGTGGGAATAAAGGAATAGCTGACAGAAACAGGGCAGGGGGGACAAATGGTGTCTGGCAGAGGCACAGCCTAAGACAGATGACCTAAATGTGCACTGAGCAGATTCAGAAAGTCTGTGGATGGAAGTTTTGTGATGGAAATGTGGATTTCTCTCTGGGATTCTTTTACAGGCAGGATATGAGTGGCAGGCAACTCCAGCTCCCAGGGTTTGCTGGGAGCACTGAGCACCTTTTTGGGCTTGTACCTGAGGAAAACAGATAAGTGGGTGAAGAAAAAAACCCAGCAAGATTTGGAATTATGCCTGTCCTTCTGGACCAAAAGGGGTTAAGGATGGTGGCATCCCTATTTTAGTGACCTGGGATGGGCAGGAGAGCTGACATGGATAAATGTCAGAGCAAACCCTCTGCCCTCAGACAGGGTGACAATGACATCTCCTGGAGTCTTGGGGTTTTTGTGAACTGAAGCTGGGATAAGGGTTTGTGCAACTGCTTTAAGCTCCATTGTTCCCTTTGGCAGCTCCTGCACTGCCTTGTTTGTGTCACCTGGGAGGGGGTGGGATGTCACCTGAGGGCTGGCACGGGAGTTGTCCCATGCAGTTTGGGTTGTAGCACTTAAAGCCCTTTTTTAAAGTGGTTTCAGCCTCCAAATGTGTCTGGGATTCACCCCAGGGGCTCTTTTCACCATTAAATAGACTTTGCTGTGTTATCTTCAAGGATTTCAGCTCCACTCATTGCAAGATCAATTCTAAATATTTGTGTTATTCTGCCTGTGAAGTTTCCTCTCCTTAATGGACCCCTGAAAGGTTTATGAATAAAACACCAACAAAGTGCAGCATCATTGATTTGCCCAGGTTTGTGTTTGAGGTTTTGCAGTGCTTATAAACACTCCAGGCCCTCGTGAGACTCGCTGGGGAAATTTTTTTGCCTTGCAACTGGAATGAACTCTCAGAAACAGCTTAAGGCTATGGGAGAGAAATGCAGAGTCTTTGTCCCAGCCCATTCCTGTTGTAAACACAAGGCAGGAGGAGGCTGCGGGACTTGGATTGTGGGTGGCTTGTTCCTTGTGCCTTGGACTTGGCTGGATGAGGCATCCAGATCTGGGGGCTCCAGCACAGAAAGGAGCTGGAGCTGCTGGAGCAAATCCAGAGGAGGCCATGGAGCTGCTCCAAGGGCTGGAGCCAGGCTGGGAGAGCTGGGGGTGCTCACCTGGAGAGGAGAAGGCTCCAGGGAGAGCTCAGAGCCCCTTGCAGGGCCTGAAGGGGCTCCAGGAGAGCTGGAGAGGGACTGGGGACAAGGGATGGAGGGACAGGACACAAGGAATGGCTCCCACTGCCAGAGGGCAGGGATGGATGGGATATTGGGAATTGGAAATTCTTTTCTATGTGGGGCTGGCACAGGGTGCCCAGAGCAGCTGTGGCTGCCCCTGGATCCCTGGAAGTGTCCAAGACCAGGTTGGACAGGGCTTGGAGCAGCCTGGGACAGTGGGAGGTGTCCCTGCCATGGCAGGGGTGGAATGAGATGGGATTTAAGTTCCCTTCCAACCCAAACCAGTCTGGGGTTCTGTGATTGTAGCCACACTTCCAGAATTAGGAGTCTGAGCATCACTGCTTGGTGCCAGGCATGACTTGGGCTGTTCCTCCAATCTGTGCCCACAGTGTCACCTGGGCACCTTCACCTGGGACATCCACAGGTGCTCATCTGTCCGTCAGCTGCCACCTGAGATGAGAAGGATTTTTTTCCTTCAAAATCATCACTGGTCACTCCTCAGTGTTGCTTTCCAAGTGCATGACAGCCATGAGAGGACTCCAAGTGCCATTCAATCCTCAGGGAGCTGTTTGTGTCCCCTCTGGGGCTGGGTGCTGAGAGCTTGTCCCAAATAATGTCACAGATGGGGGTGGTGTTTGCTGTGGTTTGGGCAGGCACTGACCCCACTCCAGATTTCCCTGGAAAATTTCTTCCCAAGCTTCTAAACAGCAGAACCTGCCCAGCTGGCAGGCTGGGGGTGGTGAGCACAGAGGGGATCTGGCACCTGCTGAGCACCAAAGTCCTCCTGCTCCAGATCCAGGCAGGATTTGGAGCTGTTCTGAGTTGGAATTGGAGCCCCACTGGATGCCTCCACTTCAGGAGCATCCTCAGGAAACCAGCAGAGCTGCTCCCATTCCCAGCATTTCCATATTGCCACTTGATTGTGCTGATCCTCACCCTCCAACCAGCACATTTTTGGTGACATTGAAGTGACAACGTGCCAGTGCTGTGAGCACACACCCCCAGCCGTGCACATTGATGGTGGGAGCCCAGCTCATTCCTTTACATCCAGCTTTGGATTCCAGGAAGCTCCTCCACGGGCTCAGATTGATCATGGCTCAAATAAAGTCCCCTTTGTGAGCCTGAGTGGAATATTCAGCTGAGCTGCCAATGGCCAGAGGAATTCAGGGTTGGGGGGAGGTAAAAGCCACATAGAGGCAGTCACGGCAATTAATATTTGTACTCAGAGTGGTGACCATTGTTTAGGGGCCAAAACAATTAAGATCTATTTATTTATTTTATTATTTATTTTATTATTTATTTATTTTAATTCTGTCACTGTGAGCCATCTGATTTGGCTGGGAAGAGCCCAGCCAAGCTCATGGGTCCCAGTGGGAGGGGAAGGAGCTCAGGGTGGGAGGTGGTGCTGGTGTTCTGCAGATCCCAGAGCCTGGGTTTGTCACACCACAGACAGGAAATTGTTGGGTTTGCTGCTCCCACCCAGCCCAAATCAGTAGTTTCCTCTTCCAGCTCCCTCAGGTTTCGATTTGACATAAGGCACGTGGGGAAGCCGGTGTGGGGAGCTGAGAAATCATAGAAATCATCACATTCACACACTTCCCCTTTTTTTAATCCCTTTTTTTTTTTCTTTCCTGTTTTCTTCCATTTTCCTCTCCATCAGAGCTTGTGTTTCAGGCATCTGCTGAGTCTATCTAAACCACACAAAAACTCAAACAAATTCTACTCAGAATAATCCCTGGAAATGTTCAAGGCCATCTTGGACTTGGAACACCCTGATCCACTGGAAGGTCTCTTGGGGTGGAATGAAATGGTTTTTAAGGTCCCTTCCAACCCCAACCACTCTGTGATTCCATGATTCAGCAAAACAGGCACCTGGATTTTAACCCTTGGTCTTTGATGTGATTTAAAAAAAAAAAAAAGGCTTGTGGGTAACTGCCTGAAATTGTGGATGTGGGGAATGTTTACTGAGTTGGGAAACATGAGGGATTATTTGCTCTGCAAACTTCAGTTGTTTCAACATCACCAGGGACACCAACACCGCCAGCTCCTGGTTTGGGTGTTGGGGGAGTTTTTTTAGTGGTGGTTTTTCTGACAGATGAGGGGAAGGAAGGAGATTTACAGCCCTTGTGGAGCTCACTGACTTCAGCCCAGCATCCAGCCCTGGGTGTGCTTGGGGGAAAAAATCTCGTGGTGTGAAAACATCTTGGAGAAGCTGCATTTCTTCATTCTCATTCTGAAATGTGAATGAACTGAAGGCTTAGAAAGGGCAGAGAAACAAAACTGAGCAAAACTCAGCTGGCAGGATTCAGTTCTGAATGTTCCAGTGGCTTTCAGGGGTCTGTGGTGTGTCATTTTGAAAAATGCTGAGACCCCCAAATTCCTGTTGGATGGAATTTTAGCAGAGTTGCTGTAATTCAGTTTTCTTGCCCAGGTTTGCTTTTGACACATTGCTCTCATCCAGACTGAAGCTTCTACCAGGTAGAGCTGTTGGGATAGACCAGAAAACCAGATGAAAACTTTTTTTATCTATTTATTCGTTATTTCTGGAGAACTGCTCCTGGTTTTTCTTTCATTCACCCATTTTCCAGCGAGGAGGCAGCTCCCACTCTGTGGCCATTCAGATGTGAACCTCAGCTGGGAGCTGTGTGCATGGCATGGCCCTATGCCAGCACTGAGCCCACTCTTTCAGACCAGCTGGCATCTTGGGAGACCTCCACTTTTTGGGAAAAGGTGGCAGAATTTGGCCAACAGGTTGAGAACAGCTCTGGGAGGGCGTGCACATAAAAAGCCAGCCACACCAGCAGTGGCAGAAACCTTCCCCTTTACAACCTCAGCTGATTTTTAGCTTGCAGAACATCCTGACAGCACCCAAAAAATCCATCTTGCCAATGGATTTTAAATCCCTTCCCAGCCCATTGCAGCTGCTTGGCTGGTGGTTGTTTTCTTTCTTTTCCCCTGCTCCCTGCAGGCACCTGTAGTTTGGGAAGGGTTAATTGCTGAAACTCCCAATTCAATTAGAAAGTCTGGGCTTTTATGAAATTGCCTGGAAGAAGCTCTGTCCCTGTCTTGCTCAGCTTCCCTTCCTGGCTGATGCTCCACAGGGCTGTGTCCAGCTCCAGAGTTCTGCAGCAGGAATTGTCCCCATCCCTCATGTCCTCGCCAGGGCTTCAGTGCCAGGACTTGGGCTGTGATGGGTGAGGCAGATCCAGGCTCAAGGCTGGAGGTGTTAAAGTCCTTTAAAAGTGTTTTGTGTTCATTAATGAGCTTGGGGCAACAGGCAGAACAAAAAAGAAATCCTGGAATGGTTTGGGTTGGAAGGGAAATTCAGGATCATTTTGTTCCACCCCCTGCCATGGCAGGGACACCTTCCACTGTCCCAGGTTGCTCCAAACCTTGTCCATCCTGGCTTTGGGCACTTCCAGGGATCCAGGGGCAGGCACAGCTGCTCTGGGCACCCTTTGGCAGTGCCCTGTTCTTCTGACCATGATCCCACATGGATGTGTAAGAAAAGGACCAACACTTCCAGTTATGGAGTGGGGTGAGGCTGCCTGAGGTGTCCTCAGGGCTCCAAACGCCTCTTTCCAGGGATCTGAGCTTTAACCAGGGATTAACCATCATTAAAGCACTTGGGGAATTGCCTGCTGAGGGGTTGGGAATTCAAAGTTGGGAATTCAAGTTGCCCATCATCCTCCTTTCCCTGCCTGATGCATCATCCCTCCCAGTACACATCCTCTGGCTGCCTTTTTGGGTGTGATGTCTTTTTGGCAGCACCAGCTCCTCTGGCTTGCACATTCCTTGGGGATGAGTCAGGACTGCGGGCTGCTGTCACCCTGGGACACTTGTTCTTTTTGGGAGCACGATCCAGAGCTGGAGGGTGAGGGATGCTGGGCTGCTCCTCAGGACAGCTCCCTGGAGAAGTGCTTTTCCTTCCTTTCTTCCGTCCTTCTGTCCTTCCTTCCTCTGCATTTCTGCTGGATGAATCATGGAAACCACATTTTAATTGAATTTTCTGCCATTTCTCATGGTTCCATGGAGGGAGGAGCAGCCAGTGAAAGCCTCCTCTGGAGGGCTGCTTGATGAATGGGGGGGAGGAGTTGGCAAAATCAGGTTGTGAAGATCCTGTTTTTAAAAAAAAATCCAATTAAAAAATACTAATCCACCCTTGCTTTCCTTTGTTCCGTGCCATAGAAAAATGAGTAATCCACATTTCTCTGGGTTGCTGGTGCAGGAATTTAAAGGAATTCTGCACAGCACTGGCAAAGACCTTCGTGAGCCCATCAGTGCTGGGGGTGTTGGGGAGCTGAGGTGACCTCAGCTTTCGGCTCCTCTGGAGAGTTTCCCGATATTCCAGCTGGGTTCAGCATCACTGGAAAATTTCTCTCCTTGCTCAAGGGTTTAGACATTGGTTTAGACAAGGGTTTAGATTGGGTATGGCTGTGCAAGCATTTAAATGGAACATAAAGCTACCCAATATCCAAAACAGCTGAAAATTACAGGGAAAATTTTGCAGGAAAAGGTGATGCCACATCCATGGAAGTGTTCAAGGCCAGGCTGGATGGGGCTTGGAGCACCCTGGGATAATGGGAGGTGTCCCTGCCCAGGACAGGGGGTGGAACAAGATACAATCCAAGTTAATAAACTTTCAAGTAAGCTAATTGAGCAATCCTATTAACACTGGAAGGAGCTTCCTTCCTTGAGTTTACTTTAGAAAAACAGTGGCTTTCAGGCTTGTTAGGATTTGCTCTTCTCCCTGTATCCCATGGGCTGAGCATCTTGAGCCCTGCACTGCCAGGAGCACCATTTTGGGATAGTTGGGGTTGATGTATCAGCTCTTCAGGGCTCCATTTTTACCACCCCTGCCTCAGCAAGACACGGACTTTCCATTGCAAAGCTCCCTTAGAATCCCAATAAAAGGCAATAAAAGAATCCCACTTCTTTTTCCAGCAGTGCCTTAGCACGCTCCCTCGGTAGCAGCAGACGCTCCGTAATTTCCCTGAGCAGGGACAAACACATGGAACATCCACATGCACCATTGCATCCCAATGTGCTCAGTCCCCTGCACTTTTTTTTTTTCCATCCCTCCTCTTTTTTTCCTTGCTCTTGAATCCCTCAGTGCCACTACACGAGGGCTTTGACGTCAGGACTTTGCCAGGAGCAAAGTCTGGCACGCTGGGATAAGAGGGAGGTCTCCTGAACTGGGTCGTGCTCATGGAATCACAGAGTTGGGAACAAGGCTCCTTTTGTCCATGTTTGTTCGGTGGTTGCTTTTTACTTTATTAAGTCAAACTATTTTTCATGCAAGAAATATTCTTCTCAGACTGAAATTCCAGCACAGGTCCACCCTTTTTTGGGCACCTCCGTGGATGGGTGTGGATTTTCTCCTGAACATTTGTTTTCCTGAAAATCAAGTAGGATGAAATTTTTGCAGGGGCAGACAGTGATAGGACAAGGGGGAATGGTTTTCAGGAGAGGAGATTTTTAGTCCCAGCTCATTCCTGTTGTAAACACAAGGCAGGAGGAGGCTGCAGGTGTCTTGTTCTTTGTGCTTTGGACTTTGCTGCATCCAGATCTGGGATCTGCATAGGAAGGTCCTGGAGCTGCTGGAGCAAACCCAAAGGAGGCCATGGAGCTGCTCCAAGGGCTGGAGCCAGGCTGGGAGAGCTGGGAATGTTCCCCTGGAGAGGAGAAGGCTCCAGGGAGAGCTCAGAGCTCCTTGCAGGGCCTGAAGGGGCTCCAGGAGAGCTGGAGAGGGACTGGGATGGAGGGACAGGACACAGGGAATGGCTCCCACTGCCAGAGGAAAGGGATGGATGGGATATTGGGAATTGGGAATTCCTGGCTGTGAGGGTGGGCAGGCCCTGGCACAGGGTGCCCAGAGAAGCTGTGGCTGCCCCTGGATCCCTGGAAGTGCCCAAGGCCAAGTTGGACAGGGCTTGGAGCAACCTGGGACAGTGGAAGGTGTCCCTGCCCATGTAGGACTGGATGAGCTTCACTGTCCCTTCTCACCCAAACCATTCCAGGATTCCATGAAAACAGTGGTGAGAGTTGCCCATGGTGGCAGATCCTGGAGAATTTCAGGTTCCATTCTGTGTTTATCCATGGGTAAAATCCCTGGCACAGGTGGTGGCTGCAGAGTGGCTGCTGTGCAGGGTGTGTTCCATTGCTTGTGTCAGATAAATGTGGGAAATGGGATTAAAACCCCTCTCCAGTCCCATTAGCTCTAGGAGCATCAGCTTGTCCTGCCTGCAGCGTTATTACATCAATCTGATGATAATTTTATGGGCTGTTTATCTCCCCATTTCAAAGTACAATTTTTCAAGTGGTGTGACCAGAGGCTGGAGGGATTTTTGTTCCATTTTGAACTTTGCTCTGCAATTAAATCCCCATTGGGGGATGGAGGGACTCTATTCCAGTGCACTCCAGAAAGACTCTTATTTTCCTAAAATTGCAGCTTTTGCCTCAGGACAGCAACTGTGTCACCCAGCAAACACACCAGCATTTCTGCTGGACTTGTGATAAATGAAAATAGCTCTGGTTTAATTTTTTTTTTTCTCCACAATTATCCTGGAAGGAGTGGCTTTGGCATGTTTAAAGGAATCTGGGTTTCCAGAGGTCAGTGGGATAAGTGAGGAGGTTGGAGGGAGGGAGGAATGGGTTCAGCTACACAGCTATATGAGTGTTACACTTTATATATATATATATATATAATACATATATTTATATAAAATAAATATATAACCAATATGAATAAATAGAAATAAAAATAAATATATCTATTTTAAGAAAAATCTTCAACACCTTTGGGACCTTCAGTAACTCTCTTGGATATTGGGGTGTCCAGGGCCAGGATTTGGGCTTGATGATCCTTCTTTATCCCTGCCAACTCAGGATCTTTCCTTTTCCTTTTCCTTTTCCTTTTCCTTTTCCTTTTCCTTTTCCTTTTCCTTTTCCTTTTTTTCCTTTTCCTTTTCCTTTCCCTTTCCCTTTTTTTTCCTTTCCCTTTTTTTTCCTTTCCCTTTTTTTTCCTTTCCCTTTTTTTTCTTTCCCTTTTTTTTCCTTCCTTTCCCTTTTTTTCCCCTTTTTTTCCCAGTTCCCCTTCTTCCCCCTTTCCTCTTCTTTATCCTTGCCTTTCCCCATCACTGCTGTCCTGCTCCATACACCAAATTAGCCTCTTTTTTTTTTAAGTCTTTCTGAATGTTTTTAGGAATATTTGCCCTCTTCCCTCCTCCTGGACACACAGAAAAGAAAAACCCACCAGAGCAACCACACAAGGTTCTGTGCAATGAATTTTGATGGTTGGTTGTGGTGGTTTTTGCTCTTTTTTTCACTCTCAACCTTAAATTTCTCTCCTTCCCAAGTTTTTTAATACTTCTGCCTTGTTTTCCACGCTGGGTGGGCGTGGATTGCATCCCCAGGGAGCAGGAGAGGGCATCCCCCATCCCTGAGCTCACCCAGGGCATTCCCAGCTATTTATTGCTGGAAGTCTCTTTTCCTTTCAAGGACTTTTTCTCCTCCTCCAGCTTCCCAAGAGGGGTGTGGATGCAGCCACCACCCCTTGGAGAGCCCCTTGGAGCTGTGAGGGTTGGATTAAGGTGTTATCAGCAGGAATTTGTGTTTAAAGGTGCTTTAATCAGCTGCCTGCACTCAGTGCTTTTTGTCCATGTCTGTATTTTTTCAATTCAGTGTGAAGTGCATATTAATTTTAAAACCCAAAAATCACAAAAGAAAAAAAGAAAAAGTGAGCACTTTTATTTTAATTTTCTTATAAAAACCCTCGAGGAGTTTCACCCATCTGCACCAAACTCAGTGAAAAGGTGGAAAACTTGGGGTTGGTTTTTTGTAGATTATCAAGTACAAAAATGACTTTTTGCAAGAGGAAATGCTTGGCTTGTGAGTTGGTTTCAGTCCCTGCATTACATCTTTGAGAGAGAGATACATAAATATATATGTGTGTGTGTGTGTGTATGTGGCACTTATATATGTATATATGTGGATATATTTTTATATGCATTTATTTTGTGTGTTTATCTATAATTATAATATTGCACATAATTAATTGCATATAATATTGCAATAATATTGCACAATATAATTATAATATTGCATGTTTATACATAATTATATATGCACATAATTTGCTTTTGTCTCTATTTTATATATACATATATATATAGGGTAAGTGTATGTTTATATGCATAATGCATAATATATATATATATTACATATATATAAAATATATGTTTAAACACATATATTTGTATTTTTAAATTATTTATAGATATATAAATTTGAGATAATGGAAAAGCATTTTGCTACCTCAGCTTCCCAAGTGTGCCTAGACCAGAGCAGGGATAATGCTGATTAAACCCACCCCTGGGAAAGAGCCAGGGAAAGCTGTGGAGTTAATTCTGCTCCTGTGGAAAACCCCCAGTGGGATGGATGGGCTTTGGCTCTGTCTTTTGCTCCAGAGGGGGCTGGTCCTCTTGGCTTGTTCCTGTGGGAATGCTGAAGACTTGAACCCATTGCTGTAAAAGCCATAATTTTTAATTAAGGAATGAGCTGCAACCTCTGCTCCAGCTGCTTCTGCTGCCTCTCTAAAGGTGGAGAGAATTCCAGGGAAAACACCAGCAGCTGCAAATCCTCTGTTTCCAAAATTCCACCAAAAATTCATCATCCAACCCAGGCAGAATTCCCACTATACCTCCTCAAGCTTATACAGGAACTTTTAAATTATTTATTATTAACCCCCAATGTTAAGGTGATGGAGGCATTTGCAGGGTCGTGGCTGCCCTATGGATTTAATCCTGGATGTGGATGTGAAAGGGAATCTGGTGCCACCCCAGGAAAGCCTCTCCCAGAGGTGGGAGCCACCCCTGCCTTCCAAAAACCCATCCAGTGTCATTTAACCGTGCACTGGGAAGGGGGAAAAAAAAGAGATTTATTGAGTCGTATCAGGGCTCTGATGTCCTGAGCAGTGCATGGAAGGAGAGCCCATCTGCAACAGGGGATATCCCAAAATAACAAGGAAAACAGAGTGTTTACACAGCACTGGAGACTTGTATCCCACTGCTTGTAAGTCCTGAGCTGGCCCGGAGAAGCTGCCAAGTGACGGCAGAGCTGCTGCAGGAAGGAGCTTCAATAGCTGCTGCAGCAGGAAAGGGGCTTGAAAAAGCCATGGATTGGCACAGGGAGCAGCAAAGTCCTGGGATAAATTGGATAAATGGATACCAGGCAGGGCTGCCTCGATTTTCTTTGCCCTTCACCCAGACTCAGCCTTGCTGCTTGGATGCTGATTGTGTTTGGGGGTCTCTGCACCACCAG
Source organism: Dicaeum eximium (assembly GCA_013396995.1). Classification (NCBI taxonomy): domain Eukaryota; kingdom Metazoa; phylum Chordata; class Aves; order Passeriformes; family Dicaeidae; genus Dicaeum; species Dicaeum eximium. The sequence goes on along the minus strand of VWZP01007855.1, from coordinate 555,820 downwards.
AGCTAAAGCACACCCTGTGTGCATCTCACTTCAGAATTAATGCTGCTACACCCCGTGTGCAGCTCAGTTCAGACCTTCTGCTGCTTGGATTCTAGATGGGAATTTAGTGGTGGCTGCTGGAATTAAAATCTGCAATTGTAATTCATGCTGGACAAGCCGGCGGGATGCGACTGCGGCCAGGCGCCGGCGTGGATTGAAAGCTGAGGATGTTTCAGGTTTAAAACACTTTCCAGAGCAGCCCTTCACTCCTTCTCTCGCTGTTGTGTCCTCACAGAGCTCTCTGCAGCCATTTGTGTGATTTAAGATGCCTCTCACGTTCCCAGGACTCTCCAAGGGGAACAGCTCCGTGGGTTTTGCTGTACAAAACATCCTGAACGTCCCTCGTGCACGTCGCTGCCTCTTGGCACGGTTCTGGGAGGCAAATGCAACACCAGGTTCTGCCTGGAAAAAAAAAAAAAAAGTCATAGCTGGGTTTGCCAGCCCTCCCAGGCTCCAGAGGTTTGGGTTCAGGCTGCAGGGAAAGGTGGGGGAAGCAGGAGCAGGGTTTATTTTTAAGGCTGGGAAGGAAGCGCCGTGCTTCCCTTTCCCGAGGGTGTTGCTGCTGGGCTTGGGCTCCTGGAGCTCCCTGAGCCCAGCCCACGCTCCAGCTGATGCTGACAGCTCCAGCTTCCACATCCCTGCTGCCTTCACCTGGGGGATTCCTTGTCTGGAAGGGTGGCAGTGATGTCTTGTGACCCATCCAGTTCCACCCTCAGGTGCAGGGACACCTTCCACTGTCCCAGGGTTATCCAAGCTCTGTCCAACCTGGCCTTGGGCACTTCCAGGGATCCAGGGGCAGCCACAGCTGCTCTGGGCACCCTGTGCCAGGGCCTGCCCACCCTCCCAGCCAGGAATTCCCAATTCCCAATATCCCATCCATCCCTGCCCTCTGGCAGTGGGAGCCATTCCCCTTGTTCTGTCACTCCATCCCCTCTAAATAGATTTTCTCCGTTTCTTGTACCTTCCTCAGGCACTGGAAGGCCACAGTTAGATAAGCTCAAAGCTGCCTTTCTCCAGGCTGAGGAATCCAAATTTTCCCACTTTTCCTCACAGCAGAGGTGCTCCATCCCTCTGTCCCCTTGGTCACCCTCCTCTGGACTTGCTCCAGCAGCTCCATGTCTGTTGGAATCCAAAATGCAAAGAACTCTCAAAACTTTGAACCTATAAACCAAAACTTAGAATTAAACACAAAATAAGACCTGAGAAAAGACTTCCAAACTTAAATACTAGAAGCGAAAATGTAGATTTATAGGTTAAAATAGAAACATGTTAAACTAAATTTTAAAAATTTAGAGTTTTAAAATACAGTACTATAAGTTCATATATCATAACATAATTCACTAAAAAAAACTTTCCCTGTAACATAAATCCATAAAACAAAATACTTAAAGATATAAATAAAAAACATAAATATATTTATTAACCAATAACGGTGGATATTCTCAGTTCAGTCAAAGAAAGAACAGAGAGAATTTCTCCCAGGCTCAGCCTGGGAAACTTAGAGAAAAGAATTAAAACATTATTATCTTATCCCTTGCACCTGGTGTTGTGAGGGATGTTTACAAGTATGTGTTGTTCCCTTCTTGGCCAAGAGTGCAAGAGGAGTCTCCTAAAGACCAATCAGGCTTTAGGTTCATGATGCCTTCTATGAGAGTGTGATTTTCTATTAATAAATGCCTTTTATGCCTTCTGAATCATGGAGTCAATATGTCATCTTCATCTGTTCCTATATCACTCATGTAACAAATAACTCCTTAAAAAATCTTATCAATAAAAATCTTACAACCTTCTAAACCGTACTGCAACAATATAAACCAAACTCAGTCTTCCTATCTATAAAATAATAAAAGCAATAAATCACATAATCTAAAAAACTCAATAATTCCATGTCTAACTCACTCAAAACTCCTTCAAAAATCCCCATGCGTGTCCATCACATTCAGCAGCTCAGAGGAGCTGCTGGATCTACAAACATCACTGAGATTTCCAACCTGTAGTAAACGTCTAAATTCCAGCTCTGCGATCTCTAAGGTGAATTTGCAGTACTTGGAGACTTACCTGAGCTCTGATACATGAATGGCCAGCTGATAAATTGATAATAATTGTTAAATACAAATAATTCGATTAATGTGCTATGTTGTATAAAATGAAATGGCCAGATGGGAAGAGCCTGAGCTGAAATACCCAGCCTTGCTGTGAAGCTGTAACCCCAACAAATCAGTAACTGGTGAATTGGGACTCTGGTGAAGGTTTATAAACCTTTGATCAGATTTAACCAGGCTGCTGGCATTCCCTGGCCTGCAGGGATTGCTCCAAGGATCCCTTGCAAAGCACCCAGGGCTCTTGTCAGCGTAAAACTCAACCCACAAAGCAGCTGCTAAACATTTGCCAGCCTCTTTTATATATAACTACCCCTTGGGACAGGCACAGGCCTTCCTTCCCCTTCCTGCTAGAACCATCATCTCACTGTTAATTGACAGTGTTAATTACTCACAGGCCCAGAGAGTTGTTTTTGTGCCGTGGCCTGAATGGTTAATCTGCAGTGTAAACCCAAATCTACTTCTGCTAGGCATAAATGTTACTGATCCCAAATGCCTTTGGTTTTTTCCTCCCCCTGGTTTTTGGTGCCAACTCGTTCAGCTTTCAGTAGGGCAGAAGTTGGACTTCATTACCAGAGTCCATTGTAATGATTTCTTGGATTTTTTTCCGGGTAGACAAGGCTTGTGCAAGTTTGCATGCTTTTCTATATTTGGTTTTGTTTAATTTGATTGTGCAAAGCTGTTGAAAAGTCCAGCTGAATGTTTCCACTTTCTGCAGTCCTTGATTGTGCCATTAAACCAGGAGTTCAGAGGAAAAATCCAGCTCCTGCTGGGTTTTCTCAGTAACCCCGAGCTCAGGATCCTGGTTTGAGACAGGGACAGACAAAAGTTCATTTGTCACGTTGTTCTCATCTCAGCTCAGTTCAGATGTGGCTCCTGGGGATAATCTTCACTATCACAGGATCATGGAATATCCTGAGTTGGGAGGAACCATGAGGGTCATCCAGTCCAAGTCCTGTACAGGACATCAAGAATCCCAGCAGGATGTTGGTGCTGGATTGTGTTCCTTGGTACCTTCAGCCCCTTTGGCATTGTGTCTGCTGGGACTTTACCTAATCCTGGAAATTCTCCCATTCTCTGGAGTTGCTCCTGCCTTTCTGGCTGGTGCTCTGTGGTGCTGAAGGATGGAGACAGGAGCTGTTGGAATAAATGTCAGCTGGTGGTTTTAATTGGGGTTAAAGTGGTGTTTCATGGTGGAAATCCAGGATCACAGGGGGATCTGGAGCTGAAAACAGAATTACTCTATTATTAAATAAATTATTATATTGCATATCACTCCATTCTCTTTTCCCTGTGTGGTGGGAGGACATGGCACCATTATTGGTTGTCAGAGTGGAAGATGCCCTGCAGGAATGGCAGGGCCAGGTGTTAGTGAAAAATATTCCAGGTGTTAGGGAAAATATTGCACAGGGTTTGTCTTTTGGAGTTACCACCATGTTTTGGTTCCCCAAATGCTTCCCAACCTGAAGTGACCTCCAAGGACCCCATGGTTACATCCCTGCTGGAAGGAGATGTGGCTGCTGAGTTTTCTTGGTCGTTTGGGAGGCAACTTTTAGTTTTAGTTGGGAATTTTCAGGGGCTTTTTGTGGAAACTGAAAGTCCTGTTGAACTCTCCTTGCCAGCCTTCCCCTGGTTCTGTTTTCCATGTGTGCCAAGGTGGTTGGGCTCACCTTTGGATAGCACAGGTATCCTGGATGGTGGGGAAAAACCCAAGAATTGATAGTTAACCCCAAAAACTCTGCAGAATCCCTGCTGAGGGAAGTGTTGGGTCACTCAGGACCCCTTGGCTTCGTGTTCCAGGCGGGATCACTGCTAGGCTGGTGATCCACAGACACGTGGAGTCTCATCTTCATTCCCTTGGGTTCCTCCCTGCTTTTACATCCCATGAAAACAGTATTGAAACAAGCAGTTACTTGTATCCAAAAAGGGCTGTTGGAGTTTTTTTGGATGGATAGTTCCTTCTCAGCTAAACACACTTTAAAACTTCTTTTGTCCTCCGAAGGCTCGTTCTGGTCCCGCTTTTAACCGGGGGAAAAATGGGTTCTTTGTTGCAGACGTCAAGAAGGACTGGTCGGATCACGCGCTGTGGTGGGAAAAGAAGAAAACTTGGCTCCTTAAAACTCACTGGACGTTGGATAAATACGGGATCCAGGCGGATGCCAAGCTCCAGTTCACCCCTCAGCACAAGCTGCTGCGCCTGCAGCTGCCCAACATGAAGTACGTCAAGGTGAAAGTCAACTTCTCCGACAGGGTCTTCAAGGCTGTTTCTGACATCTGCAAAACCTTCAGTAAGTGTTGGAAAACCCCACCCTGGGGAGATTCCCATTCTGTTCTGCTCCTGAATTACTCTGTTACTCTCCTCTGGTGCACGTGGTTGTCGTGGAAATTTGATAAATCCTTGGTGTTTTCTGGCTTTGAACACCCAGGAGTTGCTTGGACATCAAGCAGCCTGGATGTCCTTTCTTCTTCCCTTCCAGAGATACTCTTTTGTGTCCAAATACTTCAATAACAGGACCAACTGAGCCAAACAGTGATAAAAAAATGCATTTTTTGTGCTGAATTGTCTTCCATAGCAGAGCTGTCCTCAGGTGTGTCACAGGTGAGGTGGTACCAGCCCTGCTTGATGTTCAGGCTGCTGGTGTTGGGTTGTGATTTTTTTCTTTTTCCCCCTGCAAATTTATGTGCTGGATGAAAAGCAAACCCTGAAATGGGAAATCTGCCAGCCCTGTGGGTTGTCTTCTAGTGGAAAATCATATTAGAGATTAAGTGGTGATGCTCTACTGTAAAACTGTCTGGTGGAGGGAAGGAACCAAGCCTTGCTGTCTCCTCTTCACCCTCATTTCCTGGTGGAGGAGAAGCCCAGGAGAAAGGAGGGATCATTCCCTACCAGGCATAATTTTTTCACCCATCTTCACAAATTCCTCATCCCAAAACCCGATATTTCTTCCTGCCCACCAAAAAAAAAAAAACCCTAAGAGGAGATGACAACTCCACCCCGAGGAACTCCAGGAAGTGCTCCATATTGGAATTCTCCCCTCCCAAAAGTGCCTGCAACCCATCCTCAGCTGTAGCAAATCTATTCATGCTCTCAGAAGGCAGCTGAGGTTACTCTTGGCTGACCCAGTTGTTTGGAGAGGCAGGAAGAGCTCATCCCTACGTGCTGTGTCCGGCACATCCGTGGTTTGCTTGGTATTTTTAGCTGGTTACAGACCTTTGCTGTTGCTTTCCTGTTTTGTTGGGGTTTTTTAAAAAACGTAAATATTGGGCAATTTCTCCTTAAAATAGAAAAAGGCTTAGCCAGCATTATTTCTGAGTGGATTTTGCTTCCTCCACCCCCATGTCCCAGTGGCATTTGGGATGTCGTGCTAGACAGGGAGGTCCCAGGCTTGGATGCTGATGAATCTCTCCAGCAGTGACTCACATCAGGAAATTCTGATATGCTTCATCATGGGACAGGAGATCTGTCACTGATGCTGCCAGACCCTTACATGGGCCTGAAGCAGCCTTTCCTTCCAACTGCAGAGCTTTGGGTGTATTTATGAGCCAACCAGCAGAATAATTCTGATTTTTAAAGGTTTGGGAGGGGGGAAAAGCCTCTGGGACAGCAGAGGTTGGAGCTCTGAGCAGGCAGCAGGGGCACATCCATCAAGGGTGGTGCTGACTTCCTTCTGCTGCATCTGAAGTGCTGAAATGGAGTTCCTGATTTTGGGGAAAGCAGGGCTTTTACTGGAAATTTCACTTTCCTGTGAGTGCCTCTCAGCAGCCTGAGCTGCTTGAGGATGGACAAACTGCAGTGACTGAGTTGTTTAGCCCTCCCAGTTGTGTTTACTGGGAGCCAGATAATACATGAGCTTGGCATCAGCTTGAGGGAAGAAGGTTTGGGATGTGGGCATGCAGAAGTGCTGGAACTGGAGGGGCTGGGATGCTCTTCCCAGGCCCACAGAGGTATAAATACAAATTATGTACAAATGCATTTTCTATCAGTGTTAAAATGTTGCTATAGATGTTGAAGTACCACCATTCATATCTAATGTATTTTTAACATTTATATACTTTATATATATAATATAAAAACATATATTATACACTAATATAAAAACATAAATATATCTATATTACATATTAGGAATAAAATCTTGGCTGTGAGGATGACCCAGAGAAGCTGTGGCTGTGCCATCCCTGGAAGTGTCCAAGGCTGGACAGGGTTTGGAGCACCCTGGGATAGTGGAAAGTGTCCCTGCCCATGGCAGGGGGTTGGAATGGGATGATCTTTAAGGTTCTTTCCAACCCAAACTATTCTGTGATTTTGTGATTCTATGATTCTCCTTTTTCCCTCCCCAGTTGTGTTTTCCTGCCCCATTTTTCTCCATTGCCTTTCCCTGCCCTCCCTCCTCAGCATCCCTGCACAGGATGGCTGCAGAGAGCTCCCATATTCCATCTTAATCAAGCTAATTGCCTCTCCAAGGAAAACTGAGCAGATATTTCCAGGTGGAAGGGAAAGTGATCCCAGCATAGTCCTTGTCTCTGAAATCCCTTGATTTCTGAGCTCCAGGGAAGTTAGGGCAGAACTGGGCCTGGGAGTTGCTCACATTTTGGCTGTACCTGGATCATTTAATTACACACCTCAGTAACTCCAGCACAAAGCTTCAATGAGTAATTGAAGTCATTCCTGACGTTCTCAGGACTCTGGCTGCTTGCATTCATAAAATCCTCACTACCCAAACAGGAAGACCCATGGATGAATTATTTAGCGCTGTCCTTAGCTTCTGTTCCTTTTAAATTGTTACCCAGAGGTGTGACCCTTGCAGAGTGTGGTTGATTTTTAAAGAGAAGTCTCTGTTCTTGTGCAGAGGGAAGTTATTCCAAAGGGCAGCTCCCTGGGGCTCCCAGGAGGTGCCTGTGGGAAGATGCTGGAGCCACTCACACATCCCTCACTTTCCTGGAGGTCGTGTGAAGCCGGAAAAAAACCCAATCTCATTCCCAGTGGCTGGATTGCAGCCCCCTGATTCCCAGAGCAGCCACTCAGGGGGGTTAAAGGCACGGATTGACCCGGCAGGCACGAGGAGAGGAGCGGGCAGAGCATGGGATGGGCAGCCCTCATCCAAAGGGTGGCCTGGAATCCTGCCCAGGAGCAGCTGCTGGCAGGCAGCTCCAGCCTGAAGGGCCAGCTTTGATCTGCAATTAAAGACCAGAGAAAGAGAAAGCAAAACTTCTCTTTTTTTTTTTTTTTTTTGTGGATTTGTGCTTCCCGCCTGCTGGCCAGCAGCGGGACACTGGAGTTGGGATGGGATGCTCCCATGCTCTCATCATCCCACTGAGAGATAATTCCACCCAGAAAACTGCCTATCGAATGTCCAACTGCAATTTGATGGGCTGCATCATCATTTTATTGGTGTGAGTGGGAAAATCCTTGTTGAAAGTGGGATTTGGGGTGGTAGGAAATGCTCACCCATTAGCCAGCATAACAACATATGGAAAAATCTTCTTTTTCTGCATGAACAGGAAGGAGTTCTCAGCTGTGAGGGCAGTGAGACACAAGGTGCCCAGAGAAGCTGTGGCTGTCACTGCATCCCTGGAAGTGTCCAAAGCCAGGCTGGACAGAGCTTGGAGCAGCCTGGGATGGTGGAAGGTGTCCCTGCCATGGCAGGGGAGTGGGTGACCTTTAAGGTCCCTTCCAGCCCAAACCATTCTGGGATTCTGGGATGGCTTCACTTGATTCCAGCCCAGTGGATGCCTTGCAGCTGCTTCCTTCCAGCATTCTGCCTGTATGTTTTTCTATGCATCCCAGGAGCTCTAAGGGACTCCAGGCAGGCTCTGCTGCTGCTCTGTGGGCACGTGGGACAGGAAAAGCAAACAGCAAGATGCAAGTGTGAGAGTTTTTTTCCCAGGCCTCGGCGTTTCCTGCCCCAGCAATGCTCCTTCTCCTGGGGACATGGCTTATGTTGGAGCTGCAGGGTGAGGGGAGATGCTGTGACAGCAGAAAAGCTCTCATCCTTCTCCTCTTCTCCTGGCTGTGAAGATTTGGGACCTCTGCTGCCCTCCAGCCTGAGAAGAGGAGCAGGGAAAATTCTGGTGGATGTTTGTGGGAGCACAGAGAGAACAACTCAGTGCCAGAGCTGGGAGGAGGCAGCTCTGAGAGGAAACACTCCAAAATTCATGACCAATCCCTCCCTACCCACCCTGAGGCTGTGTAAGACAGAGAAATTCCCTCCAGGCTCTTCTTATTTCCCCAGAGTCTGGTGGAGCCTCACACCCAGCTCCTGCCTTGTGATCCATGTGAATTAGTCACCTGTTTTGGAAAACCAAGTCTGGGGAGCGTCCTGTGCCCAGCTGTGGCAGTTTCCATGCCCACATTCCATCTTGCTCCAGTCCCCAGCTCCCCTTCTTGCACAGGGTGAGGTTGGTCTGATCCTGAGGAGCTTGTGGAGCTGGGGATGCAGAGAGTCCCATGAAGGTGGTGAGCTGCTTCCCATCGTCCCAAAAATTGGGATTTTCCCGAGACACAGCGAGTGGTGGGAAGGTGACAGCCAGCCTTCCCTGCCTCAGCCTCCAGCCAAATGCAACCTGAGCCGAGGTGGCAGTGGCATTTGGTGACAGTGGCATTTGGGGGTGGCAGGATGCCAGCCCAGCCCAGCCCAGGGAAGGTGACACTGTCCCGATGCCGAATGTGACCCTACCTTTTTTTTTTTTTCCCTTTCCAAACACTCCCTGCTCCAGGACAGAACGTCCTCTGACTCCTGAAGTATTTGCAATATTTCCACGCCCTCCGTTGCCAAAAAGACTTCTATAAAAAGCCACTGTTTGTTGTTTTTTGGGGGTTTTTTGTTGTTTTTTGGGTTTTTTTGAAACTCTTTGGTGGACGATGTGCAGCATTCCCAGGGCTCTGTGACAGCCACATGGAGTTGCATCTTCCAGGAGGCAAAGCTGCCTGGAGTTTGTGGAATCACAGAATATCCTGATTGGAAGGGACCTACAAGGATCATCAAGTCCAACTCCTGGTCCTGCACAGGACAAGAATCCCACCATCCCTGGTCACTGCAAACCTCCTAAATTTCCTTTTCTTCCTTCACACCCTGCTGGTAAATAAAGGAGTGCTTTCCCTAAAATCATAGAGTCCTGGTAGATGCACATGAGCATCTCAGGGGGAATTTGGGGAGCAGCACCAGAATTGAGGAGGAATTTCTTCAGGAAAGGGTGGTCCCCTTGGAAAGGGATGGATTCCCCAGCCCTGAAGGTGTCCAGGGAAGGCCTGGACGTGGCACTCAGTGCTCTGGACTGGGTGACAAGGTGGGGATGAGTCACAAGTTGGACTTCATGGTCCTGGATGTCTTTTCCAACCTCAGTGACTGAGGGATCTCGGGATGCAGGCTGTGGGTGCTCAGGTGCATCAGGAGGATGCTCGGGGATGACGTTCATGGGGAGACGGAGGCGGTGAAACACCGAGGATGGATTTGCTGCCTTTCCCTGCCACGAGCAGAGAGGTTTGGCAGTGGCACAGCTATTTCTAAATATGTCCAGGGAATGGGTGTGGAAGGAAATCTTCCCATTTCCAGAGCTGGCCAAATTGCAACGTCCACAGCTTTTCCAACTGCAGGGCCCAAGTGTTCCGCTGCCAGCCGCGGCGTTTTCCCCTTTTATTGCCTGCCCGTGCTCAGCTGTCGTGCAGGATCCAGACCAGCCCCAGCAACTGGGGTCAGGGAAATAACCAGATTTAATTACAGAGTGTCTGAGATGGAAAAAAAAAGAAATTCCTTTCCACTCTCCCCCCCTGTCCCCACCCCAGCCGTGTTCTGCGTGTGGAGGAGCGTCAGGTTTTATGTCACCGTGTGAGTCAGTGAATTTTTTCATCCTTACCCCGCTGTTGACAGAGACCCTTTAAATAGAATTCCATCCCGAAGACATTAGGACATGCTGGCCAAGCCTTCCTTGGAATTGGATTGCTCTTTATGGGCTGAAGCAGAGGGAAGGGTGTAAATGGATTGTTTTTCTCTTGTTTGTGGGATTAAATGAATGGAGTTTAATTGGATTCGAGCTGCAGTTCAGCCACTTCAGGGGCAAGGCTTGTAGTGCTGCCTGTGCTCCAGGAGGCATCTGGGTAACAGGAGCCCAGGGATTTCGTCCCACTTATGGAAAAAAACATCCAAACATTCAAGTGTTTGTTGGCTCTGCCTCTCCAATGGCTCTTTTTATTGGCCTTGCAGTAATGCTTGGCTCCATCACCACTGCCTGCATCCTCCTCCTCCTCCTTTTCCTTCCCCTCCTGGGTCTCTCTGGGCTGGTGGTGCCCAGTTTCAGCTCTGGGAACCACTGGCACAAACGTTCACAGCCATCCAAACCCCACTGACCCCGTTTTTGGGTGGTTTTGCACATCACTGCTCCCTTGGCAAATCCATAAGTCAACAGGCACTTGGATTTTCCACCCACAGTTTGGGAAGGCTCCAGCAAAACCTCTGCCAGGGCCAGCCCCAGCTGATTTCACAGCCATAGCACTCCTTGGGCATCTCCAGAGGCTTTGTGGGATGTCCTGAGAGAGCTGCAGGGCCCCAGGCAGTCACTGGAGAGCTTGGCTTTTGCCCAGATAAATATTTAAGTTCCTGGGCATCTGAAGAACCCATAATAAAATGTACTGAATGTACAAACCCAGTAAACTGTGCTGGGGGGTGAGGACCTGCTCCATCAGATACTGCCCAGTGTCCAGCACAACCACAGCCTTATCTCCAGACACTCCTCAAGTTATGTAAGTTTTTTTGGTTTTTTTTTTCGTTTCTTTTTTGGTATTTTTTTCCCCCCTCTGGTCTGTTTTGCAGAACTTTATCTCGAGAGAATTTATGTTGCAGATAAGTCGGATGCTTCATTCTGTAAACTTAACACTGTGAAAAACCATCCATAGAATTCACTCATTCCAAGAAAAAAAACAAAAAAACAAACCTTTATTTTTGGTTTTAAGTCTGGAATGGAAGAAAAATGAGGTTTGAGGTCTCATTTTTCTAAGAGTTGTCAGAGTGATACACAAAGGCTGTAATTTTTATGAGTCACTGGTTGGAGGGAGCAGTGATGGAGTGCAGAGAAATCCCACTTCCCAGAGATATCCCACTTCAAAACACGTTTCCTGAAGGAGGGGTGGCTGGATCAGCATTAAAGAGAGGATTTCCCCTCAGTGTTGTCTGTGCTACAAGTAAATTTATGGAGGTTTTATGTTCAAGAATTAAGGAGGTGAACCAACCCTCTGGCCTTTAGGGGAACCAGAAATGGGGAAGGAAATTGGATGCTGGAAGATTCTTTGGAACATTAATTTTCTTTCTACATCAAGATTTTCTTTGTGTCTCAGATTATTATCTGTATTTATGAGAACTGAATACTGGAAGTAGTGTGGTTTCCCATAATTTCAGTTTTTGGGGAAGTTGGTCCATACTCAGCCCTTCCAGTCAATGATGTCATGGTCTATATGTGGGTGATGTAAGAAAACCATAAATCTGGTTTCTTCTGGGATTGGGAGCCCCTGGAAGTGTCCAGAGCCAGGTTGGACAGGGCTTGGAGCAACCTGGGACAGTGGAAGGTGTCCCTGCCATGGCAGGGGTGGCACTGGGTGGGCTTTAAGGTCCCTTCCAACCCAAACCCTTCTGGGATCCCCATGACAACACACCTGGGTGGATAAAAATGCAGCAGCTGCAAGATTTACTTGGTGGATTTAGTGCAAAATAGCATAAATTGGGAATTTTACACCCTATAAGGAGGATTTTTTTTTTAAGTCAGTTTGCAGGATGCAGATGGTGCTTTGTGAAGGAAGAGGGTTTAATCCCAGCTCTGGAGTTTGTTCAGGACGAGAGATAAATGGGCACAGCTGGGCTGGGTGAGCTGTGCAGGGGCTGGATGAGAAATGAGGGATTACACAGGGAAAAAAACCCCAAGGACTTCCCTGCAGCCAGAGACAGCAGGCACAGGCAGGATGTTGCAGGCAGCAAATGGAAGAGAAGATGCTGCAGGCAGCAAAATGGCTTCATCCAAGAGCTGGAAAAATTTCTCTTGGAGACTCAAAGCCGCCTTTCTGATCATATTTTGAGCAGGCTCAGGCCTTTCTGTCTCCTTCCCATGGAATCCCAGAATGGTTTGGGTTGGAAAGGATCTCAGAGCTCACCCAGTGCCACCCCTGCCATGACAGGGACACCTTCCACTGTCCCAGGTTGCTCCAAGCCCTGTCCAACCTGGCCTTGGACACTTCCAGGGATCCAGGGACAGCCACAGCTTCTCTGGGCACTCTGTACCAGGGCCTGCCCACCCTCCCAGCCAGGAATTCCTTGCCAATATCCCATCTAAACCTTCAGTTTGAAGCCATTCCCTCAGCTGCCTTGGTGGGTTTGTGAAGTCCCGGCGTCAGGGTGAATCCGTCGGAATGCGCTCGGGAGGAATTTGCTGCTCATCCATAGGATCCCTAAGGATGTGCTGCCTTCTCCATGCCCTGCAGCCATCTGCTGCTTCCAAGCAGCTGCCCAAAACTTGCCCTGGATCCTTTGTAGCATCAGGAACAACTGAGGGGCTATAAAAAGCCTCTCCCATATCAGATGGTCAAGCCCTGGGATGATTCCAGGATTGCTTCCAGAATCCCAGCCTGGCCCAGAGCCTTCTCCAGGCCTCCCTGAGTGCTTCCAGCTGAGAGTTGCTAATGCACCATAAATAAACCTTGCTCCAAAATACCAGGGGAACTCCTCGATTTGGGCTGCTCTGCCTCTTGTCCCCTGCATGTGACCCTGGTTGTCCCAGCAGATTCCTGCTCCATGAGGTAAGCTGGGATCAGTGGGAATGCTCAGAGCTGCCTGCACTCAGCTCTGGGTATTGATTGCTAGAAATGGGCAAAAAGCTGGCCAGGGATAGGTTTTAGTGGGATGATGTGTGTGGAGTGATAATAAATCAGGGGTAGATTAAAGCTGAAATTAGATAAAGCTTATATATATAAAGGAATGAAATAGATAAATAATAGAGCAATAAATACCTCTAAATACAGAAAAAAACCAAGATTATAAGTTTAAAAAGTTTATATATAATCTATAAATATCTATATATTTTATATATTTTTATAGATTTAAAATTCATATAGATATCTAAATCTATATATTTTTAGCCTGGAAGTATTCAAGACCAGATTGGACAAGGCTTGGAGCAACCTGGGAGAGTGGAAGGTGTCTCTGCCCAGGGCAGGGGGTAGAACAAGATGTACTTTAAGGTTCCATCCAACCCAAACCATTCTGGGATTCAATGATATGATTGAAATAAATAAATATAAATATATAAATAAAAATAAAGCTTAAAATTATTTATGCTTTCTAAAAAGAAATATATAAATATATATATATGTATATATATACAGTATTTATATATATAAATATAATGTGTAAGTAACTACGAGAATATAAATAAAAATAAAACTTAAATTAAAGCTAGATAATGGTTTGGGATGGGACACCTACAATATAAAAGAGTTAAATCCAGAAGTGTGCAGCCTCTGGATTCAGGAAAGCCAGGGCTAACAATCAGCTCCCAGTGTGGCATTTCCCAGCTTGTTTGCAGGAAGGAGCAATGCTGGTGTGGGTGGGCAGTGTGGGGCTGTGTCCTGCCCTGCTCATGTGCTGGGGACCAAATTCCAGTGTTAATTATAATCCCATGCCTGGGAGTGCTCAGGGAACTCCCACTGCTGCCAGCACGTGGTGAGATCCCAGCCCTGTAACTTCTCCTGGCTGGGAGAATGGCTGATTGTGTCCTTCAGCATTCCTTGGGTGGGAAAACACAGCCTGGCTGCAGCCAGCTCCTGTCTCCTGACCTCTGCTGCAGCAGGGGTGGGACCAGGGGCTGCTTTCCATAGGGCATTCCAAAGGGAAAGCTTTGCAGCTGAGCCTTTTGGGGTGACAGGCACAAAAACCAGAGCAAGAAACAGCACAGGAGCTTCAGCATGGACAGCCAGCTGCAGAGGAGGCTCCAGAACTCCTGCCAGGCTTAGGCATGTCCATAATCTCCATAGAATCATCAGGGAATCACAAGATGGTTTGGATTGGAAAGGAACTTAAATCCCATCTCTTAAATTCCACCCCCTGCCATGGCAGGGACACCTTCCACTATCCCAAGCTCTGTCCAGCCTGGCCCTGGACACTTCCAGGGATCCAGGGGCAGCCACAGCTTCTCTGGGAATTCCATCCCAGCCCCTCCCCACCCTCACAACCAGGAATTCCTTCCAAGTATCCCATCCATCCCTGCCCTCTGGCAGTGGGAGCCATTCCCTGTGTCCTGTCCCTCCATCCCTTGTCCCCAGTCCCTCTCCAGCTCTCCTGGAGCCCTTTAGGCTCTGAGCTCTCTCTGGAGCCTTCTCCTCTCCAGGTGAACACCCCCAGCTCTCCCATCCCATATTTTCCCAATCCAAGCTGTATTTCAGAGCTCTCCAAGCTTTTTGCAGCCTTTCACCACTGCACTTGGATGGCTCCATGCCCAGGTGAATCCTTTTCCAGGTCAGCTCCCACCCACTGACCGAGCACAGGATTCCTGCTCCTGCTCCAGTCCCTCAGTGGTTTCACTGGTACAAACAACAGCGGGCTCTGCTTTCCCAGGAAACTCCTTCCCACTTGGAATTGAGTGCAGCAGACCCAAAGTGCTGCCTTGGGAGGAAATGAAAATTCCCTTTTTCCTCACTCTCCATATTCCCATGGCTTAAAACACAAACACAATGGGATGTTCCTCGTTTTAAATGGGTTTTACATTGTTCAGGTTGGTCCCAGGCAGGAAAATGGGAGAGGTTTGCTGTGAAAAGGAAACACTTCAGCCAAAATCTTTTTAAAAAGTGGGTAAATTACAAGCTTTAAACTTTCCAGTCTGATGTGTAAATAAATGGCTTAACTCTTGGATTTCTCCTATGGAAGTGAGAGGGTCTGGTCTGTTACCTACATGGCTAAGCAGGGATTTGTGTGCTGATTTCTATTTTTATTTCTATTTCTATTTCTATTTCTATTATTTCTATTATTTCTATTTTGTTATATTATTTATACATTATTGTGTATTATTATATATAATTTATAATTTTATATTATTAATGGGGGTTATTCTTTTATCATTTATATTTAATGTATGGAGGTGTTACTAGGCTCTGTCACAGGGTCTACCAGTGCTCACATTTACATTTGAGTGGCTGTGCCTGTGAAATTCCATATTTTATCCAAATGTTATGCTACTTTTCCAGCCCAGGACACTACTTGTTTCCAGCAGACTTGCAGGGAAAATCTCCTCAACTTGATTTTTAACCATTACAGAGGAGGAAATTCATCCAAGGGAGATACTGGACATAGCTGGATGTTGTTCCTAATGGAAGGATATTCTTCTTTTCCCCATTTTTTCCCCCTTTTTTCTTCTTTTTTTTTCCCATCCTGCCATTATAAAAGTGGTCCATTTTCCCCTCCAGACATCAGGCATCCAGAAGAACTCTCCCTTTTGAGGAAACCCAGAGATCCATCAAAGAAAAAAAAGAAGAAGTTGGACGATCAATGTGAAGACGACACCTTCGAGCTGGAGGGGCCGCTGATCACGCCGGGGTCGGGTGAGCTGGGAAAAAAAAACTGGGAGGGGGCAAAAGCTGCCACAGCAACGTGGGGCTGATTGAATTTCTTAGGGTCTGTGTGAGAAACAGACCCCAAATCCACGGCACAAGTCCTGCAGGCTGCAGCACTCGGTGGCACGGATGCATGTCTGGGGCTGGAGCTGTCACGCATTCCCGGGAGCAGAGCAAGCCCAGGCTTCACAGGACAGAGCACAGCCCAAGTGTGGCCACCTGAGCACTCAGATGGTGTTGCTGAGAGCTTTTCTTACCCTGTTGAGAAAGGAGTTAAATGGAAAACCGTTCCTAATGTCACATTCCTGGCGTGGTTTAGGCTGTGCCACCGTTCTACTCCGTATTTGCAGCCCAGCAAGGGCAGTGTTTCATTAATTGCTTTAGTGTTGCCTTACATGAATGGTGTAGCTGTGGATTGTGATGCTGAATAAATCCTTTTATTGCTGGGGGCTGGTTGGTCAGTCTGGATTCCAGATCCAAAGCAGGACTGGGAAGGGAATTTCTGGTGGAGTAACATCCCTGATGAAGTAACATCCCTGAGGGAGTTACCACAGGCAGCAAATTGATGCAGGTATTTGCAAGGACAGGGATTTTTCAGCTTTTTTTCCATGGCTGCTGGAATTCTGGTGTCTGAAGGCAAATGGCAGGAGTTTAAACCATAATTTTGGCCAAGTGGGAGCACTTTATCCCAAATGGATTTGTGGAGAAAGCTGCGGTGGTGAGCAGGAGAGACACGTCTGGCTGCCAAAGCTCTTGGGTTTAAATCCAGCAATCCAAGGGCAGCAGGGCAGCTTTAATTAAAAAAACTACCTTGGAATTGTAAAGCTGTATTAATTGATGTTAAATCAGCTGCAGGGAAGGTCAGGGAGTGTGGTTAATGCCAGTGGTGGCACAGGGCTTGCAGAAAGAAAGGTTCTGGCTGCTCAGGGTGATGTGCACCACGGGTCTGGAACAAGGAAAAATAATCCTCCTTTTGTCTGATCCCACTCCTTCTCCTCTCAGCTATTAAAAATACTTCTGGGCTTGTCCTCTTCCACTCCTGGCTCAGAGAATTTGGGCAAGGCTCCAGTCAATTTTCATTTCCATTTGGCATTTTCATCTTGAAAGTCCATTCTAAGCCTTTCCAACAGCCAATGTTCACAGAGAGCATCTCTGTTAGATTAATAGGAAAGACTTGGCCTTCTTTGGGAGAAATGTATGCAAAAGCTGGGCTTTATTTTAATTATTTATGGCTCTTCCAGTGAGTCACTTGGCTGGTTTTGCTCTCCTTGTGAATGAAATCACTCACAGCAGGTTGAATTCCTGCCTGTTCAGGTGCCATTTGATAAAAGTCGTGGGTTTCATCTGAATAAATCATTTCTAGCATTGTTCCAACATCAGTTTGTGTGCTGAAAGCTTCTGGAAAACTAATTAATAATTCAGGAGGTGCTGATTTCCATGTCTTGGGAGTGTTTTGTCACTGAGCACCCCAAACCTGGCAGTGAAACCCTTTAGATGCTGGTGGGCAGAGTTGTCAATACACCCACAGGATGTGTTGCCCAACACTTTCCATCAGAAGACCTGTAGTCACTTGTTTAGATAAATTAGCCAAATTTGTACCTATTTCTGCTGGAACTTTCCATGACACTGCCTGCCTGGGGCAAATTTTTAAAGGGAAGCTTCTTTTGAGATGTTTCAGGTGTTTGGAGAAAGAGATGAGGAGAACAGGGCAGGGGAAGCTTTGCTCTGGTGGAGCAGACGCTCAGTCAAGGAATGTGGGGGATATTCATGGAAAAACTTGCTCAAAATTTGGGCCAAAAAAAGGGATTTTCTTTTGTTGATCCAGTTGATGTTGAGCATTGTGTGCTCGAGCCATGTGAAGGCTGAAGCTGCAGCGAGGGTGGATGGGCAGGAGGGAAGAGCTCTTTTGGGAAGTGGTTTATGGATGTCAGGGGGGTTTATGGCTGGTTTTTGTTGGAGTTCTCTGCCCCAGTGCTGTAACAGTCCATGGGGAGAGCACCTTTCTGCTGCTTTTGTAATCACAGAATCACAGGATAGCTCAAATTGGGAGGGACCCTAAGGATCGTGGAGTCCCCGCTCCCAAAGTGCAAGTACCTGGTCTAAAAACCTGGAAATCATCCCTGGCCTCTTCCTTGCAAATGAAGGTGGATTTTTCCATCCCTTGGCCATTCCTGCTGCTTTTTTGCTCATGCCTGGTTTGCTGGATCTGTCTTGGTGACAGGTCCCCATGGTGCTTACAGATCCCCAAATGATTCATCCAGACTGGGATGCCAGCAAAACGAGCAGGAGCATCAAAAGCATCCTTGTTTGGTGTTTTTCACTACATTTTCTACCCTGCCAGGCAGTTTAGAAGCAGGTTTGTAATTATTTGGAGTTTCCTAGCCATGATGCTGGCTGTCACTGACAGTGATGCTGCTGATTCACACCGTTCTTCCTGCTCCTTGAGATGCCCATCGTGAAAAATGAGGGTTCAGAAAGGTTTTTCCATTGGTTTGGTCTTGGACTTTTCCAGTCTAGCCCAGTTTTCTGTCATTCCTTGGCCAGGAGGGTGTGGGGGGATGGTTTGGAGCACGGAGCTGGAGCGTGGCCCAAAGGTGGTGGCTCAGGGCAGCAGCAGAGGTGGCACAAAATGCTTTGTTTGTGGCATCTCAACTCTGTCACCATCTTCAACACCCTCAGCAGAGCTCTGGGTGCACTGAATTGCAGGCTCATGATTTAGGAAGGACCCAGGCCTTTCCCAAAAACCCAGTGTGGTGTTGGACCTCCTGGTTCTGGTGGGGAGATTGTGCTGGGTGAGCTCCTCGCCCGTTGTGTGCACGCAGGGGAATTCCTGGCATTAGGAGACGGTGGTTGATCCTCCCTTAGTGTGAAAATCTGGATTTCATATAAAAATTGTGTCCCTGTGAGGTGAAGAGGGGCTGTTTCATTGGATGGTTTGGGATGGAAGAGACTTGAAAGGGACTTCAAGCACTTCTCATTCCACCCCTGCCAAGGGCAGGGACACCTTCCAGAGACCAGCTTGTCCAAGCCCCATCCAAGCTCTCCTGGAACCCTTCCAGGGATGGGGTGGCCACAACCTCTCTGTTAAGCTCTCAGCTATTTAGAGCTATGAGAAAAAAACCAAATCTGAGCTGGATTTGGTTTTTTTCTCTTCAAATTAATAATTTTCAAAGATTTGAGTGTTTTTATGTCTGCTTTGAGTCGGTACGAGCTGTGAAGCTTCAAAAGGCCTGGGAGTAACATTTGCTTTGGGATCAGTCTGGCACCACATCGCAGCACTCAGCACATTAATCCTGAATTTGTGTGGCCACCTCAGCAAGCTTTTCCATCCGGGAATGCCACATTTCCATGCCCAGCTGTCCTCGTAACGGGAATAAAATAACGGGAAGTCACTTCAGTTGCTTTGCTGCCACCAGCGCTGCTGCAAACGCTCCATTAGGGTGGTTCAACCTCACCTGTGCTGTTCTGGCCTCTTCCAAAAATGCCCATTTTTGGCTTCTGTCCTTCTCCTGCTCTCCGGGTGACTTTCTCTCGCCTTCTCACTTCCCTCCTTTCTTTCCCTCTCTATAGGCACCGATATTCTTTACATCGGCCCCGTCAAAGGTGAGCTCCACCTCAATAGGACTTTTGCCCTCTGCCTCTGGTCTCTTTGGCTGCACCCTTAGTTTATTTTCCTGCTCCTCTAAAACTTTTGACTTCCAAAATCTTTAAGCAACAGGTAATGCCGGTAAGTCGGGGGCCACTCATGTCCCAGATGCCACAGAAACTCAGGGGGCAGGAGCTTCCCGGTGTGGGAGACCTGAGTCTTTTCCCATCATTTGGGCTGGAATGAGTTTTCCATCAGTTTTGCCCTTGGAGGAGAGCTGAGAGAGAGGAGAGGGACAGGTTTTCACGGGAGAACAAGCAGCGCAGCGTTTTCCCGGTGTGAAAAGATGAAAGGGAAAGTTTTCCATCCGCCGGCTCCGGGTTTGAGCGGATCCGGCGTGGCCGGGAGCGGGCAGGGCTCGGCCCTTAGGCTAATTCCAGGCTTTTATTCCCCTCGCTGGTAGGAAATATCTATTCAAGCCCAGGACTCTATAGCAAAACGATGACGCCGACCTACGACGCCCACGACGGCAGCCCCCTGTCCCCCACGTCCGCCTGGTTCGGCGACAGTGCCCTGTCCGAGGGCAACCCGGGAATCCTGGCCGTGAGCCAGCCCGTCACCTCCCCGGAGTCCTTAGCCAAAATGTACAAGCCCCAGACGCTGCTCGATAAGGCCAAAATCAACCAAGGGTGAGTTCAGGAGACGAGGATTTGGGGTTTTTTTGCCGGTTTTTGGTTGTGTTCTCGAGAGCGTCGCGGCGACTCCGCCGGAGCGTTCCGTGTTGTTACCCCGTGTTGGGAATTCGCAGGTGGCTGGACTCGTCCCGATCCCTGATGGAGCAGGAGGTGAAGGAAAACGAGGCTTTGCTACTCCGGTTCAAGTACTACAGCTTTTTTGACCTGAATCCAAAGGTACAGAGCTCCTTGTTCCGCTTGCATTTTGAAATTTCCATCCTTCGGAGGGAAGGATACCTGGATCTCTAACGTGCTGTTGTGTTCGTAAATCTCCCAAAGAACGTGGAAGTTTGAATGTTGGTTGTGCAGGCATCAAGCCCAGGATTTGTGCTCCTATGTACCAGAGTTTTAGGTGTTGCTAGAGGTGCTTAAAGAGTTCTCAAAGCCATTCTTGTCAGTGGCAGAGGATTTTCAGTCTCAGATCCAAGTGCTGTGTTGAGATGAGAGATCACAGAATCCCAGAACAGTTTGGGTTGCAGTGGGCCTTAAAGACTATCTCATTTCAACCCCGTGCCATGAGCAGGGCCAGCTCGCAGTAGATGGGGTGGTTGGTGTCGAGCTGGGCTCCCGGTTTTCCGAGCATTCCGCGTTCTGTGCCGCAGTACGACGCGATCAGGATCAACCAGCTGTACGAGCAGTCCAAGTGGGCAATCCTGCTGGAGGAGATCGAGTGCACGGAGGAGGAGATGATGATGTTTGCAGCACTGCAGGTGAGACAGCCCCAGACACCCCTGCGTTGGGTGAGGCTTGGTTTTGTTTGCAGACTTCTCTGCTCATTAATCTGATAAACAAAATTATGGAATCCTGGAATGGTTTGGGTTGGAAGGGACCACAAAGCCCATCTGGTTCCAACCCCCTTCCTCTATCCCAGGGTGCTCCAACCTGGTCTTGGACACTTGTAATGATGGGGCAGCCACAGCTTCTCTGGGCTGGGCCTCACCACTCTCACAGCCAAGAATTCCTTCCCAACATCCCATCTAAACCATCCCTTCTTCAGTTTAAAATTGTGTTTTAAGCCTCACCTTGGCTCTGCTGGGAGCTTGGCCTTCTCTGGTAGAAGTTGGGCCATTTCCCATCTCCAGATCTTCACTTGAGTTTATAAGGTTATTTAAATATTTGCCACTGATGATCCCTCATGAAAAAGAACTTGATCTCCTTTTACCAGGCATATTTATATCTATCTTAACTTTTCCTTTTGTCCTTCTTAACCCATCCCATACGAACACAGGGTTACTGAACTGTGCCTTTCTGGCTCTCTGCCCCCAAACCAGCTGGGAATAATCTGTGGCTTTCCCAGAACTTTATTTATCTGGTTTATTAAATACTCGGTGTGATTTGGCATAAATGCTCCACCTGCTCTTGACTTCCATGAGAGGGATGGCAGGAGTTTGTTCCGTGTGGTCTGGCACACCTTGGAGCTGTAGGATGCAGAAATATCCCCCTCAGGAGCAGGACTGCCTGTTCCAAGGGCCCCTCCCAGGAAAAAAAGAGAGGAAAGCAGAAATATAATGACTCAGTTTACATCCAAGTGCTCCAGAGTGGGTTGGGCACGGTTCTTCCTGTGAGATTTTATGGATATTTTGGTTTTCTGGGGTGAGAACAGATGCAAAGACGTAGAATCCTACAATGGTTTGGGTTGGAATGGGCTTTAAGGTCATCTTGTTCCATGGCAGGGACACTTCCACTATCCCAGGTTGTTCCAGCCCTGTCCAACTTGGCCTTGGACACTTCCAGGCATGGGGGATCTTACAAATATCCATAAACACCTGGTGGGAGGCAGGAAAGGGGGTGGACAGAGTGGCAGGAGCAGAGGCCTTGGACACAGCCTGGAACATGGGAGGGTCCCTCTGCACATCAGGAAGCACCTTCATAGCAGGAGGGTGACTGAGCACTGGCACATTGGCCCAAAGAGGCTCCATCCCTGGAGTTATTCCAAAGCCAGGTGGATTTGGTCCTGGACAAGAGCTCCAGGTGGCCCTGCTGGAGCAGGGAGTGGGACCAGGTGACCTCCAGGGGTCCCTTCCAACCTCAGCCCGGTGGAAAGAGCAGCTCTGCCCTGTGGGGTCCAGAGAGCTCCTTCAGGGATCAATGCCTGGAGACTCCTTGGACTGGAAACATCCAAGAGGTCGTTCCTGACCCAACAAACCCTCCCAGGATTCTCTGGCCTCTGCTTCTGGTTTCCATTCGGCTTCCCGAGCGTGGCGGTTGTGTCACGATGATCCCCTGGGATCCTGGGCTCACAGGAGCATCCAGGTGTGACCCTGGCCTTGCCTTCCAGTACCACATCAACAAGCTGTCCATCATGTCCTCGGAAAACCACCTGAACCACAGTGACAAGGACGTGGACGAGGTGGACGCCGCGCTCTCGGACCTGGAGATCACCTTGGAAGGTGGCAAGACATCAACAATCCTGGTAAGGGCTGCAGGGGGTTTTTCCAGGCATCCAACCTCCTTTATTTCCTTCTTTTCTTCTAATTCTGATGAGAAAGTTGCCCACACCCCAGTAATATTTTCTTTAAAATATGGGATTTTAGATATCAAGGGATAGTTCTGGAAAGAGGGAACCCCAGGCAGAATTTGGAAAAGTCTTGGAGGAGCCAGGATCTGACTGATCCCCCCCCTGCACCAAACCACCCTCCTGATGAAATAATGGAAAACTAAATGGAAATCAAGTTGTTTTTTTATCCTCACTACTGACTTTCCCAAATAACTGAGTTTTCCACGTTGAGGTTCCTCTTCCACTGTTTCTAATTCACATTTTACAGCACCTAAAGCAGCTGCTGGATTTTCAGAACTAATTTAAGCTTATGAAACCCTATTTTTATTAGACTGGATTTTAGCCTAGGTCTGTATTTCAGAGAATCTGGGGTTTTTCTTCTTGATATGCTGTTTTAACACTGGTTTTCCACCTTTAAAAATATAAAGCCTGAAAATTAAAGTGCATTAAAAGGACTCAGTCCTGTCAGCCTTGGCCCAGCACAGCTTTTCCAGGCATTTTGCACGTTTAAGCCATCTCTCTCCAGCCCTAAAATCTCTGAAATTTTCCACTTTTACACTTCATATAATTTTTTAAGTGTTTATGACGAGTCTTTTTGAAGCTCCATCCATCCTTAGATGCTTTACTGGCATTAACAACAGCAGAGCTTTGCAGTATGAACCAGAAATAACAACAAATTTTTATCACCAAGACATATTTTCTAATTCTTTTTGCAAAACCAGATTTGAAACACATCACTGAGGAACAGGCCCTGCCAGACAGGAGTGAAGAGGACAATGATTCATCCAAAAAAACCCGTCCTTTTCCGTAGGGCTTTGGAGCAGGAGCCATTTCCAGATGCATTCGAGTAATTGAATACAGATAATGGGCAATTACTGGATTGTTTGTTTAGATTCTGCATTTTTTTCCCTGTGGTATCTGTAAACAGTTTCTCATTGCAGACTGAAAGTAAACTGTCCTGCTACTGGAAATCCTGGAGCAATCCTCCCTTTCCCTGTCCCTCGAAATTTTTTTTTTACTTCCAGCTCCTGGGAATTGCAAGTGCCACCCTGATAGCAAAAAAATAATTTAAAATCAATATTTAAAAAATTTTGGGGGAGGAAAAAAAAATCTTTCTAGGCTTAGAAATCCCTTCCCCACTCAGTTCCCTGAGGAGGTGCCTCTTCCCCTTTTGTTTGGAGCATCAGGAATAACTGAAGGGAGGAGAAAATTCCCTGTGCAAACGCTGCCGTGACCGCCGCTGACCCCGCGGCTGGGAATTGGCTCCAGCAGCAGCAGGAATTCCTCAGAGGAAAATCCAGCCTTGTCCTGTGCTTTCAAAACAGCAGAGCTGGATTTTTCACTGCTCACTTCTCCTGGGAAGTGGCTGGGCCTTTCTCAGGAGCAGTTTCACAGCCCCTAAGCCCTGATGGTGCTCCTGGTTCCCTCCCCTGCACCACATCCCTTCCTTCCTGATCCCACTACTCCCAGAGAATGGGATCATCTTTGATATCTTTGATTTCCAGGGTGACATCACTTCCATCCCAGAGCTCGCTGACTACATTAAAGTCTTCAAGTAAGTGCTGATGGGAAGAGCTGCCTGTGGAACTGGTAATGGCTGTGAATAATTCATGCTCCTGCCTCTTAATTTCCTTTTTTTTTGATCTCCCAGTCTTACAATATTCAAAATATTCAATACCTAAGTCGATTGGCTCTTAAATACTAAATTCAAGGTGTTTTCTTGCTGTGGTGCATCCCATAGCCAGCAGTGTGTGTTTGGATGTTTCTTTAACACATTTAATGCCCAGGAGAGAACAAACCATCCTAAAATGAGGAGTGAAACCTAAAAACCTCCCTCAAAGACTTCTCCTGGTCTTCAGGAGGCTGGAGGAATTCTATCCAGCCAAGGTCCCGTTCTCTCTGTGCCAAAAGGAGCAGGTTAAGTTGACTCTGTCCCTCTCCCAGATTTAGGGGTTTTTTTTTAGCTTGCTTTGACTTGGTTGGTGGTTCATGGAAACCGGGAGCGGCAGCGTCTGGACTTGGAGGAACATTTTTGGCAGCCACGAGCGTCTTTGCAATTTATTGCCTGCTGCAGTGAAAGTTCTGGAAGCTGATGGGATTTCACAGCAGAGCTGCAGGATAGTGGTGGTGGGGGGGGAAAGCTGCAGACAGTGAAGTAGCTCTGGAACAAGCCTTTATTTTAGGAATTGTTTGGTTCTGGAGCCAGAACCTGGCACTCTCTGCTCTGAAAACTTTTCCCTCTCTGGAGGTGAATTAATGAGGTCTCTGCCTCTGTCTGGGCTTGTGGTCTGCCTTAATTGGGGTGAAGTTTCCAGGCTGTGCCCAACCCCTCAGTGAGTGTTGCTTCCCTCTCTTGAACAAAAAAACAAACAAACAAACTTGTTCTTCCCCTTGATCTGCTGATTTGCCAATCAAATTAGGCACCACTGCGGGAGCTAATTGCCTGCAAATTGGAGCACCAGGGGATGGAGCAGGCAGAAGCTGCTGGTTCCTCACTCACTGCAAGCCCTGAACCCTGGGGTTGGGGTTTGAGGCTGTCAGATTGAACACAGAACTCCATTTGCTCCTAAAATGGGGCTCAGGTGGTATTTCAGTGCCAGAAATCCAATGTAAATGGTGCAGTGTTTGGAGCTGTCCCAGCTTTGGATGTGCCTCTTGTCAGACTTCAGCTGGGAGCAGAACTGGGGGAGCAGTGCATGTCCCTTGTGTTCCATACATTTAACTCCTATAAATGTGTCCCAGCATGTGCCTGGTGTGGCTGTAGAGATTTGGAATGGTTCTTTCTCCCCTGCCAGCCAGGTTACTGCCCTTGCCAGCTAAAATCACAGAATTCCAGAGTGTTTTGGGTTGGGATGGACTTTAAAGAGCATCCAGTTCCAACCCCTGCCATGGCAGGGACACCTTCCACTGTCCCAGGCTGCTCCAAGCCCTGTCCAGCCTGGCCTTGGGCACTGCCAGGGATCCAGGGGTAGCCACAGCTTCTCTGGGTACCCTGTGCCAGTGTTTCTCCACCCTCCCAGGAAAGGATTTCTTCTTAATATCCCATCTAAATTACTCTCAGCAGCTGTTTCTGAGATGAAAATAGGAGAAATGCATGAGAGGCTGCAGACCCAGCCTTAGAATAAGGTTTAGAAATCAGGGAAGCTTAAAATATCCTGATTCTTGGAGCTCTGTGAAGGCTCTGGGCTTCTGTTGGGATGAGTTCAGGGTGCCTCACTTAGCAGGGCCATCAGTCCTCCTGCAGAATCGAGCAAAATCCAGGCTTTCTGTAGAAAAGAACAGAACCTTTTGTGCTGTGGAGTGTTTAAAAAGAAAACAAGGAGTGCACTCAGGCGTGTGCGTGACTGACACATCCTTGGAAGTGCTGCTTCCCCTCAGAGCCCCAGCAGAGTGGTTCCAGTTTCATGTGGTGGCTGTTTCATGGAGAGGCAGATTTTGCAGTGGTTCTTGGACTCCTCTGTTTTTGTAGCATGGTCCTCCAGCTCCCCCCACCTTGCCCCAGGTGAGCTCCCTGGGATTGAAGAGTCCAAATTTGGAATTTGGAGCTCAACTCCTTGAGCCAGCAGTGAAGGGATGGCTGAGCCCCCAGGCAGGGCTGGGAATAACCCAGGCTGCTGACAGCAGCTTGCCAGGGCTGAAATTCTGAGGAAATCCTGAGGTTTCCTGGGGAGCAGCTTGTTTTAGGAGCTCAGAGCAAGTGAGATGTCCCTCCACATGTCCTGCAGGCCCAAGAAGCTGACGTTGAAAGGCTACAAGCCCTACTGGTGCACCTTCAAAGATACCTCCATCTCCTGCTACAAAAGCAAAGAGGAATCCAACGGGACTCCTGCTCACCAGATGAACCTGAGAGGTAAGAGAAGCACAAGGCTGGGGTAAGAGAAGCTGCTTTTTATTCCAGGAATAGGCTGCTCCTCCTGCATCTTTTTTTTCCCACTGCTTTATCACCTCAGAATTCCATCCTGGGGTTGGGTAAAGGTGTGTAAAGGAATGAAGTGGCTGGGTTTGATATGATGGCACAGACTTTGACTCCAGGTGTGATTATGTGTGATCCCATGGGGAAGCACCACCAGCCCCCCAATAGCTTGGGAACAAAGCTTGGAAAACCACGGAATGGTTTGGGTTGGAGGAGACATTCCAACCCTTGTTCCAACCTTCCACCTGCCCTTCTCCCTTTTGTCAGTTGTCCAAAGGATTGCACTGACTCCTGCAGCAGAAACTGGAAAGAACAGACCATTTTCTTCCTCTGCTGCCTTTATTTCTCCTCCTCTCCCTGCTGCTGGTTGGGAGCAGCCTCACTCAAGAGCTGAAATTCCTGCGGTGGCTGCCTGTCCTTATGTCAAGTGAAACATTCCTGCTCCAGCAGCTGCAGTGAGCTCCTGTGTTCTCCCCATGGAGGCAGGAGCAGGGGGGATGCCAGGGAACCTCGAGCTGCTGTGGGAGCAAGGCCTGGCCCCCAGGAGCTTTTTGGGAGCTTTTGGCAAATCTGCTGTGACGGCACTTTCAGAAATCTGGGATGTGATGCTGCCGTGGCTGGGTGGGTTCATCACCCCTGTGCTTACACAACCACTTGGAATTCTCTCCAGGCACCAGGAGCAGGATGCTCACACCTCACTGCGGCTGCAGCTGCCAAATCATGGAATCCCTGAATGGTTTGGGTTTGAAGGGACTTTAAAGCCCATCCAGTTCCACCTCGCTCCCGCAGGCAGGAACACCTTCCACTAAACTGGGATGGTCCAAGCCCCACCCAGCCTGGCCTGAAACACTTCATGGCATCCCATCATTCATCAGTAACACAGAGGGGTGTCAGGGTGAGAGTCAACACCTGTCCAGTCACCTTTTCCTATCCTTTCATGAAGATTTTGGGGTGTTTGCCAGGCACTGGATCCATTTCTGATTCCAAGCAGGATCCAGGAGTTCTGTGGGTTTGCTTTGGCTTCGTTGCTTTCAGATCAGCTCTTGCTTTTCCCCTCCATTTTCCTGACACTTGGAAAAAGGGACATCTGACAGGTTTTTTCTGTGCTCTGTGGAGTGTTCATCCCATCAGAGTTGTAGGACAAACCTTTGGCAGCACTGAGATACCACCAGAGATCATTGAGTCAGGGAGCTTTGCTCTTTCTTTTCCTATTTTCGCCTTCTTTGCCACTTTTAGAATCATAGTTCCTCACACCCCTGCTAAACACCATCCCACTCACTACAGGATGTGAAGTTACCCCTGATGTGAACATCTCTGGTCAGAAGTTCAACATCAAACTCCTGATTCCGGTGGCGGAGGGAATGAACGAGATTTGGCTGCGCTGCGACAACGTAAGTTCATCCCTTGGACTGGCCACCTCTGTGCCCTTTGGCCACCATCCTGCTCAGGTGCTGTTCTTTAAAAAACAAACAGAAAATGCTCTCACTTGTCTAATCTCAGCATTCCAAATGTGCTCCAAGTCACCTGCGAGTTTGGAGCAGAAAATCAGCCTTGGCTTTGTGGTGTGGTTTTTTGCCACACGTTGGTTGGGTTTCTGCCCGTCTTTGTGCATGCTGGAGTCTCCTGAGGCTGGGAGGGGAATGAAGGCTCCACGGGGTGTTTTTTGAGGGGTCTGGTGGTCCACCCACGGCTGTGACAGACACATGTCCCTGTTTTGGGGGGCAGGAGACGCAGTACGCCAGCTGGATGGCCGCCTGCCGCTTGGCCTCCAAGGGCAAGACCATGGCCGACAGCTCCTACGGCATGGAAGTGCAGAACATCCTGTCCTTCCTGAAAATGCAGCATTTGAACCCAGACCCGCAGCTGATCCCGGAGCAGATCAACACCGACATCAACCCCGAGTGCCTGGTCTCCCCTCGCTACCTGAAGAAGTACAAGAACAAGCAGGTGGGTGCTGCCGTCGGCATCGGTCGGGCTGGACGCGCGTCCCGGCGGTGGCTGGAGTTTAACACGGCGTGGTTTGGATGTTTTGGATGTCCTCACTCACTGGGATGCACGTGGTTGCTAAAATGAGGTGGGAATGAAGGGTGTGGGTTGGATCCAGCACCTGGGGATGGCACCCAGCACCGGGATTCTGCCGTGTGCTGTGAGAAGTGCACGGACACGGCGGGGAGCCCTTAATTGGAAATACGTTTGAAATTGGTTGATGTTTATTTTAAACACGTTCTGGGAATGGTTTGGCCCCAGCTGCCCCATCTCTGCCCGGTGCTGGGGTTAAAACCCCTTCCCCTGCACAGAATCCATGGAGAAATCCCCAGGATCAGCGGAGTTGCAGTTGCTTGCAGCGCTTTATCCGCACTTGGCTGTAACACGGTTTGCATATTTCTTTCTTTGCTTTTCCGCTGCTTCCAAATGCCAGTCCTTGGAACATTGCTTCGGTTTTGAGTTGCTGTGACTCGTGCTTGAATTCCATCCATGCTCCATCCGATCCCTGCCCGACAGGGCTGAACTGTTCCACACTGGGAATAAATGCAGGATTCTCTTAAAGGGAATTATATGTCAGAACAGCAGCAAAAATAAGGAAAGCATTGCTCCGTGGCCTTTTGGTGACTTAAATCCTTCAGGCTGCTGGCTGGGGCTGGATATGATTTCTCCAAGCCCAGAAGAAGGCTGCAAGTCAGAGAAGCCGGAAAAATGTAACTTTTTATTGGCACAGCACGATGATTTCCTGGCAGCGGAGTTATATTTTATATAGCCCTTATTATTCTCCTGAATAAGCCTTTATATCCACTTGGATGGAGGAGAGGCTGCATAAATATACTATTTTAACATACATATATATATATAGATACATATATATATATAAAATACTTTCTAGGTTTCCAGTAAAACAGAGGCACCTGGAAAAATATTAGCTTGGAAAACTTGTTTACTGTGCAGGTATCCTGGTGATAAAAATAAAATCCATGGAATCGTGAGGATGGGCACGATGGGGATGATCCCAGTCAGGACATGATCATGGTGTGGACACCAGGGCCCCCACAGGCACCAGCTAAGCAGTAGATTTAGGATTTTCCTTGGTGGCCAGAGGCAAAGCTTGGAGCAGCAGAGGATATTTGCTGAGAGGAATGAGGGATGGAGGCTGCAGGAATGTCAGGAATTTGACCGCAAGGGTCCTTCCGTGGCCCCAGCACAGGGAAGGAGGAGGAGGAGGAGGCTGTGCAGCCCACAGGAGGTGCTGGAATGGGAATTGGCTGTGGATTTATGGAGGTTCTGGGTCCTCACCACCCCCAAACCCACTGGGGTGATGTTTATCTCCACATGCAGAAGTGTAGAGTCAGCAGGTTGGGATCAGAAGCACCAAATCCTAAATGAAAATAAACAAAAACGAACCCAAAATAAGGATTTTCAGAGCTCCCAGGTGCCCTGCCAGAGTTTGGTGTCAGAGCCAGCAAGGGCAGAGACATCCATGGGAAACGCAGCTGATGTTCTCTTCATCTGCTTGTTATCCCAAGCAGCATCCCGGTTATTTCTCCACAAATCCCAAACAGAAGGATCTGCTGAGCTCAGAGTGAGCTCCTGAGCTTCCTCTCGAGCCTCCCCAGACAGAGAGTGGCCTGGAGTTTGCGCAGAGATGTGGAGAGGAAAGGGAGGACGTGAACCCACCTCTGAACTGGCAGCTTCACCCTCCCTTCCCCCACAGCAGGACACAGAATCACAGAATATCCTGAGTGGGAAGGGGCCCACAAGGATCAGAGTCCAGCTCCTGGTCCTGCCCAGACCCCAACAACCCCACCCTGTCCATCCCTGGAGCGTTGTCCAAACCCTTCTGGAGCTCTGGCAGCCTCGGGGCCGTGCCCATTCCCTGGGGAGCCTGGGCACTGCCAGCACCCTCTGGGGGAGGAACCTTTTCCTGAAATCCATCCTAAACCATCTCAGGACCAAAACCATCACTGCACAACGCCAGGGCCCAGCTGGGATCACTCCAGTGCTCCGGCATGAGCGGCGAATCTGCTCGCGTGTCCCTGCTCACATTCCCTTTGGCTGCTTTTCCACCTAAGGAATTGTGCATGTGGTTTGTTTTGGTTTTTTTTTTTCTTTTTTGCTTGAACTTTGGTTTGCAGTTAATTTACACTTTTTCTTTGCTTTGTTGCCATATTTCTGATTGCTTTTTTTTCTTTCTGCCTCCTTTTCTTTTGTTTTTTTTTTTTTTTCATTTCGCCTTGCCATCTTCAGCCAGGCTATGTAAGAGACTTGGTAAGTGACAGCAACAATAAAATTAAGATAAACTTAAAATAAACTTAATCTAGAACCCCTTTGGTTTAGAGAGCAGCAGTGAAAGCACTAACAAAACCTGCACCCTCCCCATGATACTTGGGCCCTGGAAGGTTTTATAATGGTCCCTAGTGATTTATGGAGTGAAACTGGAAACCCTCTACCAGAAATTTGCA
Source organism: Dicaeum eximium (assembly GCA_013396995.1). Taxonomy (NCBI): domain Eukaryota; kingdom Metazoa; phylum Chordata; class Aves; order Passeriformes; family Dicaeidae; genus Dicaeum; species Dicaeum eximium. The sequence continues at coordinate 524,919 of VWZP01007855.1, read as the reverse complement.
TTGTTGTTCGCTCCCATCCTTAAAGTTCCCGAGAGCATGAGCAGCTCTTTGCCTCCAGACAGCTCTGATCTATATTTGCTTTCCTGTATCTGGAATTGGGAAGCTCCACGTGGGCTCTGAGCGTTCAGAGCTGAAATAAAACCTCAGGGGAGGAATTACCGATTATCCGCGCTCAGATCCGCGGTGGCTCCCAAGCCGCTCCCTCGCGCGTGACAGCGGAGGTGGCACCGAGGTCCCCTGACCCCGCTGTGTCTCGCCGCCCGCAGATCACGGCGCGCATCCTGGAGGCTCACCAGAACGTGGCCCAGATGAGCCTCATCGAGGCCAAGATGCGATTTATCCAAGCCTGGCAGTCGCTGCCGGAGTTCGGCATCACGCACTTCAACGCGAGGTGGGCAGGGCTGAGGGGCTGGGCTGGGGGAGTTTCCTTAATGGATACATGGAGTGGGTTAAATACCCTGGAATTATTGTGGAATCAGTTGGGTTGGGTTGGGTT